>CATIWC010002100.1:0-347370 GCA_948472305.1 Vicia faba
GAAGTAACTCGACACAAAGCAAGGCTTATGGCAAAAGAATTTCTACAGAAACAAGGAATAGACTTTGATGAAGTTTTTGTACCTGTTGCTAGGATCAAAATAATCAGGTTGTTTATTCGTCTAGCAGAAATAAATAGATGACACATATATCATATGGACGTGAAGTGTGCATTCTTGAATGGACCCTTAGACGAAGAAGTTTATGTTAAACAACCAGTTGGGTTTGTGAAACATGACAAAGAGAGAAAGGTGTACAGGCTGCATAAAGCCCTGTATGGATTGAAACAAGCTCCAAGAGCTTGGAATAAGAAAATTGATAGTTTCCTAAGGGAGAAGGAATTTGTGAAGTGCACAACTGAACATGGAGTATATGTAAGAAGAAGCAATAGTGAATTACTTACACTATGTCTCTATGTC
The DNA here is from genome assembly GCA_948472305.1 of Vicia faba. NCBI lineage: Eukaryota > Viridiplantae > Streptophyta > Magnoliopsida > Fabales > Fabaceae > Vicia > Vicia faba. The sequence continues at coordinate 418 of CATIWC010002100.1, forward strand.
GATGATTTGTTGATAACAGATAACTGCAAAAGTGAGATCGAATACTTCAAAGATGATCTCAGCAAGGAATTTGAAATGTCTGATCTGGGTGAAATTTCATATTTCCTTGGCATTGAATTCTACAAGAGCAGTAGAGATTTGATGATGCATCAAAGAAGATATGAAAGAGAAATTCTCAAGAGATTTGAGATGGAAGAATGCAACTCAACTTCGACACCTGCAGAACCAAGACTGCAACTGTAGAAAGATGAAGATGAAGATGATGTCGGCCCAACCCAATACAGAAGACTTATTGGATCATTGAGATACCTTTTTCATACAAGGCCTGACTTAGCATATAGTGTAGGTATGGTAAGTAGATTCATACAGAAGCAAAATGTATCATATCTAATAGCGGTGAAGAGGATACTAAGGTATCTCAAAGGAACTCTCGAATATGACATTTTGTTTCATGTAGTTGATAAAGGGAAAGAATGCAAGTTAGTGAGATACACTGATTCGAGTTGGTGTAGTGATGTTGAAGATCAAAAATCAACAGCAGGATATGTGTTTATGTTAGGTGGTGCACCAGTTGCTTGGAGTTCAAGAAAGGAACCAGTAGTGGCATTATCATCATGCGAAGCAGAATACATAGCTTCTTTTCTTTGTGTATGTGTTTACCTTGGGTTTTGGTAAACAACCGCTGATCCTCCAAATGGTTACTTATTTGGTTACTCGCAGGATCGATCAGATTGATCCTATGGACATAGGTTGATTTTGAAGTTTGATTAAGGTGGATAAGGCTTTAAGTAAAATGTTTCAAGTAAATTGCATAAAGGAAAAGCTTGGTAAAATAAACAAGGCTTTAAAGTAAAGGTTCGACAGGAATCTTAAAGGAGAAAAGCAAGTAAAATACTGGAAAGGTAAATGACTTTAATTGATAAAAATTGGTGTTTCACACATACATTTCTCAACAATTCTTTCGCTCACACTGGGTACTTGAATCTAAATGAGTGACTATGTATATGATTGTGAACACACGCGAGAAACTACATGTCTACTCCTATTTATACTAAAACATTCCAAGTAACCGTCGGGCAGTTACACTGCTTCGAGATTAAGCCACTTGGCACGTCCTCCATGCTCGACGCTCCAGATCCTTGCACGTTTGCACGTAGTAACTGCTGGAAACCGTTTTCCCTCCAAAGCTTTGAATTTCAAACTGCCCCACTCTGGACCATCGAACACGTTCGTCAAGAGACATCTTCGACGACTACTCCTTCGACGTCGAAGGCAATCAGCCTTCTTCCTTGGAAGAAATCTTCTAAGTATTTTGCCATCTTTCGACGGGCACTTCGACAGGCTTAGCCAGTCGAAAGCATCTTTCAGCTTTTAATGGCTGCCATCAATCAAAACAAAGGTGTCGAATTTAGGAGCCAACAAATTGCCCCCCAAGAATGCCTTATTTCGATTTTGAAAGAAAAAGGCATTCTTTGAAAACGCCATTCGACACCTGTTTTTCCACGCTTAGTCACAAGTTAACTTGTGCACTTTTTGTTGCTTTTTACCAACTATTGGCAATCCCAAGAAACCATCATTGATTTGATCCTAGGACGTCACTTTCAGTACGATGTGCAGTACCAAACATCACTTCAGAATTTGTCATTATGACAAATCCCAAAAACGAGGACGCACGCTGCGTCTCTCTGTTTCTGCAGAAACGGCCAAAACAACAGGATGCTGCCACGCGTCCCACTAATTCCTGCAGCATTAAATGACATTTAATGTCCTCGTTATTGGGAATTTCTCCCACTACTATAAATAGTAGTGGATATCCCATTGTGGGATTTTTTACGCAAACCAGCCCTCAAACTCCCTTGCTTTCGTACGAACTTGTTCTTCTTTGCAGAAAAACTCCTCCTTTGTCACTTCATCTTCATCCTCAACAATGGCCTCTGCTTCCACTGCCCCCAAGACTAACGCACCAACTGAACAACTTGTTAAACCCAAGGTCTTTGTTACTGCTCCGGTAGTGAACTCTACAGGGAAACGAAGGGTTCCCGAACCTTCTGACATCTCCGTTCGCGATGCTTACTCGCGTCACTTGATGATCCCGGTTGGATACTCCAACCAGATCTTCGCAATGTCTGGACCCATGAACCCAAGCATCTCTGAAGCTCTGAAGATCAAGAGCTATTTCCCCATCGTCGAGAAACTCAAGCCAGTAGCATGCGCCAAGAAGGACGCAGAAGACAACGAAGACCCTACACGCGAGAAAATCGACCTCCGTTTCTTCAACAGAAGTGTGAGGGTCTTCAGGTCCTGCCCTAATCTGACCTCTGACTATGTTGCTTGGCTAACAAAGTTGGAGAAACATCAAACTCCAGTCTGGAAGGAAATGGGAATCTTTGACCTAGTAATGCTGTCGAAGACAGGCTTAAACTACTCCCCAGAGATGCTTATAGCTTCGCTGTTGTTTTGGGATTACTCTCACTTCACCTTTCACCTTCCATGTGGGATGTTAACCCCCACACTCTTCGACGTAGCGGCCATCACTGGCCTTCGACCAACCGGAGATTACTTCGACCCGGAAGAGATGTCGGAGGACCAAATTGGCTTCTCTGAGACCAAGCCAACATACACCACCTTTATCAACCATTATCACGACAGGTCGACGGATTCAGTGTCGGATGTCGAACACATAGCGTTTCTAGCCTTATGGCTAACTCGCTTTGTGTTTTGCTCGAAGTCTCTACAAGTGACCAAAAAGATGGTCACTCTTGCCACCCAACTGCATCACCGCCAGAACATCTGTTTGGCAGAACTAATTCTGGCCAGTCTTTATGACTCAATCAGCAATGGGGTTACTCTCCTGAAACATATCGAAGATAGGAACAGTTTGCTACTCGCTGGGCCTTTCTGGCTACTTCAACTGTGGCTCAACGCCACTTTCGAATCTTTCTTACCCAAGAAGATTCAGATAAATGAACAAGCCCCAGCGATAGCTAATAGACGTATCGAAGGAATTAGGCTGGCTCTACTGACACCTGTGGAAGATGGGCTGGAGTTCCAACAAACCTTCACTAACTTCGTTCTGATGTTCGCTCGAAGGAAGGAATTTGTTTCAACTATGGCTCCATTTGCTCAACGGAAGGTGGGGCCAGCATGGTTCACAAGGCCACACCCAAAGGAGTCGAGTGGTCCCAACGTCGATGAGCACACTGTACTTTGGGAGGCGTTCCTGACACCCAGGATCATGCCTCTTCGATTTAAGAGTTCTAAGACTCATTTGAGTCTGCTTGCCTATCAACCAAATCTGGTATCTCGCCAGTTTGGTATCATCCAAACCCTGCCTTCCCCCATTTTTCAAAGAGAGAAGTCAATGTTGTACTTCTGCAACGATTATACAGAAGAAGCTGCCACCAAGCATATCGGAAGATATGCTGGTCGAACAATCCTCTCGCTGTTTAACTACCAGCTTAACTTCCTTTGCTCACCATCTTTTGAAGAGTGGTGGAGAAGCTATTATGCTGAGTACTTCTTCGACGAGAAGGACTTCATATCAGAGTTGCAGAAGTCTTTTGTCCTTGTGTTGGACAAAGTAAAGAAATGTAAGTTCATACTCTCACATTACTTTTTATCTTTCTCTTCGACTGTTAGCCTGTTAACTTTCCTTTTCGCTTTCAGTTGTTCGAAAGCCCCTAGCCAAGAAGGCTACAGAAGGCCCACAAGGAAGAGTCCCTTCGACAAAACCTCCACCGCCGGCGAAGACTATAGCGCCGGCGAAGACAACGGGCAACCAACAGGGGGAAGGCTCTTCGAGGAGGCCTCCTGCATCGGTAACCAGATTTTCTTCATTTTCATTCTGGCTTTCGATTTTTTATTTTCGACGTAATTATTCAATCGAATTCCTATTGGTTTTCTAGGCCCCTTCGCCCAAGAAAAGGGCAGCATTGGTGGTCGAATCGGGGAGTGATGACGACAATGATTCCCCTCCTACTCCCTTAAAGAGGCGAAAGTTAACGAAGGACGCTTCTGTTCCTACTCCTGCTCCTGAAAGTCGAACCGTCAGAATAAAGGTCGCTGTGAGAAAGCCTAGGCCACCTGCAGTGATCATCGAGGAACCAACTGAGGAGGAACTGAACGCTCTTCTTACAAAGCCTGTCGAAAGTGACAATTCCAGCCCTGGGGCTGAAGTTAATCCACAGGTAATCTATTTTTTAGGCATAGATACCAGTATTCGATTAAGTCTCTTTCGACATCTGAAGATTTGCCTTCTTTCTCTTTTTTAGGATACTACTGAAAGTTCTCCACCAAGGACTTCAGAAACTCTAGAATCTGCTGACCTCAGCAGGCCTCAGGAGAAAGATTTGGGCAATGACGAAGCCCACACTGAGAATGAGGCCAATGCTGAAACAGTGGAGAAGACAACAGAAGAACCCATGGCGGAGGAAACACAGCCAGAAACGGTTCCTGTGGTGGACTTGTTGTCAGAAGAGAATCCTGAAGGAAGAGACCAAGGCAATGGCGAAGAGAATCAAGATGCTGTTGACGAAGAGCATCAAGGTGGTACTGGCGAAGAACACCAGGATGACGCTAGCGAAGAGCCACAAAATGACGCTGGCGAAAGACCCCAAGGTGATGTTAACGAAGAACCACAAGTCGACGCTAGTACCGCCTCAGTCCAAGTCGAAGAGCAACCAAACGAGGCACTCAGCATCCAACCGCCTCAAGCCCAAGATAATACTGTGGCAAGGGTCACCTCCTCAAAGCACAGGTCAAAAGAGGACTTGGAAATCTTGAAACAAACTGACCCTGTCAGCTACCTCAATGCAATCATCGAGAGTAAGAGTTCTTCCGACACTAGTCAGGAAATTCCTACCCTGTCGGGGAAATCTACTGAAACTTCTCCTCTTGATGATGCGTTGGCGAAGGTTAAGGCCCAGTTCTTCAAGAGAGATTTAATGAAGACTTTAGAGGGGGACCCCACTGCTCCATCATGCTTAAAAGAGGTTTTGAATGCTGTTGACTTCGAAGCTGTAGCCCCAGAAATCTCAGACTTAATCATGGAATTACATTCTATGATTGATCAAGTCTCAGCGGATTACAGGCGCCAACGAACTTTTAACAGTCAGCTCGAAGTGCTGCATGGCAAAAGCTCATCTGCGTGGACTGCTGTCTCAGATTCGACTTCTCGAATTGCCGAGTTGTCGAAACAGAAAGCGTCTGCACAGGAAAGGGTCGATGCTATTGAGCGAGAGAATGTCTCCTTCCGAGCACAAATTGCAGAGATAGAGGCGAAGATAAACGCCAACACTATACTCCAGGAGGAAATTCTTTCGACCATCCCAGACACTGAGAGCCAGACTGAGATCAAGCAAGGCCTGGAATTCGCTGAGAAGGCCCAAAGCCTCGACGCTCAAATTGCCAAACTAGTGCAAGAAAAATCTTGGTGCAAAAAGAGGTTGGAGCTGCAGTATGCCAAGTATCTTCGACTCAAGAATTCTCTTTCCTTTTGATTGATTCTCTTTTGTAACCATCTTCTGTAATCGCTTTCGACAACAATTGCCATTTTGGCTGAAATTAATAAAAATTTCCATTTTGGCATTTTTATGGTTAATTTAGCTTGTTCTTTTATTATTTTATTTTTATCTCTTGAAGTATAGGCTTATATTTTTTCAAATATTTACCATTTACTCTCAAGAGCCTTTTATCACCACTTATCTCTTCGACTTCATAGGCTCCACCAGAAAAAGTTTGGATAACTCTGAAGGGTCCTTCCCATTTGGGTGACCATTTCCCCATGCTTCGATCCCGTCGATCCATGGGAAGAATTACCTTCCAAACTAAATCTTCAGGCAAAAATACCTTAGGTTTTACCTTTCTATTATAAGAGTCTTCTACTCTTTTCTTCTGAAGCCTGAGTAAGTCGAGAGCGTGTAATCTCTCTTCGTCTAAATCCACCAATTCATCTAACATCATATTCCAATAGACCTCAGAAGGAATATCATAATGCCTCTGAACTCTTGCAGATTGAAGACAAATTTCAGCTGGCAATACTGCATCATGGCCAAAAGTTAGCCTATATGGTGTTGTACCAGTGGCTTCTTTTGGGGACGTTCGACAAGCCCATAAAATCTGGTCTAACGTCTTATGCCAATTCTTTGGTTTCTTCCCAACATGTTTCTTTATCAAGCCAATCACCACTTTGTTAGCTGCTTCGACTTGACCATTCGCCTGTGCATAGTAAGGCGTGGATGTTAGGAGTTTGAAACCTGTTTCCTGAGCAAATTCCTGCATCTTTCGACCAGTGAAAACTGAACCTTGGTCAGTTGTTATTGTCTCAGGGATTCCATACCTAAATATAATGTTCTTTTGAATGAATTCAATGACATTTTCTTGGTCTACATTGACTAAAGGGACAGCTTCGATCCACTTAGTAAAATAATCAATGCCTACCAATATGTATTTCTGACTCTTTGATGATGCTGGTCGAATCTCTCCAATGAGATCCAACGCCCATCCTCGAAAGGGCCAAGGCTTCACTATCGAGTGAAGTTCGCTTGCTGGTACATGCTGGATGCCTGTATGAACTTGACACTCTTGGCAACCTTTGGCGAACTCAACACAATCTTTTAGCATAGTGGGCCAATATAGTCCTTGTCGAAACAACAACCATTTCATCTTATGGCCTGCTTGGTGAGCCCCACATGCCCCAGCATGCGTAGTCGAAAGGGCTATGTATGCTTCAGTTTCACTTAAACATTTCAGCAACACCCCTTCAGGCGTTTTCTTGAATAACTCATTACCCATGAGTACAAAACTCAACGCCCTGTATTTTGTCTTTCGTTCTGTCGGAGCTCCTGGATTTTGAAGATAGTCCACAATGGGTTTCCTCCAATCTTGCTCTGACAAATTATCAATGAACGAAATCTCGAAGTTTGAGTGATCAGCATAACCTAGCCTCGTCGATTCCAAGTCTGATGGTGATAAACAAGTTGCCTTTATCTTTTCTCGAACTTCGATTGCTCTTTGTAATCTCGTTTTTGAAATCTTATACCCTGATGCAATTTGTGCCAAGTCATTGGCTATTTGATTTTCGACTCTAGGTATGTGTCGAATATTGACACTTTCAAATTGTTTCAATAAACGATTTGCAATCACAAAGTACATAATGAGATTTTCTCTTATGCATTTATACTCCTTTGTGACTTGCTTGATGACTAACTCTGAGTCTCCCATTATTTCGACTCGAGTTGCCCCCAATTCCAACAATATTTCAAGGCCAGTAATTAGAGCTTCATACTCAGCCTCGTTGTTCGAACAAGAACCTTCTATTTGGTACTTGAATGTTGTTGGAATTTTATCTGGAGAGATAATCAAGACTCCTACTCCTGTTCCATTTTTATGGCTGGAACCATCGAAGTAGAATTTCCAAGGTTCTATCTCCACATAATTAATATCCTCGACTTGAATTGAGTGGTCGACTATGAAGTCTGCAACCACTTGTCCTTTTACTGCCTTAAGAGGCATAAAGGTCAAGGAGTATTCAGTCAATGCTAATGCCCACTTGCCAATTCGACTATGCAAGATAGGTTTCGACAACATATATTTGAAAACATCAAAATGAGACGAAACATAAACATCAACCGGTTTTATATATTGCTTGAGTTTTGTACAAGAGAAATACAGACATAGACACAATTTTTCAACTTCGCTATATCTAGTTTCTGCATCATTCAAAACTCGACTGAGATAATAAATGGGTCTTTCGACTCCATTCTCATCCTCTTGGGCTAACATACTTCCCAGAGTTTTGTCAGATGCAGCTATGTACAATCTCATACTCCTATTGCTACAAGGAGGCACCAAAATAGGTGGCTTAGTGAGGTACCCTTTGATTTTGTCGAAGGCTTCTTGTTGCTCTTGCCCCCATTCGAACCCCTCTTTATTCAGTCGAAGTAAGGGTGAAAAGGCCTGAGCTTTCCCACTTAGGTTAGATATAAACCTTCTCAAGAAATTTATCTTGCCTAAGAGAGATTGCAATTCCTTCTTATTCGATGGCGCTTTCGCTTCCAAAATTGCCTTCGTCTTGTTCTGATTGATTTCGATTCCTTTCTTGTGGACAACGAAACCCAAGAAATCTCCAGCTTTCACACAGAACGCACACTTCAAAGGGTTCATCTTCAGACCATGTTCTCTCATTCTTTCGAATGATTGTCGAATGTGGTCAATGTGACTCTTCCTGGAAACAGATTTTATAACAATATCATCAATATAAACTTGCATAAAAGTGTTAATAAAATCATGGAAGATAGTATTCATTGCTCGCTGGTACGTTGCCCCAGCGTTCTTCAGGCCAAAAGGCATCACTACCCATTCGTAAGTGCCTAAGGCCCCTGGGCATCGAAAAGCTGTTTTCGACACATCCCCTTCAGCAATGAATATTTGATTATATCCTGAATAACCATCGAGCATACTCAGGTATTCATAGCCAGCGGCAGAATCGACTAGCATTTCCGCCACAGGCATAGGATATTCATCTTTGGGGGTGGCAGCATTCAAATCTCTGAAATCTATGCACACCCTTAATGTGCCGTTTTTCTTAATTACTGGCACAATATTTGCAATCCATTCGACATACCTTGTAACACGGATGAATTTGCATTTCAGAAGTCGTTCGACCTCCGTTTTGATCTTCGACAATATTTCTGGAGCGAAGCGTCTTGGATTTTGCTTGATTGGCTTCTTTCCAGGTTTGATTGGCAACTGAAGTTCTACCAATCCTCTGTCGAGACCAGGCATTTCGTCATAATCCCATGCAAAACAGTCTTTAAACTCTTTCAGCAATTGGATTACTTCCAACCTAAGTTCTGGATCAATTTTGGCGCTGATGTAAGTTGGCCTATTCTCCGATCCTTCGCCTAAGTTGATTTCTTCTAAAGGGTCTTGTGCTAACATCTTAATGTTGTTCGCCAAGGGATCCTTTTCGAAGCCCAAAGGCTCATCGTCATAGATGGCGTCGAGCCTCTGTTCCTGCATTTCATCTGGCATGATATCAGGAGGTCTTGGATCGAAATCCTTTCCTGGGCCAACAGCAGATAATTGTTGATCACTGGCCTGTGTGGCCATGTACTTTACTTCGGCTTCGAGAGCCGTTATCATCTTGGTTTCGGCCACATAAGCCGAAATTCGCTTCAGAGATTGTGACTCAGTCATTATCACTGAATTCACTTCCCCAACCAGTTGGTTGGATATCAGTTAGCCCACTGAAGTCTATGTGGGACAAGTCTTCTCTGTCCCATTGGAAACCATGCTTAGGATGCAGGTATAGGGAACAAAAGGTGTTTGGCGCTGGCGCCATGTCGAAGTCAGGAGTTGGACATGGCCCTATGTGAGCCAAGTTTTTGTCGAAATCTGTTACACCCAAGTGATTTACTTCGCCAAGATAGTAACTTTGATCCGCCTCTATGTTTTCGACCATCCCATCTGGACGCCATAGAAGCAGCCTTTGATGCATCGATGAAGGCACAACACCTACACCATGAATCCACTCACGGCCTAACAAAAGGTTGTAGTTAGGTTTGGCCGATATGACCATGAACATTGTTGGTCGAAGGATCGACCCAACTTTTATGTCGAGCTGGATCACTCCCATGGTGGTCCCAATGCCTCCCTCATAGTTGGACAGGACCATATTGTGAGGTTTGATTTCTTCATCCCTTTTGCCAATCTTCCTTAGCATAGAATGAGGGATAATATTGATAGTGGCCCCACAGTCGACCAATATTTTGTTCACAGTGGTCTCCTCGAGCTTAGCCCTTATGAACAAAGGTTTGAGGTGATTCTTCATCGCCTCTGTAGGTGGCTCGAAGAAGCCATTTTGTTCCTCTGTAGTGCCATTGTCCATGACAAAATAGCACACTGGCCTATGTTTGGCCATTTCTTGTTCCACCTCCCAGTCACTGGCTTCGACTTCTACCTGTCGATTGAATTCCCTAGGCAGTACTGAAACGATATTCACCATTATATCCAGAGTATCGTCGGACTCAGCATCATCTTCGTCTTCGACTTCACTTTGGTTAGGCCAAATCAGCCTGTTGGTAACTGGTTCTCTCTCAAGAGGCTTTCTTTGTTTCCTTTGAGGCACATTCGAACTAGTTTCCGCCTTAGGTTCGTTGGCAGCCTCCCTTTCAGCTTTTCGCCTTCTTTGATATCTCCTCCATTGGGATCTCGACATAGGATTTTTTCCCTTGTAGTTGCTGGACACTTGAGCAACCTTGGGTGCAACAACTTGAGGCTCTTTCTTCTGAATTAAAGAGGAACCTCTTGGCACTTCGAAAGAATGCCATTTCTCTTCACTTGGCCTTTTCCGGCCAGATGTTTTGTACCAAGTGTCTACTGGTACATTTGTTGGAGGCCTAAAAGTCAAAGGCCTCTTGTCTTGATGAGAACCCCTCCTGGGATCATGTCGAAGGTCAGCGTTCTCCCTTCTCTTGTTCGCTGCTCTTACGCCTTGTATGTGCTCAGCAGCTTTTTTATCAAAGATAGAACTGCATCTTGGACACAGCATCACCTCTGATTTTTTATTCTGGCATCTTTGTAAGAAATCTGCCAAGTTTTCGTTTTCCCTAGGGAAAGCCGTTTTATTAGCCTGCTCTTGCCTTATGGCTTCTTCTGAAGCTTTAGGGTCAGAAAGTTCAACCATGTTGATATTCATGGTATCCTTAGTAGCAAGAGTTAGTTGTTTCATTTGTGTCTCCAGATTCTCCGTCTGGCCTTGTACAGTGGCCAAGTGGGAACTGGGCTTTGGTCCAGTTGTTTGTGCTTCAGCAGTCTTCGACTTCGGGTCTTCGACCGCTTTTTGGACAGCCTCAATTGTCTTCCTGGATAAGTTTCCAGAAAAACTGCCAAAGATTGGCATGTTGATGTGGTCCTTTGAGACTTCGACCATGGTAATTCCTGGCTTCTTCGACTGGATCCTGGTTGCCTCTATCATGTTCACCTCAGAGGGTTCTGCATAGTGGGCTTCAGCCTTCAGTGGATTGGAGTCGACAACCATGGGGGATTTGTCAGCAAACTTTAATCTCCCTTCCTCAATAGCGTCTTGCACAAGATTCCTGAAAAGAAAACATTGAGAAGTTTTATGGCCCAAAAAATTATGATATTTGCAAAAACCTCTCTTCTTTCTTTGATCAAGAGGAGGCACTTTTACCCCAGGGGGTACTATCATTTGGCCATCTTTAACTAGCAAGTCGAATATTTCATCACATTTTGTGATGTCAAAACTATAAGTCTTTTTTGGGAACCTATCGTTGGTCCTGTCTGGACCAATGGGATTTTTCCCATTTGAGGGGACTAATTGTTTACAAGAGTATGGTGGCCCTTGCTTTAGTTCTGCTAAATCGACTTCTCCTTCTTCGACAGCTAAAGTATCGTCGAAGGATTCTAGATCTTCGTCATCCATCTCAACGTACGCTATTCTTTCTCTCTTGTGAGTTTTCGTTGCCTTAGCTTTCTCAGCTTTGAGGCGTTCGACCTGTCGAACTCTATCGGCCAGTTGGGCCATGTCTCTTAGGTACTGGGTGTCTAGCTTCTTCCTAATGGAATAATCTAAACCGCCTGCAGCTATTTCGACCAACTCATGCTCTGGCACTTGTGTAAAACATCTCGCCTTAAGCAACCTAAACCTATTCAGATATTCGTCTATAGGCTCAGTGAAACGTCTCTTCACACTCGCCAGTTCTTTCAGGCTTATCTTGGTTTGCCCCATGTAGAATTGTTCATGGAACAATCTTTCCAACTGGGTCCAATGATGGATCGAATTGGGGGGGAGAGTTGTAAACCAAGTAAAAGCGTTCTTGGTTAAAGAACTTGGGAAGTATTTGATCCTTAGGTTTTCGTTATTCGAAATGTCTCCTGCTTCGATCAAATATCTTGCCACATGCTCGACAGTAGATTCTGTCGTGTCCCCAGAAAACTTAGTAAATTTGGGGACTTTGCTCCTAGGAGGTAAATCCGTTTGCAATACGTATTCTGACAATGGAGATGTAAAGTTGGGCCTTCGAAAGCCCATGTTCATCCCATTCTGATTCATGATCCTTTCGATCATGGTTGCCAGATTATTTTCCAAACCCATGTTTTGGTGTTGGATATGCTGAACCACTTCGTCAGCATTTTGGTTTCTGTTAACCAACCTTACCTCCGGGGCTATTACCCTAGGTTCTTCGACAGGTTGTTCTACAGGCTGTTGAGCCTGATTAATGGTGGTTTCTTCCTCTACAAATATCCCCTGATTTCCTCTTGTTTGCGCCCTTTGGGGCTGTCGAATAGGTGGGGGTACTCCAAAGAAGTCAGCCAAACGCGTCATTTGCGCTGTAACTTGCTGATTCGATTGAGTAGTATTTTGTATTAGAGGATTTAGCACTGTACTCAAAGTTTGTGCCAACATTTGCACCATATCATGGTTGCTTTCGTCCATCTGTTGCCTCAAGACTGCTGTCGAGGCGTTTGTAAGGCCATGGGCTATTTGGGACGTTCCTCCTAAGAGTTGGGTCCTATTTCTATTCGCCATGCCTACTCCAGAGCCTTGGAGTGGCGAAGAGGCACTCACGAAAGGGTCTGAATAAGTGGACGCAGCATTCGTCAGGGTTGCCACTTCAGAAGTTGGCATACCATAGAATGGAATAAATCCTGGGGGAACCACAGGCCTTGTGCCTATATTTCCCCTTGGAGGGGGAGTTCCCAAAGGTATTCTGGGGCCTGAAAACGAAGTTATTGGCCCCGTGGTTGTGACTGACACTGCTGGTGTCGAACCAACATTCGTCGCTTCACTAACGGTCATATTAACCGTTGCTCCCACACTTGGTGGTGGAATTTCATTATTGTTTGGCGGATTCGCCATCTCTTCCCTTCTTCTGGCAGTATTGTTATCGTTGGTATATATTCTACCACTCCTCAATAACATACAAATCGAAAAGATGAGATTATTTTCAACAATCAACACACAGTCCCACTAGGTGTGCCAATTTGTTTACCTTGGGTTTTGGTAAACAACCGCTGATCCTCCAAATGGTTACTTATTTGGTTACTCGCAGGATCGATCAGATTGATCCTATGGACATAGGTTGATTTTGAAGTTTGATTAAGGTGGATAAGGCTTTAAGTAAAATGTTTCAAGTAAATTGCATAAAGGAAAAGCTTGGTAAAATAAACAAGGCTTTAAAGTAAAGGTTCGACAGGAATCTTAAAGGAGAAAAGCAAGTAAAATACTGGAAAGGTAAATGACTTTAATTGATAAAAATTGGTGTTTCACACATACATTTCTCAACAATTCTTTCGCTCACACTGAGTACTTGAATCTAAATGAGTGACTATGTATATGATTGTGAACACACGCGAGAAACTACATGTCTACTCCTATTTATACTAAAACATTCCAAGTAACCGTCGGGCAGTTACACTGCTTCGAGATTAAGCCACTTGGCACGTCCTCCATGCTCGACGCTCCAGATCCTTGCACGTTTGCACGTAGTAACTGCTGGAAACCGTTTTCCCTCCAAAGCTTTGAATTTCAAACTGCCCCACTCTGGACCATCGAACACGTTCGTCAAGAGACATCTTCGACGACTACTCCTTCGACGTCGAAGGCAATCAGCCTTCTTCCTTGGAAGAAATCTTCTAAGTATTTTGCCATCTTTCGACGGGCACTTCGACAGGCTTAGCCAGTCGAAAGCATCTTTCAGCTTTTAATGGCTGCCATCAATCAAAACAAAGGTGTCGAATTTAGGAGCCAACAGTATGTCAAGCAACTTGGATGGTGAACTTGGTCGAAGAGATAACAGAAAAAGACCATGGAGCAATTACCATGAAGATCGATAGCATGTCAGCTATCAATCTGGCGAAGAACCCAATAGCACATGGTCAAAACAAGCACATCGAAATGAGGTTCCACTATCTTCGAGAGCAGGTAGTAGATGGGAAGATGAATTTGGAACACTGCAGAACTGAGAATCATATTGCAGACATCATGACGAAGGGAGTACATGTCGAAGTATTCAGAAGATTAAGAACCATAATGAATATAGATAGTTTAGATACAATGAATTAGGTGGTGTGTTAAATTGTAATTCGATTGTATCAAAACAGTGTGTGTGTGTCGATGGGAGGTTTCTCAGTCGAAGAACTTGTGGATCGAAGCAAACTACACACAAATTTGATCGGTTTTAGATTTAGATAAATTTAATTTAGATCTAAAATAGATAAATTTGATTTAATACTAAAATAGGTATTTTGGGCTTTTATAGTTTTGGGCTTTGGCTTAGAGAGCAAACTGACCTAAATTATAAATAGAGGGCATAACACCTAATTTTGTAATTAAGTCAATTCATTGTAATCACGGAATTTGCAGTTGCAAGTGATTAATAAAGTTTTCCACAGTTTGTGGGCAGAGAGAAACTCTATAGAAAATAATTGTCTTCTTTCTTTTCTTTTCTTTTCTCATAATTCATTGTCATTGTGTGGTGATATCAATCTTGTTCATCAAGATTGGTAGAAATTTATCATAGATATTTGGTGGATTTCCAACATCATGTTGGTAGGAAGCTCTTTAAACATCGACATAATCTCACAACTCATTTTGCATCAATGTCCATGTGTTAATATGATAGCAATAACACGTCCTTTTCCATGACATCAGAAATGTCATGAGAATACAATTCTCAATTTTTCAGATAAGATCATTCCATCTCATAGTGAGAGAGACATTGCTAGAATTTAAATCAGAGCTCTTCTCTGACGCTGCTCCATCATGACACTTATACTTAATATGTTTAATCTTTCCATATTTCCAACATCTCAATCTCGTTTCATTGTTTTTCTTCACATAAGACCTTCCTCTAGCAACCAACATTGTGTTTGGTGAAGTATTATCCCCACTTTTCAATCTTATTTCTTCAGAAATAATTTTACTAGCAACTTCTTCAAAACTCAAAGTTCCCTTCCCATATATCTAAACAAGTTTAATATGCTCATAGGAAGATGGAAGAGACCATATGAGCCTCAAAGCTTTATCTTCATCATCAATCTTGACTCCAATAGTTTCTAATTCATAAACAATACCATTTAGAATACTTAGATGATCAGATACTTTTGTATGCTCATCCATACGCAAGCTATGAAACTGCTCTTTCAACAATAAACGATTTGATATACTCTTTCCTTGATATGACCCTTCAAGTTTATTCCAAAGTTCTTTGACTGACGATGTACCAAGAGCATTCGCAAGAATATTCTTAGCCAAAGACATGCGGATTATACTCAAAGCTCCTAAATCTAGTTCCTCCCACTTCTTGTTGTCCATTTTGGAAACGTTTCCTTTCAATGCCTTGTGTAATCCTAATTGTATCAAATTATCTTGGACTTGAATATTCCACATGACAAAATTGATTCTTCCATCAAATTTTTCTAAATCAATTTTCAGTGCACTTGAAAAACTTGACATTGCAACCAAAACCTTTCCTGCAGCAAACCAAAATTATCTCAACTAACACAGAGTATAAAATTTCTTTTCTAATGTGGAAGATCAGACAAAACTGCAACCACAAAGCATACTAAAATTTATACCCCATCCAACCAAGGCTCTTGATACCACTTGTTAGGAAAAAATAAATCATAGAGAAAAAAAAGGAACAAAATAACAACACAAGAGATTAGCGTGGAAACTCCAAAATCGAAGAAAAATCACGACCATTATCAAATGACAACCAGAGAATATTACTATGTGAAAATTGTTACAACATATAGACTACCCTCAAACACCCCAAGATTCCAATACACCCATACTCTCTAAAGCAAATATTCAACTATCACTCACAACACTCTAAAACAAGAGTATAAGAGAAAAAGTCAAATACAAGTTTAAAGTATTTTTGACTGGTACCTTAGTAAAGAAAAACGTGAATCCTATATATAGCCCTAGACTCCCTCTTTATTCAGTAAACTAAGCAATGTGGAACTTGAAAAACTTTAATTCTATATATAGTCTTGAACTTCATCTTCCTTTACAAAATTAAGCAATGTGGGATTCAACAATATATATATTTTCAATCAACCATAATAAAATATTCTCAATGTACGAAGCATGACAATACAATAGCTATTAAACACACTAATCAATTACTTAAAGAGAAGTTTTCTTCACATTGTTTATTTGAGATTAAAACTATAAAATATCTCCAAAATGTAAATAAGAGCCGATTGTTCGATTTTGCTAGAAAATTTAAATGATTGTAATGCAATTCTATGATATTGAGCAAAAATACTTAGGTATAATAAACTTTATCATAAATAGAAGACAAGTATAAAATAAATTGCGTCACTATTTTTTTTATAACAAAATTAATTCTCTTAAAAATTATATTTATCAATCGAAAAATAAAACATTACTCTATATAATTGTTTGAACTCTCAATAAAAGATTTACCGTTTGTTTCTGATTCTAGGAAACTAAAAGTATATATCATTGATTTCAAGTGATTCTAGGAAACTAAAAGTATATATCATTGATTTCAAGTGAAATCAGTTTAGATCAGTACCAAAAAAAAGCTTTGCTTATTAATTGATACATATATTTTGGCTCCAAAGATGAATAAATAGAAAAAGAAAAACTATGCTCATTGGGGTGGTTTGCTACATGGGACCTCTGTTTTTATTTCTGCACATTCTTTGTATGGTTGAATAGGTAAGGAATTGTGATTTTGAGTGATCCCTTCTTTGCTTTTTGCCCACAAAACAGTGTACAAACTTAAAACCAGCAAAATTCCACCAAAAACACTGGAAAACAAACAAGCCGGATAAGTGTATAAACATCAGGATAATAGAAGTTATATATGTAGTTTATAAATTTGGTTTAACAAAATAGAACTCTTTGATAAATGTGTGAATTTAATGGAAATGTCTTTTATTTCACCCATAATTAAGTTATGTCAAAATTTATCATTAGCTATTGATAATAAATTTAGAGTTATGATCCAAGACATGTAAGATGTCAAAGCTTGACATTTTTTTTTAGGTGAATATGTATTTAATTTTGAGTTTATGAACATACATGTGGATGATTTGAATTATGATATAAATTTTTTATGTTTTATCACTATATTGGTGTTTGTATGGAGTAAGGTGTTTCAAATGCTATTTATTTTGTGGTTAATATCTATTCTAAGAGTGCTTTGACAAATAAAATGAAAATGTGAGTTGATCTTTGTCTTAGTAAAGAAAACATGGGATGAGATCTAGTGTGTTTTTGATGATTTCAATTATGGCTGCTCTTCTGGAAAAAGGTAAGGGGGAAGTGGTTCCTCTAGTCCTTCTAAGAGTAATAAGTGTTTGGTTTTTACCAATTTTATTTTTCATTGGGGTGTGATGACCTAGTGGGCCCTTAGTAGTTATGTCTCTCATCACAACTATGTCATTCTTAAGTATTCTAATTAAGTGTAGGGTCACATGCCTTTTAGTTTTAATAGCCAGTGATTATCTCATTCTAGTCTCTATGAATTTGTTCATTTTTCAGGTTTGATTATTCAATCTATGGTTGAAAAACTTTTGTTATTTTGGATACGTTCAAATATCTAAAATCGATCTTAAAAGTATTAAATAAATAGATTTTTGGAAATTTTAGTTTTTAGATTGAGTCTTGAAGAGACATGGTGAGGAGTTTAGACTTGACTCACCAGAGGAGTTTATCCTATGAGGAGATCGAGGTTAGTATGGAGCCATTGTGGATATTTGTTCATTGTTAAAGGTCACAGATTTTCAATTGTTTCAAAGATCTAGGAAGGTGATACTAGCTCTGAATTTTTTGACGCCATTGTCAAAAGTAGGAGTAAGATGAATGTTATCTTAGTCCTTAAGATTGATGATGGGTTGGTTCAAGGGGTGTCTGAGATTCCACAAGGATTTTTTAATTATTTTATGATCTCTTTAAATATTTTAGCATGGATAGTCCACACTTTGATAATGTTGTTTTTTGTTCTCTTTCGAAAGAGAATAATCTTGCCCTGAACGTCCCCTTTCTTCTTCAAGAGATAAAAGTGGTTGTGGGCTAGTGTAATGACAATAAGACTCCTGGTTTTGATGGTTATGATTTCTTCTTTATGAGAAGGTTTAAGAACTTTTTATGGGAAGATATATGAGTTATGTTTAACCAATTTCATTGTTTTGCAACGTTACCTTATAGTTTTGTATCCCTCCTATTTTGTGATTTTGATCTCTAATGTTAAGTCTCCTTATCAGTTGAATGATTTTAGACTTATTTCTCTCGTTGGAAATTTATATAAGTTGGTTTTTAAAGTGTTTGCAACTAGACTTAGGTTGGTGATGAATAAGCTTATTTCTTTAAATCAATTGACATTCCTAAATGGTAGGTTGTTGGTTGATGGTGTGGTAGTTGCTAATGAGGTGATTGACTTAGCATACATATTTAAAAATCTTGTCTCGTTTTTAAGGTTTATTTTGAGAAAATATATTATTAAGTTAGTTGGGAGTTTTTGGACTATATGCTTACGAGTTTAATTATAAGTGGGGGAGATCTTGGGTGAGAGCTTGCGTGTTTGTCGAAAATCATGAGGTGTTACTAAATGGTTACCTAATCTTAGAGATTAGTATCCAAAGAAGTTTAAAACAAGGTGTCTCTCTAACTCCTTTTCTTTTCCTACTTCTGGCATAAGGTCTTAGTTAGTGATTGGTCAATATGGTTGTTGAGTTTGATATATATTTTTGCAGATTTAGAGTAGAATCCTCTAATTTTGTGGTATCTCATCTTTATTATATGAATGATACTCTTATCTTGGCCGATGCATCGGTTGAAAATTTATTGTGTATTTATGCTATTCTAAAGAGTTTTAAGTTGATGCACGGCTTTCAAGTTAATTTCTATAAGAGTATTTTAATAGTGATTAATTTAGATCTACTGTTTTACACTCGATAAGTGATTTTCTCCCGTGTAAGCTAAAATCCCTTCCATTTAAGTACCCACAGTTGCCCGTGGGGGCTGATCCTCGCATTGAATCCACTTGGGACTCTTTAGTTAGCCTATTGTCCAAGAGGCTCAATTCTTTGAAGAATAGGTATGTCAGCTAGTTAGGTTGAGTGATCTTACTTAATTATTAAACATTATGTGTTTAATGTTATCCCAATATTTTTTCTGTTTTTCTTTTAAATGTATGTGAAGGTTTGGATGAAGATTGTTAGGATCCAACAACAGTTCTTTTAAAAAGGTGTGAAAGGAAATTCTAAGATATAGTAGGAAGTGTTGGAGCAAAATGATGAACTTTATGATGAAAAAGAATGAAGTTAATGAGTTTTGGAAGATAATTTTTTTAGAGTTATGATTGCAACTCACCTTCCTAAATATAGTGGCTCTTCCAATAGTAACACAGAACCAATTGTGGCAATAATAAAACTAAGTGGGTTCCAAGTTGCTGGAAAAACTGGTCCTTTCTTCTCAATCACCAAAGCTTGCAAATAGTAGGCAACTGCAGTCACTAGTATCCCCTATTACATTAAAAATAATATATACATCATAATCATCAAATTTTATTATTTTTCCTAATTATTTTTCAATAAATTTTAGTGGAAAATAATTTCAAAATTTACTAAAATTCTTGCGAGCATCAAAATAGAATATTACTTACACAATAAACAACAGCTAATAGTCTCATGTTCCAACCTAACTTCCATTGTTCAATATCTCTTTCAAAAGCAATGGCAATGCCAAATGACTGAATTGCACTTGATACACTCTGAATGCTCATGAATGTTAGCTTTGAAGGGTAACTTTTCAACAACTGAGACTGTTTTCATTAGAGGAAAAAAAAAAAGATCATTATAAATATTCTATGATTGCATCATATAATAATAAACAAACAAAAAAGAAAGTTATTCAAAGGAAAAAGATATACTTCATAAAAGAATATCACCTGAAGTACAAGCCACAAGCTCCACATGATGGTGGATAAGAACAAGAGTAAAGAACCCAAGATCCATTTATTATTATATGAAAAATGATTGTTATGTTGTCGATCATTGCGATGATGATGCAATTGGGGTCCCTTGTAAAATGCCAATATTGATACACCACCCATGCACAATAATACACTTCCTATCTTCACAATTCCAGATTTTGTCCTTAAATTTACTTTCTCTACTCTACAATATATCATGAGTAACTCATAATTATATAAATATTACCATCTAAAAATTATACAGAACAAGAAATAACAGACAAACAGACAAAAAATTTACCTTAACAGAACGGCGAAGAAGAATGTAGAAGCTGGAAGACAGTTAACTATTGCAGCAGCCAACATAGCATAAGTATAAGCAAGAGCAATACCATGAACATTCAAAGTTAAAGTAAGTCTGAAAAACAACCAAGTAGGGTTATAAACCTAAATAATTATAAAATTCTTTGTCGAAATAAAATTGGTTAAAAAATAACATAGATTAGAGAAAAGTAATGTAGTACCCCAATAATGAAAGCATGAAAATCTTGAAGATAGTCATAAACGAGAACGTCACTGGCACTGCCTGTTTTCTAAACCATATAACAAAATATATTATGATAGGAAAAATCAAATTAAATATAAGCTAAAAAAATAATAAAATAATTTTAAATATTACCGTCCAAATATCAAAGACAAAGCAACCATGATAATGGCTCCAACAAATTGTCTATAGAAGACAAACACACATGTTTTCATTCCTCCATTGAACACGGATTTAGATAGCAAAGTCATACCAGAATATATTAATTGTATCAAAAACATTGCAAAATATGGAAATAATTGTTCACCCATATTTGATGATAGCAAAAACATATGTATATATATAAATGACCTATTGATTATTGATTACAACTTATGAATGATGTTCAGCTATATCAAGTCCATATATAGAGTTTTAGATTTATTGTTTAGTGCATGAGAAATATGGGTAAATATTTATTTATGCCTTTGATGAAATCACAGGTTGATTAGAAATCTCAGTGGTGTATCTATTCTCATAGCACTTTTATTTTTTTATTAATTATTTCATATAGCATCTAATCTTTCGGTTTTTTTGGGGAAAGTAATAATTTAATACACACAACTGGTAACATTCCTTAATTATTTCGTTGGAAGGAATTGTAGTTATTTGTGCCTTTTTTGTTTTGTGTTTCTTACCTTTTATTTAGTTGAAAAAATATATGTTGCTTAGTTTAAAAGAAAAATGACTAAATCATGTGAGTATACTGAATAAATTTAGTGGAATCCGTATAAATATCAATTAATAAAAAATTGTGTTGAAAAGAATAATCGTTAGCTTTATTAATAATAAATAGCCCATATAAGAATTCAAAAGAAAAATATTAGAATTTTTTTTTACAATAACTATGTATTAAAATAATATTTCGCAAATAATCGGGTTTCGGAAAAAATTACGCAAATAACCATGTTTCAGATGACTCCCCAAAGGAGGAGCCATCTGAATTGGCGCATCCACCCATACTTTTGCCCTAGGCGCCATCTCACTTGGCGCCTCCCTTCACTTTTAGTCAAGTGAGATGGCGCATGCTCCTTAAAAGTGAGAGGAGGCGCCATTTCACTTGGCTCCTAGGGCAAAACTAGGGCAGAATGCTGTTTTATAAATAATTTGTCCGTTTCTCCGAAATTTCGCATACTTTCTCGCATTGTATTTTTATTTTTTACTCTGTTATTTGCGTCATGACGTCACCCATGATTTTTAGCAGAGATGGTTACGTTATCTTCTCCGTCACGAAACCTGCGATGAAAATAAAATTCTGGCACAATCACTCCATGGAGCGTCTGAAGCGGGAGTTGATGCGATGGCTAGATGGAGACATTGCGGAGGGGGGAAAATTCGAAGGATCCAGCGAAAACGAACAACAACCTCACATGCGACAGGAAGACCTAATGTATGGTTGGAGGAAGTCAAAACAGACAGCGATGTAATGTTGATGATGCATGGGTCAGATGAAATTGTGTTAACAGTTGTAATTTCGTAGACGGAATATCGTTAATTTTTCTTGTACGCGTTTTATTAATTGTAGCAAAATCTGTTAACGGAAAATCCTAATATTTACAACACAATTAAGGAAAGATTTTATGTATTACAATTTTTATGTGGTCGAGGCAGACGCCCGATTCGGATAATTTTTGCGATTGTGTCCGACCTGACGGCATAAACCACACTTTCTTTCCAACTTGTCAAGATCGTCCATTTCTGTTGTGATGCGCTTAATTTTGGGACGACCCTTCTTGTTCCTTCGCATTTGGTCATTGTGCCACACTATTTCGCCATCGTATGCAGGTCAATAATCTGGTTTTGCTACCAAAGGAAAATTGTTGTTGTAAACGTTGAGCAAAGTTTCAGATTTGTAAATGTTTGACAGAAGTTGCAACGCGTCTTGATGGGTATGAGCACAAGCGGCAATGACATGAGAGCAAGGCACAATCACCACCTCACTACCAATACCCCGATATGCCTCACACCCAACCACAATACCAACACACCCGCATACCCCACACACATTTTCAGTCTTCCGTATATCCCAATATGGGCCCCTCAACATCCAGCCTTAGCCCTGATATGGGAATATCGGAAGATTACGAACAAACCGACTCAGCTTACCATCAACCACAATATCACCAAACCACCCAACATCCTCAATACCAAACACCCCAAGATCCATTTTATTTCTACCCACTGTACTCAGACGATCAATGCTACAGACCCACCATGGAACCCCACCCACCGCCAACACGACCAAACTTTGAGGGTATGGGTAACCGAGTGTACCAAAGCGGATCTTCTAGATATGGAGATCTGACTGATTTTATGGATCTGGACCGCATTGACTTCGCTGGGCCATCGACCCTGCCACAGCAGGAAACGCAACGACATCCAGCACGGGAAAGACGAGGACGGGGATGCGGAACCGGTGGTCATTACCGATGTTGTACCCCAAAATTTGCCCTCGCATTTTTCTCAAGAAATCACAGCTTCAGGCTTTTCCTGATCTTTCAAACTGGCTCGAGAATCGGTCAAACGGACTTTTCTCGTCAGTCAGACGCAATTAGGGTTTTATTGATTTTTCAGGGCTTTGGAATGTTTCAAACAGTTGGTTTAAGGTTTTGGTTGATTTTGGCTCAACTTTGATCAGGCGAACGCTCTTTGGCATTTAATCAGGAATTAGGGTTTTTGGGCACGTTCTCAGAAGGATTTAAATTCTACAGCACTTTGCGAGTTATTCCGAGATTTGGGTTGGGTTCGCATTATTTGACTTAATCAGTAAAAAGACTGCATTTGAGTTGAATTCACATTGGTTTGTTTGAGCCAGTCAAAAGATCCATGCAATTTGGATTTACAGTGTTTGATAAAAAATCAGGGAAAAGGGAATGCGCCTGATTAGTTTATTTTGGTTAACTGTGGCTTTGCTTTGGATATTGGAAAGGCCAGGTTTAACTGATCAATTATTAAAGCATTGTTTATTTAAATTATTTATTATTCTAAATTAAGTGATTGAAATTTATTTTTCGATTATTTTAATTCAAAGAGTTTTAAATAATAAATAAACAATAAAGAAGGAAATAGAATTGATTGGATAATAAAGACTTTTATTTATTCTTGAATTATTTGTACAATTATTGTTTATAATTTAATTACAAGCAATGATTTTACATTAATTTAAATTTAAATAGAAAAAGAAAACTATCCTATTTTTTCTAATTCTTCATTCTTCATTTAGTACCCCTCTCCATCCAAATGTTCATCTGCAAAAGAAAAGGAGAAAAGTCAATGACTGATAAATAAATAAAGAGACAAATAAAAGAAATTCATCATTAAGGGCCACTGATTGGGATCAGTTAACCCTCTCTGCAAATCACGGGATTTCTCCCGGTTCACAAAGAGGGACGAGTTTATTTGTTAAAATTGAATGCACAAGTTTAAAAAATGCACAATTCAAAAATTGTCAAAATTGCATAAGTTCAAATCTCAAACAACATGTTACAAAGCAAACAGCAAGTCCAAACCAAAGGGTCCAAACTCAACTTTCTGCCAAAAATATAAAGCAACTGTCACAAAGATATCAAGCTGTCAAAAGAAGATTTTGGAAAGATATCAAGCTGTCAAAGAGAAGAGACAAATATGCAGAGAAAATTGGATATGCAAGCAACTACACTCATTTTCATCATTTCCCCAAGTAGCCCTTTCAGAAAGTACACACAAAAACATTTTAATATTCTTTGAAGTGTACTGGAGAGAGAAGAGGAGAGAAAAGAAAGCAGGTTTTTAGGCTTTAGGCAGGAAGATAGAAAGATATAAAATACAAAAAGCTAAACACAGTATAGGAAGGAAAACAAAAAACCAACACCAAGAAAAGATACAAACTGATAAGCCTCCCAACCTTAAACCTGAAGCAAGTCACAAGCATAAACCTGCAATGGCCTAATAAACCAGACAACCTGCATATGCCAAACCTGCCTGAAGCAAGTCAGGAGCCTCACCCCGCCTGAAGCCTAACAGAAGCCAGAGCATCAGTCCAAACCTTAAGCCAACACATAACCTGATACCATGTCAAACAAAATATACCAAAACTGTCCAAGATGAGGACCAACAATCCAAAAACACAATAACCTGTAAGCCATCAACCTGATGCATCAAAGCTGAAGCACCAAACCTGCTAAAGCTCAAAATCTGCCTATCATCAAACTCAACTTCACAAGCCAAAAACCTGTGGAACCTGAACCAAATCCAAAGACATCCAAACACTCACCCTGAAACCTTAGCCTAACCATAAACCAGTGAAGCCTGAAGCCTCAAAGCATACCTGCCTAAACCTGAAGCATCAAATATGCCAAAGACCTCAAACCTGCCTAAGCATCAGAGTTGCCTAAGCATGAATCTGTAAAGGCCATAAACCATTCAAAACCCTGTCCTGCCTATAATCAAACTCAAGGCCACCAAACGCATACTCAGTATCAATACACAAGGCCCTCAGGATGCCATCATTGGGCCGGCAACCAACATTCCAAAAACAATAAACATTCCAAAGGCAACCAACAAGAAATACATTCAAGGCAGGCCCTTAGAAAAACATCATCACAGGGCAATCGAAAAGCAAGCAATATAAGCATACGAGCAAAGTAGGCAACTATCAAGCTCAACAGTTTCAAAGGCAAATTCGAGGCAAAAGAGAAGAAGAAAGTAAAAGGAAGCGAATCAAAAGGCAACACAGGCATCAATCTCAGAAGGCAACTCAAAGCAAAGTATCAAGGCAACAAACATTCAAAAGCATACCAAACTCAGAGGCGACATAAGTGAGCAACATAAGCAACGGGTACACAGGGAGAGAAGAAGAAAGAAGTGAATTTTCAAAAAAAGAAGGGTTTTCAGTCAGTTCATCATAAAACCCTCAAATGGCAAGAAGATAAAGAGTATAGAAATACCAGGTTCACCAAAAAGCCAATCTCATCGCGCAAACCCTCCGCTCGTCAAGCCTCCAACTGCCTCCTTCCTCCTCCTTCGCAAAGGTAAAATCTCTTTCATTCTTTCTTCAAAACCTCGCGTAAATCAGTAAACGAAAATCAAATAAGTATAAAACCATGGCATGCAAGATGAAAAGAAATTCGGAATGAGAATGAAAACAAACTTCTGTACCTGACGTGAGTGACTCATGGAGGAGGGTAGACGGAGGAGGAGATGGCACGGTGGCTCTGGGCGGAGGTCTGCATTTCAGCGTTCAAGACGATCGGAGAAGATGAGCAAAAACGAGCAAACGGCGCTTCGACCTCACCTAACCCTAAGTGTTGTCCAACTGAAACAAACAATCAAACCCTAAAGAATTGTCAAGCTCGCTGGGCCTTGCCCGTTTCAATCACACCTAAGCCCAAGACAATTCCTCATACACCCCCCCCCCCCCCCTTGTCTTCAGTTTTGGTTTGGATTTAATGCCCTTAAGGCCCATTTAGAAGCTTAAACCCTTTTTCTCTTATAAAACAAGTATTTTATTAATAAATTAACACTAACTTTTCTCTTTTTATATACAACATCTTTAAACAAATGTATTTTTTCTCTAACTAAATTTGTTTTTTTTTACAATAATACTTTAATAATTAAAATACATTTTTATTGCACCATATAATAAAAATTGAAAATACTTTTCATTTAATTTGTATATAACAAATAAAAAATACATTTTTTCTAATTTAATTCTTGATATTTGTTTAAATCATACTTTTTGTATATAATAAATAAAGATACATTTTTATACATAATTTAATTAGAATTTAAAACATTTAAGTAAAACATTCTTTTTACGTACTAAAGAAAATACAAAATCACAAATCAAAGATTAAATAAACATTTAATTCTTTCCATTAGGTCAAAACAATACTTAATACATATTCAATTTCACATCGCCACCTGTAAATAATTACATATACATATGCACGTACACTTACACAATATACTTGTACTTGATACCATACACATTTGCTTATATTTGTATATTCGTTACATTTACATTTGATCGATTCGATTTGGTTGTAACTTATTGGACATTACATTCCTAAAGTCTCATCCCCATTCATAAATTTGTACCCCCACTCCCGGATACCTATTTTGTAATAGCGTAGATTTTATATTCTTGCAATTTACCGCTTTCAATTATACCATGGTTAGACCTAGGGTTTGCATGTACATAAAATCAAACGCTAGATAACCTAATACAAGACAAATACATGAAATCAATACACAATCACACTTGCACCCTCTAGGGTAATCCCACATGTTGCCTTCCAAAATGGGCCATGCTTGCACGTCGGGTATCTTTGGCAAAACAAATTCAAATGATCATAAGTCCCTCGATGACGCTTTCGAATGTTGCCTAAAACGGAATGATCATAGTCCCTTCAAAGCAAATTGCCAAAGACACTTGGCACCATTGCATTCATGGTCCATACGATGACCCGCGCCCGTCCCGTTAAACATCCTAAACGCAAGATTTTCCACCAAATTCAATGGTGGAACAAAATTGTTAAAAAGGGTTGAAAACATAGAGAAAACCTTTGAGTACAATAGGGTAGACAAAACTCTTAGTTACTTGAAATCAACTTGCAAAAACACTTGCCTTCTTTTCAAAAACCACATTCACAAGCACTTTCAAAACAAACTCTCAAAACATTTTGAAACATCTTTTTCGAAAAGATACACGCCTTTGTAAAATATTCGAGTAAAGAATTGTTACAAGGTTAGCCTAAGACAAGGCATCTTCTTCCAAAAAATTTTCAAAAACACACACACACCATTTTCAAGCAATCGAAAATCAAGGCAAGTGATCTAAAAAACCAAGTAACTAAGAGCCCATGGATAACCATGGATGAAAAGGGTGCTAATACCTTCCCTTTTCATAATCTACCCCCCGAACCCACGAAATATCTCAAAAGGTTTTTGCTGTGCTTTTTTAACCTTTCCTTTAGGATAAAATAAAAAGTCGGTGGCGACTCTTGCTCAACCGCACAAGTGCGAATACAAACGCAAAACTCATAGTCAGTTCTCCCACCGTATCACAGAACTGGCGACTCTGTTGGGGATAACTACTCAAAGTGGGGTTACCTTAGGGTTTAGATCACCTTTATTTTCAATTGATTGCTTTGTTTGCTTTTACATTTGTGGGCTTTGTATCGGAGTTTCATAGATCCTAACCCGGATCTTGGGGAAACCTTTTTAGGTAGCATAATCTGCGAGGGACCTGTCCGGGGTATACCGACATGGGTGAAGCAGTGGCTACGTTGGTGTGGCACCTTAGTCTGTACCGATATCCCTCGTGTTGAAACAGGGAGAATATGGGTCTTCCAAGGAGTCATTAAGCACCAACCGACCTTAGAACCCTAAATTGACCCAACTTGGCCATTAGAACAGTAGCAGTATGCTACACTCATTGAGGCTAAACTCTCGCGATGGTTCCGGCCGCAAGAAAAGATAGCGATGTTGGAGTTATGACCGATCGAGGGTAGCCAATGATTTGAGATCCTCTAGAACCCGGTTACTTTTGATAGGACAGGTTTTAGCCAACGAACTGAAAGAGGGTAATACCTGAGCCTCATGCAAACCTAAACCTGAAAGACTTGTTTGCTTTGTGTGAATATGTTTTCCTGTATATACACTCACTTGCTTTTCGCATACATGTACATCATGACATCATATCATAGCATTTTCAATAACCATTTCAAGGATCTCGAGGGTTCTTTTGATGCAGGGTTACGTTGAACCAGACGTCTACCAAGGGGCAAGAGGTTTCTCCTCTAAACAAATGCCAACCAAAGATCAAGTACAACAACTTGAGTCAGTGGCTATGACCCACTCGACATGGTGAGCTTGATTCTAGTGGAAAGACATCCACCGATACAAAGTTCTCCAAACAAAGTTCAAGTGCAACAACTTGAATCAGTTGCTATGACCCACTCGACATGGTGAGCTTGATTCTAGTGGAAAGACATCCACCGATACAAAGTTCTCCAAACAAAGTTCAAGTGCAACAACTTGAATCAGTGGCTATGACCCACTCGGCATGGTGAGCTTGATTCTAGTGGAAAGACATCCACCGATACAAAGTTCTCCAAACAAAGTTCAAGTGCAACAACTTGAATCAGTGGCTATGACCCACTCGACATGGTGAGCTTGATTCTAGTGGAAAGACATCCGCCGGTGCAAAGTCCTCCAATCCAAGAGCAGAGTTCAACCTCTAACATTTTCTTGTGTTTACCCCAAGAGATCCTTGAAAGCATGCATCCACATTATCATGCATTGCA
Organism: Vicia faba; assembly: GCA_948472305.1. Classification (NCBI taxonomy): domain Eukaryota; kingdom Viridiplantae; phylum Streptophyta; class Magnoliopsida; order Fabales; family Fabaceae; genus Vicia; species Vicia faba. The sequence goes on from CATIWC010002100.1 coordinate 29,268, forward strand.
TTTTGACAGTCTCTCCTTTTTCAGGTTTCCTTACTCTCCTGCTGTTTATTTCAGTAAGAGATGGCTCTAGAAAGGTCTGTCAAAGACATCTAAGACCAGACTGTTCAGCTGCAGGAGATGTTCCTGAACTTGTCTCTGGGGCAAGAAGAGATGAAAGCTCTCCTCACCAAGGGCTTGGAGAATTCCAACAAGGCCAGGAGTGATCAGCTTGCGAAGCTGCAGTTTGATCTGACAACCTTGAGGACCCAAGTGATGGGACAGTTGGTGGGCCAGATGGCTCTCATCCAAAACCTATCTCAAAGACAAGAGGAACTCAGATAGGGATGTCAATGGGGCGGGGCGGGGCCGGGGGGACACTTCCCCATCTTTTTCCCCGCCATCAAATTCATTCCCCGTCCCCGTCCCTGATCTCCGTCACGGGGGAATTTCTATCCCCATCCCCGTTCCCCGCGGATCCCCGTTCCCCACGGGGATCCCCATAGATCCTACATTTATTCATTAATATTTTATTTTTTTAAAATGTTTATATTTTCTATAAAAATAAAAAGCACAAAGAATTCACATATTTATTATGTTATTAAAAAATACTAGTATTTGACATTTATTATTTTTTATTAAAAATACTAATGGAACACAAAATAATAATATTTTTTTTATAAATTTCTATAAAATGCTATAAAATTCAACAAAATGAACTATAATACTTTTTAAAGTAACAATATGCCTAAACAACTAAAAAAATCCAACAACATAATTATGCTTAAAAAACTATACTTCATCAAAACTAATAAGGGATAATTATAAAATTTAGCATCATGAGTATGCTTGAAAAGCTAAAAAATACTTCATAATAAGTCAACTAAAAGCAAAAGTCAACATATCTCTATTTGCTCAATTGATAACACACGTAAAGTAGAAATATCAAAATACTTAAAACAAAGTTACATATAAATAAACTAAAATATTAAGCAAAATATCCAAACAAGTAATGATCAATCATGTCTCTCTTTCCAACTTCTCCTTGCAAGGTCTTCTTCCTCATTCCACAATTAGATATGACTTTCTTTTTCCTACGAAAAGTAAACAATCAATAATTATATTTACTTAAAAAAATACTTTAAAAACTAAAAGGTAATCAACACTAATATGTAAATTACCTTATTATCATCATCATCATCATCCATATCTTCATCCACACATTCGAATTGAGTCAACGTTTTTGAATAACCTAAGAAACAAATAGCTAAATTAAAATTTAAAAATCCTTTTCAATTAATCTTGTAAAAGATAAAAATATATTACCTTTTATATCTTTTCGGATCCAATCTTGAGTGCACATCAAAGCCTCTAAAGTGTCTTCCTTCAACCTACTACGTTGTTGACTTAAAACACGACCACTAGTACTAAAGGCGGACTCTGAAGCAACGGTAGAGATAGGAATTGCTAAAAAGTCCCTTGCAATCTTTTGCAAAGTTGGAAATTTCAAACCATTTTGTTTCCACCATCCTAAGATGTCAAAATTTTCCTTTTTTTGTTTATCAAGCAAGACACCATCTTCCAAGTAGGAAGTAAATTCTGACTTGACATTTGTAGTTGAAGTATTTTCCATCACATATTCCGAATAAGCCTTCTCCCAATCTTGACTTGTGACATCAATGTCATCTACCAATGTTGATGCACCAACTTCACTACTTGTAGGAACCATATCATTATTTGGTTGATATTCTTCAACTAAATCTTCACACATTTGTATTACCTTTTCCAATTCTTTGGGAGCATTATTCTCATACATAAGTGGGAAGAAGTAATTCAACAAAGTTATTTTATATCTAGGATCCAAAACAGCCCCTATTGCCATCACCCCATTAATCAAACTCTAATAGTTGTCAAACTTCACTATCATACTTCTTGCCATACTTTGTATAGTATCACTAGAAGAATCTTCCCACTTTCTTAAAGCTAATCTTATTTGACAAACTTTGGGAAAATAAATGTTTGATGTTGGATACTTAGTACCCGAGAACAACTCAGTGACACTAAAAAATAATTTCAACTTGTCACAAATTTCTCTTGCCATTTTCCAATCTTCTTCACTTGGTGCACACTTATATTGGGAATCACGGCGTTGTTTTAAACGTTTAAAAACTTGTTCGTAAGGCAATGCAGAAGAAAGCATTAAATAAGTAGAGTTCCATCTTGTTCTACAATCTTGTGCAAGCTTCTTTTCATAAGTCATGTTCAATTGATTACAAGTTTCTTTAAATTTCTCCTCCCTCTTTGGTGTTGCTACCCAAAAACCGACACTTTCCCTAATCTTTTCAATTGAACTAGAAATTGTTTGCATGCCATCTTTCACTATCAAGTTTAATATGTGGGCGCAACAACGCATATGAAACAATTTTCCTTTTAAAATAAAAGAAGAAGGTGACATCTTATCAATCAAATGGTCAATCAGAGCATCATTGGTGCTACAATTATCAACGGTTAATGTTGACAATTTTCTATCAATATTCCAATCCATCAAACAATCTACCAAAAAATCACAAATGACCTCAGCAGTATGTGGCGTAGGGACATAAATGAACCTAAAAATAAATTATAATAAATATCACATAAAATAACTATATTATAATAATAACGTAAATGAAAGGGAGAAGTTACCTGATGATTCGATTCTGCAAAATCCAATTTTCATCAATGTAATGAGCTGTAACAGACATATATCCTTTGTTCTGGTTGCTAGCAGTCCACATATCAGTAGTTATTGCAATGCGGCTTTTATTCTTTGCAAGTATTTTCATTTGCTTTGACTTCTCACTTTCATACAACTTCATTATATCATTCTTCATGGTGTTGCGAGAAACTATCTTGAACAAAGGTTGAAGAGAATGGCTATAATTTCTAAAACCAATATGGTTAACCATCATGATGGGATATTCATGCAATATAATCATCTTCGCGAGTTCATTCCTAGAAACATCTTGATTAAATGTATAATTTCCAACCACAAATGATTCATGTCTGTTTCCGGATTTTTTTTCTGTCACTTTAAGCATGGCTTGTTTTGGACCTCTCTCTGTGCGTTTTGGACATATGCTAATATGATCAAATAAATGTTTAGTACCATTTTTTGTATCACCACCAATTTTCTTATCACAAGATTTGCATATAGCCTTCCAAATGCCTCCTATTTTTTGCCTTTTAAAATAGGGCCAAGCATCTGATTTTAATCCCCTTTTGTTAGGACTTGTAGTGGGTTCAACGGGAGCTTCAGGATCTTGATTTTCTATATTTATTTCATTTGGAGTAGATTGAACTTCCTGTGTGAGTGAAACTCCACTACTTTCTATAGGAACTTCATTCCCTTCCAAAGCAACATTAGGACTATTAGATGATTGAACTTCACCAACCATTCACTATACCAAATTTGGCTTTTAGCAGCACCCCTACGAAAGCGCTTTTAGGAAAAGCGCTGGCATAGGCTTCGCTAAAGACAAAATTAAAAAACACGCTAAAAAAGCGCTCTTATAGTGGGGGGGGGGTATGAAAGCGCTTTTAAAAAGCGCTCTGGTAAGGGGGGGTATGAGAGCGCTTTTGAAAAGCGCTTTGGTAAGGGGGGGTATGAGAGCGCTTTTGAAAAGCGCTTTGGTAAGGGGGGGTATGAGAGCGCTTTTCAAAAGCGCTCTGGTAGGGGGTGGGGTACAAGAGCGCTTTACCCTTAAAAGCGCTGGTATAGCTACATCTACTAAGGCGCTTTTCAAAAGCGCTTTCATAGCCTTTTTAAAATTAAAATTTTTAAAAACAAAATTATACAAACCCCATCCGTCTTCTCACATCAACCTTCACACTCCAAAGTCCAAACCTCAGTACTGTTACGAACTTCCATAACCTTCACTGCGTCACTTCCTCAGCCATCTCCGTAAAACCCCATCCGCGACCGTTACTTCACTGCTGCCGCCATTCTTCTTCTATTTCCATTTGTTCCTCACCGTCACTTGCCGTCACTTCCTCAGCCATCTCCGTCGCTCCTACTTCAAAGCTCTTTGTCAAGTCCAAACGTGGTTCCCTGTTATCATCATCAACAACATCCAACTTCCAATTTTCTACAAATTATCTTAGGTAACATTACTTGATTTTCATAGTTTTGTTGAATACTTGAGTTATTTGATTTTGTTTATGTGAATTGTGCATGCATAGTGTTTGTGATAATGTTTATGTGAATTTGTGATGTAGATTTTAACATAGATTTGTAGACATAACATTTGCACATTAGGTGTACGTAGAAATTCCTCATAGAATTGAATTGCTAATTCTTGACATAAGAACTAATTCTTGATATTGTGCTAATCTATTGACATAGAATCAATTGCAATTCTTTGTGTTGATGTTAGATTCTTGATATTGTGAATAAATATAGATAGATTCGGAATTGGATGAATCTTGAGCTTAATTGTGTTGTGCCTAAATGCTAATTTTCCAGAATCGTGATTACTAACTACTGTTGTGTTTGTTCTATGCTATTCACCTCAATGTGCACAATCATGTTTACTAATTTCTAGTAATGAAAATGATCTTTACAGTGTTCTTCACTATCCATTTCAATTGTTTTCAACAACAAACAAGCTAAAGCGCTCAAGATTTAAGGTATCACTATCTTTTGATGCTTCACTAAGTAAGTCATTTGTGATGGATGTCAAGGAAACTTGTGTATTTTTATACTCTTCATTCAACAGTTTCTTCAAACTAATGTCAAAGAAACTAATGTCATTGTTCTTGTTTACCCTAACCAATTGATATTTTCGCATTCCAGGAGAACAATTTCTTTCTCTCGTTCAATTGCTTAAGTAATCTCTCTCATTCAAGTAATCTCAATCCTCCAGAGGCCTTCACGAACTGGTTTTTAGAAGTCCATCTTCTTCATCTAACTTGCTTCCTTCCTCTTAAATCTTAAGTAAGATTTAACATTGTTTTTAAAAATTAATCTTGAAGTAATCTTGTGTTGTTGTAGGTTGGTGTTTTAGTTTGAAGTATAATATTGTGATAATGTGATAATGTGTTTTTGGTTTGTTTTATTAAGTTGATGTTCTGGTTTGAAGTATTGTGTTTGTATTGTGATAATGTGATAATTTTTTTTAGTTTGGTGCCTTAGAAGTTGAAATTTTGTAAACTTTAATTATTAGTTACATAAGACATTAATAGAAAAATGGTAGTGTTTATTTTTTAATTTGTTAGGAGTAGAAGGAATTTGTTTATATTAGAGGTGGTTATATTTTTAATGCGCTATAATGTAGTGGAATTGGAATTTAGAGAATTGGTACTTACTAATATGTGTAAGATTGGAACTTAGATAATTTTGAGATTTTGTTGTGTTGTGTTAATTTATTTAATTGATTATGCATCACAAAAGTGATAATGAAGAGTAGAAAAAATGATTCTTTTTTCAATAGGAAAGAAATAGATGAAGAGAACTTAACCCCTATTAGTAGTGGAAGTAATAGGATGGCCTTGAATCTGTGCAATTTAGGAATTCCAGTTATGAAAGTCATGGACATGCCTTCCAAAACAACATCAAGAATGGGGAGGGAATGTATTTGCTGTAGTAATGAAACTGTTATTTCCCACCCATAACAAACAATGTAGACTAAGGTTTATATATTTAAAGTTCCTTAAATAAGCTTATTGTTCTAATCTAAGGTTTATATTATTGTGTTTATGAAGTTTGTTTTGAACTTTGTGTGAGTTTTAATAGTTTTGTTCTTTGTGTGAAACTCGTCTCATTGGTTGAAGAATGTCGATGTTTATAAATTATCTTTAGTCCTGATTCTTAAGCAACATAATTTTTTGATTCAAGTGTTAGCATATGTTCGGCCTTTATGTATCATGTTCTTAATAGAATTTAAATAATTAAGATGATGACAAATAGGTGAAAGAAATACTCTATAAATTTGAAGTGAAAGTTAGGTTAGTGTGAAACATGTTGTTAGATTATGATGACAAATAGGTGAAATAAATACTAAATTTGAAGTGAAAGTTAGGTTAGAGTGAATCATATATCTTATATATTAAAGTTGTGAAGTCTATTAAATTATTTTGGAGTTAAAATTAAGGTTTTTTTTTAGTAATTTTATATATTTATTTTATTTTATTTTATTAGTTATTTATTAAAATTAATTTCCTCTCAGTAACTCTTTAATTTCGTTTATCGTTAAGTGAGGTACTTACTAACTTTGTGAATTGAATTCGCCATAGGGGTTACTTGTGAAGAGTGAAAGTTTGACCGTTTTTGTTTAGCTTAATTAAGACATGGATAAGACATGGATGAATTCAAACCGATTGTCGAAAGAGTACGAGAAAGGGGTATGGGAATTTGTTGAGTTTGCGGTTGCGCACTCCAAAGACCCGCTTCGAATGCCGTGTCCTTGCTTGGGTTGCTGTTATGCCGGGGGTAAGGTTGACGGGAATCAGTTGGGATCTCATTTACTACGGTTTGGAATTGATAGAAGTTATACATGTTGGACAATGCATGGTGAGAAAAGTACCGGGAATGCTGAGTCGAGTTGTAATAGGAAGTATGCTTCAAACGACGATTGCACAGACACATACGATTGTGATCGAGTCGAAGAGATTGCAGAAGCGCTTGAAGAAGATCTTGCGGATTGTCCCAAAATGTTTGAGAGGTTGGTAAGCGATGCAGAGAAACCGTTGTATGTTGGTTGTTCAAAATTCACAAGATTGTCTGCGGTGTTAAAGTTGTACAACTTAAAGGCGGACAATGGATGGTCGGATAAAAGTTTCACAGAGTTATTAGCCCTTATGAAAGATATGCTACCAGAGGATAATGTTCTTCCCAATCGAACGTATGAAGCCAAAAAGATGTTGTCTTCTATTGGAATGAGCTATGATAAGATACATGCATGTCCAAACGATTGCGTTTTGTTTCGAAACGAGTATGCAGCGTTGAATGAGTGTCCTAAATGTGGTGCCCCTCGATATAAGAAAAAGTTGTCTCCTGCTAAAGTCTTATGGTATTTTCCTATAATTCCGAGATTTAGACGCATGTATCGTAGTGAGACCGATTCAAGACACTTGACTTGGCATGCAGATGAAAGAATTATTGATGGAAAGTTGCGACATCCGGCAGACTCACCACAATGGAGTAAAGTTGATACTGAATATCCTGAATTTGGAAAAGAAGCAAGAAACCTTCGGTTGTCATTGTCTACTGATGGAATGAACCCGCATGGTATTCAAAGTATCTCGCATAGCACATGGCCTGTGATTCTTATGATTTATAACTTACCTCCGTGGCTATGTATGAAGCGTAAGTACATGATGTTATCTATGCTAATTTCTGGGCCTAAACAACCAGGGAATGACATAGACGTATACTTGGCACCCTTAATCGAAGATTTAAAGTTTTTGTGGGAGAGAGGTGTGGAGGTTTACGATGGGTATAGGAAAGAAAGTTTCAACTTGAGGGCGATGTTGTTTGGAACAATTAATGATTTTCCAGCATACGGAAATCTATCCGGGTACAGCAACAAGGGTCAAAAGGCGTGTCCTGTTTGTGAAGATGAAACCGATACGACATGATTGGCGCTTTGTCAGAAGAATGTCTTTCTCGGCCATCGTAGATTCTTAAATTCTAATCATCACTACCGTGGGTGGAGAAAAGCATTCAATGGAGAGGCCGAACATCGTACAGCCCCGCCTTTTTTGTCAGGTGATCAAATTTTTGAAAAGGTGAAAGATGTGAGCACTCAGTTTGGCAAGCCTTTTGCACATTCAATTGTCAAGGGTGGGTGGAAGAAGAAGTCAATTTTCTTTGAACTTCCATATTGGAAGTCGTTGTACGTAAGACATTTCCTGGATGTTATGCATATTGAAAAAAATGTATTTGACAGCGTTATAGGTACGCTACTCAATATACAAGGAAAGTCTAAGGATGGCGTTAACATAAGGAATGACATGGTAAACATGGGGATGAGAACTGAATTGGGGCCCGTGACGAAAGGAAGACGAACATATCTGCCACCTGCTGTTTACACTCTATCTAGAAAGGAGAAGAAAACATTGTGTAAGTTCCTCAGTGAAGTAAAAGTTCCAGAAGGCTACTCTTCAGATATTAGAAGACTTGTGTCCATGAAAGACCTCAAGTTAAAGAGTTTGAAGACGCATGATTGCCATGTTATAATGGAACATTTTTTACCAATAGGTATACGTTCTATTCTGCCAGAAAAAGTAAGAAGCGCAATAACTAAGCTGTGTTTCTTCTTCAGGTCTATTTGCAGTAAGGTGGTCGATCCCGCGATCTTACCAACATTGCAAAATGAGATAGTTGTTACTTTATGTGATCTTGAAATGTATTTTCCTCCCTCGTTTTTTGACATAATGGTTCATCTAGTCGTTCATCTTGTGAAAGAGACACAACTGTGCGGACCAGCTTATATGAGATGGATGTACCCTGCTGAACGTTATATGAAAATATTAAAAGGGTACGTGAAAAACAGAAGTCGACCAGAGGGTTGTATTGCCGAGCGATACGTTGCTGAAGAAGCGGTTGAGTTTTGTACTGAATATCTGTCAAATGTTCAATCAATTGGACTCCCCAAATCTCATATTGTCGAAAAAAAAGAAGGAAAAAGGCTAATTGGAAATAAAGTTGTGACAGTATCAATGGTCGAACGGGATCAAGTGCACTTGTATGTTCTGCACAATGAGATTGAGGTTGAGCCGTTTGTTGAAATGCACAAAGTTGTTCTCCGAGATTTAAATCCAAATAGAAATGAGAACTGGATAGTACGAGAGCACAATCGAAGTTTCATACCGTGGTTTAGAGATCATATTTATTCAAAGTATCGTTCAGATCCTGCTTCAGTAACAGAAAGGTTGAGATGTTTAGCCTATGGTCCATCTGTAATTGTGCTTTCTTATAGCGCATACGCAATTAATGGATACACATTTTATACCAAAGAACAGGATGATAAAAGTACTATGCAAAATAGTGGTGTTACCTTGGTAGCTGAAGCTATGCACATATCAAGTGCGAATGACTTAAATCCGAAATTTGCAAATTTGTCATATTTTGGGGTTATCGAGCGCATTTTGGTGTTTGATTACGCGAAGTTTCAGATTCCTGTATTTGGTTGCAAGTGGGTTGAAAATAATAGTGGCGTACGAATGGATAAGTCAGGATTTTTGCAAGTGGATCTCAATAGGGTAGGGTACAAAGATGAGCCTTTCATTCTAGCCTCTCAAGCTAAACAAGTGTTCTATGTCAATGATCCGACAAGTACGAAATGGTCTATAGTGCTTTTATCTAACAAAATAGTTGATGAAAAAATTGAAGATCAAGGTGATATTGGTGTTGGCATTGAATCTTGTACAAGAAACGATCAAAATGAGAATGAATCTTGTATTAGAAATGATCATAATGAGGGTATTTGGATCAATCCAACCGTCCGCATTGTTAAGAGACGCGTAGTACACAATCCTACCAAGAAAAGAAAGAGACGTTAGTGATAAAGTTAGTGTTAATAGTGTCAATGTTTTAGTTTGTTTGATACAGGTTCAAAATTTGAAGCATTTTTGTATGCTATGATGACTTGTTGCAATGATGAAACTTGATTGTTGTACATGTTCAAATATATACATGTTCTCTCTATTTCAATCTTGATTGTTGGTACTGTAATGTTAGTTTAATGGTGTACATGTTCAAATATATACATGTTCTCTCTATTTCAATCTTAATATGAGTATCATCTAATATTATTTTTGTCATTTTTGTCTCCTTCATTTTCCTTCATTTTTGTCTTACTGGTTCATATACCATCTACATATTATCTAGTTGTTCAAGAGTTAAGGGGTAATTCGAATTAAAGGTATTATCTTTTTATTTTGTTTTAAAGTTTTCATTTTTGTTTTTAGTATATCCTCCAACAGTGTTTTGTTTTTATTTTAATATTAAGATGTTTTTTCTAACATTTTTTTTATGTTTTAGGTATCTCTTCAAAGCAAGAAAAATATTACTGGACTGCTTATTTATTATCTATGGGTTTAGTTTCTTTTGTTGTTAAATACTTTATTATTTTTAGTAAAAGGGGTTGAGTTTTGAGGACATCTTTATTATTTTTATGTAATTTTTTGAAATGTTTCTCATATAAAGTTAGTGTTAATAGTGTACTAATGTGCTTTAGTTTGTTTGATACAGGTTCAATGGCTCCAGATAGAGATGCTCCACCTCAAAACCCACCTGAAAACGCACAAGAAAACTCACAAGAAAGAGTTGCTTCGGATACAAATGCTCCACCTGATACTGAAGCAAAAGAGGTGGCACGAGGCATCACTATTATGAAGGGAATCATTCGACATAGAGACCAAGGATTAGTATACCGATTGGAATGGAATTCTGATAAACAACCAATTGGTCCTAATTCTGCAAAGTTGACAAGTTATATTGGTACACTTGTCCGTATGCATATTCCGGTCTCCGTAGCTACCTGGAAATCGAAAACGAAAAATTCAGAATTGGAGGAGAAAAAACAAGCGATTTGGGAAGAGCTTCAGGTATATATCATATATGGTTAATTGTTGTTATTATCTTGACGATAAATTGTTTAAATTACTTATACTAACACTTCAGGTATATATCATATATGGTTAATTGTTGTTATTTTTGCAGAGGACTTTTGAGATACCAGATGAACGTAAAAGCTACATACTTAGTTTGGCCGGCAAAAGATATAGAGGGTGGAAAAGTTTTTTGACAAACACCTATCTTAAGGATAAAGATGGAAAATTTCTTGAAGAGGCACCGGGACGGCCAACAAAGTATGCGACATTCATTGATGAAGCAGATTGGGCTGAGTTTTTAAAGCAAAGAGATGAAGCATTTCAGAAAAAGAGTGCCACGAATAGTAAGAGAGCATCCAAACCCGCGTATCCATACAAGAAAGGGCGTTTGGGATATGCACGCTTAGAGGATAAAATTGTAAGTAAATAGAAATGCGTTTTAATTAATTGTCTACATGTGCATGTTTTAATTGACGATTTTATCGTTTGTGTCAATGCATAGTTAGAGGAGACTAAAAGTGAGGAAGCTTCACTTCCTGTACATGTGTTGTGGAAGGAAGCTCGTGTGGGCAAAAATCAAGCTGTCGATCCCGATGTTCAGAGAGTTTATACTGAATGTGTAAGTATAATACTGTGTCTTTAATTAAATCAAATGTTTTTTAATATATAAATGATTTTTTATCTCCACTAATAATTATTTAAATGTAAATGAATTACAGGAGACCTTGTCGCAATCGGCATCCACCGGTGAGGAGAGCGTACTTAGTAGAGTACTAGATGCTCCCGAGTATCCCGGTCGGGTGAGGGGTAAGGGTCATGGTGTGACTCCAACCTCTTTTTATAAGAGTTCTAGGAGAAGATCAAATCTTACCAATGAAGAAGTGTTGCAAAAGTTGCAGGAATTGCAAGCACAGGTCTCTGAATTGCAAAGAGATAAAGATATGTATATGAGAGAAAAATGCAACACTTCATCGGTGAGAGATACTAGTGATAAGGCTAGTATCAACTATCAAAAGAAATTTCCCGAGGTAATTATAAGTTTTTTTCCTTACAAACTGTTCTATTTTATTAATGATAATGACTTTATATTTTCTATTTGTTTAGGGCATTTCATCTTGCCAACTATACTTATCGTCACCGAATTATCGACTAGTTGGCAAGGGAAAAGTGCACAACACTTCGGGAGATTTACTTCACCACAGACCCCTCCCTGATGGACACCTGAAAGTATCGGTGGATGTTGTATTAGATCGTGATGCGATTCTACCGGTACCCGACATGGTCTCAGAGACGACATTGCTGCGAGATGCAATAGGATCATTTATTGCATGGCCCTCGGAGCTCATTACCATTAGTGATGAGGTATACTGAAAACGATTATGAATCATTTAGTTTTCGAATGTCAATTCTAAACCGTTTATTAATTATTTTTTACATTTTAATTTTAGACTGCTCCTATAAAACCCGCAATTAAGGGTAAAGGGATTTTACAGGAGGAGGAGTCTGTTGCATCACTAAAAGAGGTACATTTAAAGTGTTAATATATAGTCTGAATCTAAATCTGCATGATTTTATATTTTACCTAACTTATATGATTTTTAGGCAACCGCTCGGGAGTCACAACAAGTGACGCAGCAGGTTCGTAGCTTACCACCCACTGGTCCTCCGAAGCAAGCGGCAAAAAAAGGCGGTGCTTTTGTGCCTCGATACCGTTCGACACTCGCAACAATGGTTGATATGTCCGATTTGAAGGATGGTGGTTTACGTGAAATCAACATGGATGAAAGTGTCTTCGGTATTGAATTCCAGTCACATATTACATTTGATGACTTGGAAGAGATTTTTACCCATGATCAACTAGGCGTCAGTAATATGCACTCATACATCCGGTAATATTCACTCATCCGATATATTATTTAATTAGTCCCACAATATAATTTATTTACACATTTCAATGAAAATAATCTAATGTTTATTATGTTTTTATTTAAGGTTGTTGTATGACAGAGTGTTGCGCGGGACTGCATTGTCTAACAGATTCCGTTTCGTGTCTTCCGCCCATTGCAGCGGAATGACAATTGCTTCGGAACCGGAATCAGTTAGACAGCGCTTAGTAGATAGATTCATGTCCACCGGCAATACAGAAAGTCTGCATCTTTGGGCGTATAATACCCGACCAGTAGGGTTAGTTTCTCATTCTTGGTTCATCTAATCTCTGTTTCTTTTGTGTATAGCAAAATTTTCATATAACCTATTGTTTTAATTTATAGAGCACACTGGTTGCTGCTTGCTATCAACCCGATAAGAGAAGTCGTGTATTATCTGAATTCGGTAAATGGTGAATGGACCAATTATCCGGCTATGAAGGAAATCGTTGATTTGTAAGTGGGATCGTTCTAAATATATATTCGTGTATATTTATATATTTTCTTATTTGTGGGATTGATTTAAACATATGCTTTTATATATTTAATAATTAGATCAATACAAGTGTTCCGTAGTCAACGGGACGCACAGGTATCCCGAACTAAATCGAACAACATCACTTGGATCCAAGTGCAGGTACATTACTTTTCACAATTTTGCTTATAATATTTATGCTACTTGGTAAAACAAGACAACTATAGAATCTTATTTGTTTTATTATGTAGTGTCCGCAACAGCGAAACAGTCATGATTGCGGATACTTTGTTTTGAGGTTCATGAAAGAAATCCTTCAGGCGAATCAATTAGAGATTCCGCTCACGGTATGAATTTATAACTTAAGATAATTTCATATAATTTATTACATTTAACTAAATATATCATTTATATTATGTTTTTGTTTTGTAGTACCTTGACGAATTCCGTGCTGCTGCGTACCCGAAGCTTAAGTTGGAAGAAATTAAAGAAGATTTGTGTCAATATTATATTAGGCAATTTTTCATGTAGGATTTGTGTCGATTTGAACTATAATATTATTGATGTAATGATGTATATATATAATTTTGGATATTATAATGGTATTATATTAGTACATATATTGTCTTACTGATGGCTGAAATAATAGCGTCGAAAATATATTACAGGTCAAAAATATATTACAGGTCGAAAATATTACAGGTCGAAAACATTACAGGTCGACTGGGAGGATTAAATTATAGGCTGCACATAAAAATACCTCATTTAGAAACGACAGCGCTTTTAAAAAGCGCTCTTAAAGGTCCACCTACTAAAGCGCTTCTTAGTAAAAGCGCTGCCAAAGACCAGTAAAAAAGCAAAAAAAATTAAAAAAAAAACGCAGCCTACAAAAGCGCTTTTGTAAAAGCGCTCTGGTAGGCCCCCCTATAAGAGCGCTTTTTCTGGAAAAAGCGCTCTTATAGGGGGGCCTACCAGAGCGCTTTTACAAAAGCGCTTTTGTAGGCTGCGTTTTTTTTTAATTTTTTTTGCTTTTTTACTGGTCTTTGGCAGCGCTTTTAAAAAGCGCTCTTAAAGGGGGGTCTACCAGAGCGCTTTTTCCAGGAAAGCGCTCTTATAGGGGGTCCTACCAGAGCGCTTTTTCCAGGAAGCGCTCTTAAAGGGGGGGTCTACCAGAGCGCTTTTAGAAGCGCTTTTGTTACCTACGCCAGCGCAAGCTTTTAAAGCGCTTTTAAGCGCTTTTAAAGGCCAAAATAAGCGCTTTAGTAGCCCTTTTTCGTAGTAGTGATTCTTTTACCAAAAACCTGGCACACACAAACACAAATTTTAAAAGGCTACATGGAAGTAGAACAAAAATAATAAATATATGAAAAAATAATAAATAAATGAAATAGTAAATACATGAAATTCACACAAAAAATAATTAATAAGAAAAATCTTATATTTCTAAATATATGATGCATTACACATATTTCTAAATATGCCTTATTTACTGTAACTTTTCAATTAGAAATAATAACATATATTAATTAATTATATACATTGAGAATACATTTATTTACCTATATACATGATATATTTACTCGTGTAAAAAGTTATATGTTATTATTTCACTTAATGGCTTTGGTTTTATAATTAGAAATATAAGATATATATATTTTTTTTATGGGTGATAGCATGATATATTATTGTTTATATGTTAGTATTTCATTAATAATTAGAAATATAAGATATTTGGTTTTTTTTATGGGTGATACCGTGATAGCATGATATATTGATTCATTTAAAAAGTAATATTTTTTTGTTTAATATAGAAAATTAAATTATAGTGTGATATATTAATAAAAAATAGGAAAAGTATATTTTAATATTTTTTAAGGAAAAACTGACGACATTATTTTAATTACAAATGCATAGTATAGATAAAAAATGAACACAAAAATATTTAAAAGGAGATAAAAATGAGTAATTTTTTGATTATTTTATATTTTTTTAATATGCAAATGATTTGATAACTCTAAAATTTCTAAACAATTTAATTTAAATTTAATCAAAATAATCAACTTTTCCTATAAGCAATTACATGAACAGGTTTATGAGAATCAAGGAGAAACAATCTACTTTTTTCTATAAACAATAATATAAACAGATTTATGAGAATCAAAGAGAAATAATCTATTTTTTCCTATAAATAATTACATGAAAAAATTTATGAAAATCAAACCTTATTGATGAAATTGTAAGAGCTGTGAATAATGGAAGCACACCAAATAGAGAAGATGGAATTGGAAGAGGAAGATGAATGGAGATTTGACTGGAGAAGAAAAAAAGGAGTCTAACGTGTGAGACTCTAAATGTCTGGCAGAAGAAAATGAAACGCTTCAACTTTTTAGGGTCTAATATTTACATTTCTCTCTCTTAATAAATACATGAATATTTATTTATTTATTTTTATAAATAAACATAAAGGAAATGACTAAAAAACCTAATCTAAAATATATATATTAAATTAACTATATTAAAATAATAGGCGGGGCGGGGTCCCCGCGGGGCGGGGGGTGTATTCCCCGTCCCCGTCCCCGAAATGCTCTCGGGGAAATTTTTCTCCCCATCCCCGCCCCCACGGGGGAAAATTCCCCATCTTTGGGGCCCCGAACGGGGCGTTCCCCGCGGGGATCCCCATTAACAGGTCCAAACTGACATCCCTAAACTCAGAGTTCTTGTCCGCCAACTGCTTCCAAAAAACCAACTGGGGCAAACATCTGGGGTTGAAGAGCAAGTCACCGCTCAGCCTCCATCCACTCAAGAAGACAAGGGGAAAGCTCCTTTGCTCGCTTCAGGGTCACAAGCCCAGCAACAACCTCGCCAGCGTCAACGGGGTAATCGGCGTAAGCAAGAAACGTCGGGAAGACAGTTCACGAAGACTGAAATACCATCATTCTTTATACTGAAGCGCCTGATGGAGGTCAACCTGCTTACCTTAAAGGATCCTCCTCAGAAGCTCAATACCTCCTCTCCTAACTATCATCCCGATGCATTCTGTGTTTACCACTCCTACAGCCCGGGACACGACACCAACGATTGTTGGGCCTTGAAGAACAAGATTCAAGATCTGATCGACATTGGGGTACTGGAATTCATGCCAGACGGCGAGATGAAAATCTTCCGTTAAAGGGTTCTCCACTTGAAGTGACAAAGCTCGAGCTGAAAGACTTTTGCTTCTTTTTGAATTTTCAAAGTTGTAATTTCTTTTGCTGTCAAACAATTATCTGTTGATGTTAAACTCTGTTTTCATTAATGCATTGCATATGTTTGTCTTGAATTTATCCATTCGTTTCACTACTCTTATGCTTTTCTTTATGATATTTGACTCTTGATAAAAAGCTGTAAGCCTTTAGAGGGAGGATGACGAAACAATACCATGATCTTATACAGTATGCTTTTGAACAGACCTTGCTGATGATGTACAAGCATTTCTTTCAATTCCCAAACACTGGAGTTATAAGGAAGTTAATCCCTAGTCAACCCCTTCGAGCCAAAGAAGTAGGAGTTTTCTGTTCTGAACGATCAAAACCTTTGATATAAACCTGGGGCAGGGTAGTCTCTCAGTTAATTCAAAAGAAAATGCGCATTGAAGTCGCAAACTCTCAGTTCGTAATACAACGAACGATGTCAAAAAAAAAGAGGCATTCCTTTGGAATCAAAAGACAAGGGTGGTTCCCTATCACATAGACAGTCAATCTCTCAAAAGAGAAAAAGCCCACCAAGCCAAAACCTATAAAGGAGGCGTAAGAAAGCTGGGGCATCCCGCTGACAGTAATCCCGAAAAACGGTAACAGTCAGGCAAAAGTTAGGGATAACAAATCAAAATCAAAATAGTGGGGTCATTACAAAATCCTCAATAACATGAAAAATGTTGAAAAAGAAAAAGGAGATGATGGCTGTCTCCCCAAATTCAAACTGGTGAACCATCGACCAAAAGTCGTTCCAAACTCAAAACAGAGTGTGACGCACAATTGACTGAGCTTAGGTTGAAGAACATCACGAAGAGCGGGTGGGTACAAATATATTTTGAGCCTTTATCCTTTGTTTCTTAAACCGTGAACCAAGCCACGTTACAACCCTTCAAAAGTCCTAATTGAAGCATGGGTTAGTTCGAAAGCATACTGTTACAAAAGGTATCCTGACTCCTGTAAGGCTTTGCTCTAAATCTTGTGTTGATCTGTCTTATAAAAAGTTTTCTGCTAAAAACACATTTTTTCAAAAACTTCGAGACAAACATAAATTTTGCATTACTTGAATATCACTATCTGCATTTGGCTTTTTGTTTGACAGCGAAGAAATTCATACAACGAATGTTCGGAGGAACGAAAACTCTCTCAGTAAGTAAAAATCACTTCAAGAGGATAACACTTCCATCAAATCTCCTATCAACAAGGGGCATGACATAGCACCATCCAATTAACTTGGGGCAGTCCAGTCAAGGTCCAACAGATCTTTCAAAATTCAATTAACTTGGGGCAGTCCAGTCAAGGTCCAACAGATCTTTCAAAATTCAATTAACCTGGGGCAGTCCAGTCAAGGTCCAACAGATCTTTCAAAATTCAATTAACCTGGGGCAGTCCAGTCAAGATTTCAAGAAATCTCTCAATATGCAGAGTAATCTGATTCAAGATTCCTTCATCACCACTTGGGGCATTCGAATGTCAAAAGTGTTCAACAAATCAACTATTACATTTCCAGATTCGATTCCTGTATCCAGCCAGGGCATATCTGTTGACCACATTTCCAGACTCGATTCATGTATCTAGCCAGGGCACGTCTGAAGAGTTTGAAGATTCGATTCCTGTATCCAGCCAGGGCACATCTATCAACTACAACATTTCCAGATACGATTCCTGTATCCAGCCAGGGCATATCTGTTGACCATATTTCCAGACTCGATTCCTGTATCTAGCCAGGGCACGTCTGAAGAGTTTGAAGATTCGATTCCTGTATCCATCCAGGGCATATCTATCAACTATCACAATTCCAGATTCGACTCCTGTATCCAGCCAGGGCATATCTGTTGACCACATTTCCAGACTCGATTCCTGTATCTAGCCAGGGCAAGTCTGAAGAGTTTGAAGATTCGATTCCTGTATCCAGCCAGGGCATATCTGTTAACTATCACCTTTCCAGACTCGATTCCTGTATCCAGCCAGGGCACGTCTGAAGAATTCCAGATCAACACCTGTAACAAGCCAGGAAAACATCTGTGGACGACCGATTGTAGACCAACACCTGTAACAAGCCAGGAGCTTATCTACATCACCACTTGGGGCATTCGAATGTCAAAAGTGTTCAAAAATCCGATGCAGTTTTACACAGACGCATCATCAGGAAATCCTACACAGATCTCCTCAAAACAGGAAGACCCCAGTAGTTTGGCATACAACCCAAGCTTCTGATTCTCCCAACAGTGGTCCCAAGACTTCTCATTTTCAATAATTAAAGACTCTTGCCCTCCACAGCAGCAGCCAAAGAATTATTCTCCCAGGCAGCAGTCAAGATTCTTTTATCTGCAGCCATCTAGGATCCATTTATCCTCAGCATTAGCTCATCAGCTTACATGCGCATTCATCCCATTCATGTTATAAACATTGATGTCACATACAATGCATCATGCGTCATAACATTGCATGCAACTAACCCTTTACCATTTCAGGAAAGATCAGTCGACAGACAAAGATCATCTTCCGAGATTCATCCAGAAATAGTTCAGATGTGACCCGGACACGACGACATTCTGATACTTATTCCAGATTCATCCAAATGCAGCTTTACGCGAGCTCATCCTCAGGAAGCCCTACACTGGTTCCTCTTCAACTTCAAGACTTCTGAAAATAGTTCACGGGTTCTCCAGTAACGGATGTTAACCTATCACTTGTTCAGATTCTTCTCAAGACTTCTGAAAATAGTTTACGGATTCTTCCCGACAACGGATGTTAATCTACCAACTTGTTCAGATGCAATTTTTGAAAATAGTTTACGGACACTTCCCAACAACGGATGCTGCTCTATTGCTTATTCAACTTCAAGACTTCTGAAAACAGTTCACGGGTTCTCCAAGTAACAGATGTTAACCTATCACTTGTCCAGATTCTTCTCGAGACTCCTGAAAATAGTTTACGGATTCTTCCCAACAACGGATGTTAATCTACCAACTTGTTCAGACTCTTCTCAACTTTTGAAAACAGTTTACAGGCGCTTCCCAACAACGGATGCTGCTCTATTGCTTATTCAATCTTAACTCCTGAAAATAGTTTACGGATTCTCCAGACATGGATGTCAATCTGTTGCTTACTCGGACCCCCGACTCAGAGATGTTCCAAAACATGGGTGCCTTTCTGATACTCGTCCACTCACCATTGACATACAGTTCAACATGTCCAGATGGCATCTTTAAGCCCATCCTCCTACCAGCAGTCACCAGATGGCATCTTTAAGCCCATCACCAAATGGCATCTTTAAGCCCATTATCAGATGGCATCTCTAAGCCCATCCCTCGACAAGATTTTATCGCACCAGATGGCATCTTTAAGCCCATCACCAAATGGCATCTTTAAGCCCATTCACCTCTACCATCACATCGACGAGTGCAAATTTTCTGGGTACTTTAGTGTCCAATCTTCTTTAACCTTCAAGTCGCGAAAGGCAAACTTGCCAATCTAACTCTTCAGGTTCAAGAAGATTGAACAGGGGCAACTGTTGTACCCCAAAATTTGCCCTCGCATTTTTCTCAAGAAATCACAGCTTCAGGCTTTTCCTGATCTTTCAAACTGGCTCGAGAATCGGTCAAACGGACTTTTCTCGTCAGTCAGACGCAATTAGGGTTTTATTGATTTTCCAGGGCTTTGGAATGTTTCAAACAGTTGGTTTAGGGTTTTGGTTGATTTTGGCTCAACTTTGATCAGGCGAACGCTCTTTGGCATTTAATCAGGAATTAGGGTTTTTGGGCACGTTCTCAGAAGGATTTAAATTCTACAGCACTTTGCGAGTTATTCCGAGATTTGGGTTGGGTTCGCATTATTTGACTTAATCAGTAAAAAGACTGCATTTGGGTTGAATTCACATTGGTTTGTTTGAGCCAGTCAAAAGATCCATGCAATTTGGATTTACAGTGTTTGATAAAAAATCAGGGAAAAGGGAATGCGCCTGATTAGTTTGTTTTGGTTAACTGTGGCTTTGCTTTGGATATTGGAAAGGCCAGGTTTAACTGATCAATTATTAAAGCATTGTTTATTTAAATTATTTATTATTCTAAATTAAGTGATTGAAATTTATTTTTCGATTATTTTAATTCAAAGAGTTTTAAATAATAAATAAACAATAAAGAAGGAAATATAATTGATTGGATAATAAAGACTTTTATTTATTCTTGAATTATTTGTACAATTATTGTTTATAATTTAATTACAAGCAATGATTTTACATTAATTTAAATTTAAATAAAAAAATAAAACTATCCTATTTTTTCTAATTCTTCATTCTTCATTTAGTACCCCTCTCCATCCAAATGTTCATCTGCAAAAGAAAAGGAGAAAAGTCAATGACTGATAAATAAATAAAGAGACAAATAAAAGAAATTCATCATTAAGGGCCACTGATTGGGATCAGTTAACCCTCTCTGCAAATCACGGGATTTCTCCCGGTTCACAAAGAGGGACGAGTTTATTTGCTAAAATTGAATGCACAAGTTTAAAAAATGCACAATTCAAAAATTGTCAAAATTGCATAAGTTCAAATCTCAAACAGCATGTTACAAAGCAAACATCAAGTCCAAACCAAAGGGTCCAAACTCAACTTTCTGCCAAAAATATAAAGCAACTGTCACAAAGATATCAAGCAGTCAAAAGAAGATTTTGGAAAGATATCAAGTTGTCAAAGAGAAGAGACAAATATGCAGAGAAAATTGGATATGCAAGCAACTACACTCATTTTCATCATTTCCCCAAGTAGCCCTTTCAGAAAGTACACACAAAAACATTTTAATATTCTTTGAAGTGTACTGGAGAGAGAAGAGGAGAGAAAAGAAAGCAGGTTTTTAGGCTTTAGGCAGGAAGATAGAAAGATATAAAATACAAAAAGCTAAACACAGTATAGGAAGGAAAACAAAAAACCAACACCAAGAAAAGATACAAACTGATAAGCCTCCCAACCTTAAACCTGAAGCAAGTCACAAGCATAAACCTGCAATGGCCTAATAAACCAGACAACCTGCATATGCCAAACCTGCCTAAAGCAAGTCAGGAGCCTCACCCCTCCTGAAGCCTAACAGAAGCCAGAGCATCAGTCCAAACCTTAAGCCAACACATAACCTGATACCATGTCAAACAAAATATACCAAAATTGTCCAAGATGAGGACCAACAATCCAAAAACACAATAACCTGTAAGCCATCAACCTGATGCATCAAAGCTGAAGCACCAAACCTGCTAAAGCTCAAAATCTGCCTATCATCAAACTCAACTTCACAAGCCAAAAACCTGTGGAACCTGAACCAAATCCAAAGACATCCAAACACTCACCCTGAAACCTTAGCCTAACCATAAACCAGTGAAGCCTGGAGCCTCAAAGCATACCTACCTAAACCTGAAGCATCAAATATGCCAAAGACCTCAAACCTGCCTAAGCATCAGAGTTGCCTAAGCATGAATCTGTAAAGGCCATAAACCATTCAAAACCCTGTCCTGCCTATAATCAAACTCAAGGCCACCAAACGCATACTCAGTATCAATACACAAGACCCTCAGGATGCCATCATTGGGCCGGCAACCAAAATTCCAAAAACAATAAACATTCCAAAGGCAACCAACAAGAAATACATTCAAGGCAGGCCCTCAAAAAAACATCATCACAGGGCAATCGAAAAGCAAGCAATATAAGCATACGAGCAAAGTAGGCAACTATCAAGCTCAACAGTTTCAAAGGCAAATTAGAGGCAAAAGAGAAGAAGAAAGTAAAAGGAAGCGAATCAAAAGGCAACACATGCATCAATCTCAGAAGGCAACTCAAAGCAAAGTATCAAGGCAACAAACATTCAAAAGCATACCAAACTCAGAGGCGACAGAAGTGAGCAACATAAGCAACGAGTACACAGGGAGAGAAGAAGAAAGAAGTGAATTTTCAAAAAAGAAGGGTTTTCAGTCAGTTCATCATAAAACCCTCAAATGGCAAGAAGATAAAGAGTATAGAAATACCAGGTTCACCAAAAAGCCAATCTCATCGCGCAAACCCTCCGCTCGTCAAGCCTCCAACTGCCTCATTCCTCCTCCTTCGCAAAGGTAAAATCTCTTTCATTCTTTCTTCAAAACCTCACGTAAATCAGTAAACGAAAATCAAATAAGTATAAAACCATGGCATGCAAGACGAAAAGAAATTCGGAATGAGAATGAAAACAAACTTCTGTACCTGATGTGAGTGACTCATGGAGGAGGGTAGACGGAGGAGGAGATGGCACGGTGGCTCTGGGCGGAGGTCTGCATTTCAGCGTTCAAGACGATCGGAGAAGATGAGCGAAAATGAGCAAACGGCGCTTCGGTCTCACCTAACCCTAAGCGTTGTCCAACTGAAACAAACAATCAAACCCTAAAGAATTGTCAAGCTCGCTGGGCCTTGCCCGTTTCAATCACACCTAAGCCCAAGACAATTCCTCATACACCCCCCCCCCCCCCCCCCCCCTTGTCTTCAGTTTTGGTTTGGATTTAATGCCTTTAAGGCCCATTTAGAAGCTTAAACCCTTTTTCTCTTATAAAACAAGTATTTTATTAATAAATTAACACTAACTTTTCTCTTTTTATATACAACATCTTTAAACAAATATATTTTTTCTCTAACTAAATATTTTTTTTTTACAATAATACTTTAATAATCAAAATACATTTTTATTGCACCATATAATAAAAATTGAAAATACTTTTCATTTAATTTGTATATAACAAATAAAAAATACATTTTTTCTAATTTAATTCTTGATATTTGTTTAAATCATACTTTTTGTATATAATAAATAAAGATACATTTTTATACATAATTTAATTAGAATTTAAAACATTTAAGTAAAACATTCTTTTTACATACTAAAGAAAATACAAAATCACAAATCAAAGATTAAATAAACATTTAATTCTTTCCATTAGGTCAAAACAATAATTAATACATATTCAATTTCACATCGCCACCTGTAAATAATTACACATACATATGCACGTACACTTACACAATATACTTGTACTTGATACCATACACATTTGCTTATATTTGTATATTTGTTACATTTACATTTGATCGATTCGATTTGGTTGTAACTTATTGGACATTACATTCCTAAAGTATCATCCCCATTCATAAATTTGTACCCCCACTCCCGGATACCTATTTTGTAATAGCGTAGATTTTATATTCTTGCAATTTACCGCTTTCAATTATACCATGGTTAGACCTAGGGTTTGCATGTACATAAAATCAAACGCTAGATAACCTAATACAAGACAAATACATGAAATTAATACACAATCACACTTGCACCCTCTAGGGTAATCCCACATGTTGCCTTCCAAAATGGGCCATGCTTGCACGTCGGGTATCTTTGGCAAAACAAATTCAAATGATCATAAGTCCCTCGATGACGCTTTCGAATGTTGCCTAAAACGGAATGATCATAGTCCCTTCAAAGCAAATTGCCAAAGACACTTGGCACCATTGCATTCATGGTCCATACGATGACCCGCGCCCGTCCCGTTAAACATCCTAAACGCAAGTTTGTCCACCAAATTCAATGGTGGAACAAAATTGTTAAAAAGGGTTGAAAACATAGAGAAAACCTTTGAGTACAATAGGGTGGACAAAACTCTTAGTTACTTGAAATCAACTTGCAAAAACACTTGCCTTCTTTTCAAAAACCACATTCACAAGCACTTTCAAAACAAACTCTCAAAACATTTTGAAACATCTTTTTCGAAAAGATACACGCCTTTGTAAAATATTCGAGTAAAGAATTGTTACAAGGTTAGCCTAAGACAAGGCATCTTCTTCCAAAACATTTTCAAAAACACACACACACACACACACCATTTTCAAGCAATCGAAAATCAAGGCAAGTGATCTAAAAAACCAAGTAACTAAGAGCCCATGGATAACCATGGATGAAAAGGGTGCTAATACCTTCCCTTTTCATAATCTACCCCCCGAACCCACGAAATATCTCAAAAGGTTTTTGCTGTGCTTTTTTAACCTTTCCTTTAGGATAAAATAAAAAGTCGGTGGCGACTCTTGCTCAACCGCATAAGTGCGAATACAAACGCAAAATTCATAGTCAGTTCTCCCACCGTATCACAACCGAGTTCCGGGGAATCACTGATTTATCTATTTTTTTTCCTGTATTTTTTATCTGTTTTTTTATCTGTTTTTTTAATGTAATACAGTTGGATGTAATTATTTTTTTAATAAAAAGTTCATTTTGTTGATCCTGTATCCAATACGCAACGCACCGGACAAAAAAATTCAAATTTTGCCCTAAAATAACACCTAGGCGCCATCTCACTTGGCTTAGGGCATGCCCTAAGCACATAGGCGGAGATGGCGCATCCCTTTAAAAAATGGGAGTAGGCGCCAATTCAGATGGCTCCTCCTTTGGGAAGTCATCTGAAACATGGTTATTTGTGTAATTTTTTCCGAAACGCGGTTATTTGCGAATTTTTTTTAATACATGGTTATTCAAAAAATTATATGTTTTATAGTACTCGATGAATAAATTCCAACAAAATCTACACTTTTATTACTATTGATCTACACAATTTTATATTTTAGAAATGGTAAAAATTGTCAAAACTGTGAAATAATAAAAACTTGAATTAGTAACAATATTTTATCTCGTTTGTCTTATTACTTTATATTTTTTGAAAAAAAATGCCTTAGAGAAATAACATCAAATCTCACTAAAAAAAATTGGTGTTCAATGGTGTGATTTTGCCACATAAAATTCACATGACTAAAAATGACATTAACAACGTGATTTTAACGTGAATAAATTTTTTTAATAATAAAATAATCAACATCAGATATTCATAAAGGGGGGTTTGAAACTTTTTTAAATTGTTGTTGTGACGTGTAAATAATGTTGCTAATAAAATTTCAAAAATTAAAAAATTGAAGTGGGAAACTTTGACCGGTGAAATTGATGGAGGACAAGGTGGACTGTCAATTTTTTGTTGTGTCATGATTTCCACGTTGCTCAAAATAATATCATTCTGACATTGCATTGTTTGTCACGTGATAATCACGTCACTGCATCCTCTATTAAATATTCACCACACCGCTCCCACACACACCTTTTTTGAAGAAAAAAAATCTTGTTTCAGCTTCTTCCTCCTCCCTCCCTTTCACGCCTCTGCCTTTGTATTTTTCCACCTTTCATTCACCATTTTTGTTCTTTATTTTTCAAAAATCACTCTCATCTAATTTCTTCAATCAAAGATGTTGAAGATGAAGATGAACTTGAGTGTTTATCATACTTCTGCATTGTTCAAGCACGAAGCAGAAAATGAGAATGGAAGAAAATGAAAGAATGACATAGAGCATATGTTAATTATTACAACAGACAAAGTATATATACAAGTGATTTAATAGAAACTATTTAAGCTAACACCTAACTACCAGTTTAACAAAAACTAAGTATTAAAGTTAATTGATAGATAACACCCACTCTTTGTAATATACAAAAAGTTATTATGTTCAGCTTTTTATCTGTAACACCCCCTCAAATTGAAGGGTGATGAGTTTCACAGACAACCTTGAGTTTGCCCCAAAGTTCCTGAAACGCATATGCGCCAAACAGTTTTGTTAACGTGTCTTCTATTTGAGCAGTAGTTGAAACATGTTGAATTATCATTCTCTCAGCAACAACATGTTCCCTCACAAAATGGATGTCTAATTCAATATGTTTAGTACAATATGTAACACAAGATTCTGGGACAAAAGAATAACACTCAGATTATTAAATAGAAGTGTCTGTGTGAACTGGAATGCGGAGTTCAGAAAGTAAGGATTCTAACCAAGTATGTTTCTGAATGAAAAGTAGTTTGGGAATAAATTATGATTAGAACATTACTCAGGTGTTGTGTGGGATCTCTTATATATATAAAGTCCTATAAACCAATCTTCTCTCGTTTCATGCTTCGCTTTCCAAAAAGTCCTATAAACCAAATAAGTGTTTTTACTACTAACTCACACTGGGTCGGAAACATAAACCAGGCCCGTAAAACGATCCGAAACAACTTAATTTCTAAAGTCTGCAACTTTAATGAATTTTTTGAGGCTTCTATATTCTGAATCAACTTCTGACTTCAACATGAAAGTTATAGCTCTTTCTCTCAGATTTCTAACGAATATCAGAATGCATCGATTTGATTCCCGTAGCTCTAGTTATGAATTTTTAGTGAAACGGTTAATGATCCTGATCAATTAGCGCATTGGCTGACACAAGCGGTCGTGTCAGACCTACTGGAGCATGCTAGAAACTTTTCGGAAACTATGAGTTTTGCACTTTTTCGCACTAATTTGTCCCGATTTATTCCTATGAGCCTAAAAATAGTAAAGCACACAACCAATGCATATAATGTAGAAGAACAAAATGAAACACTTGTCAATATAAAGAAAAGATGACTAGAATCAACGGTAAATAGAGATTTAAAAACCACTGATCAATCTACGTTTTGGAGACATTTGATTAGTGCGAACATTACCTCAAAGGAATGAATATTGGATCCTATCCTCACCAACCGAGCAGGATCATCGTCAAGTTAAATAACTTCGAAATCATCGTCTGGAACAAGCCTAAATTCATCTTTATATGCATCTAGATTGGACATATCAACTTTCTCTGGACGTTCTTTTGTCACCTCTAAGGACGCATGAAGATCTTTAAGGATAACCTCTTTGACACGACTTGCCTCTTCAATGTCGATGTTGATAACGATTGGTTGTCCTTCACTTTTATGATACACTGCCTTCAGGTGGACTGGTGAAGCCATAACATCTAGATTTTCCAAGAAGGATATACCAAGAATACCACTAAAGGCGCTCATGCATGAAATTACCAAGAAATTGAGGGTTACATTTCTCTCGTCTGCTCTTTCTCCCATTGAAAGTTTCAGATTTGCCACTCTGAAAGGGTGAGTCACTAATTCATTGAAGGCTAATAAATCTACGTCATTATATGGACTCAAATATAATTTTTGGAGGCCTAACCGCTCTAATGTTTCGGCATAGATGACGTTACACGAACTTTCATCGTCTACAAGGAATATTGTGAGAGTGTGATCATTGAGGTAACTACTATAACAAATGGAAACTGCGTGTTCGGGGCTCTGTCTACCTTCTTGTGATTTAAGAATCCTATCATCATTTGGTCTTTGCTTTGCAGCCTAGTATCACTTGGCGCATGGAAAAAGTGCTTCAGTAACAGATCTGTGTTGGATGTTGCCATGGTACATCAATGACCAATAATTGGGATGGAACAATATTGGGAAATTATATAGTGCTCTTCATTATGACGTAGAAGGTGGGTATCTCCATTTCTTGGTGATTCTCATAGAGATTCGACTTTGGATCGAGGACAATCTATCTGTGGAATTTCGTGGGAATTAGGATCGAGGACGATCTATCCGTAGAATTTCATGGGAATTTTGATCGACTTTGGATCTTACAAGAACCTTAATTGCCATGGATCGATGACGTATGACCCTGAACTAGTGGTATTGATCTTGAATGAGGTGGCGCAGAATGAACCTGCAAAGTTAACACTCCAACGTTCAAGTCAGTTCAGGATCCAAGATGAGTATAGTGAAAAATGTACCTTGAATTTCATATGTGTTGACTTTATACGTTGAATCATTTTAATTGAATTTGCATTCGATTGAAACTTTACTTCAGGCCTTTGGCAGACCCATATATATATATATATATATATATATATATATATATATATATATATATATATATATATATATATATATATATATATATATATATATATATATATATATGTGTGTGTGTGTGTGTGTGTGTGTGTGTGTGTGTGTGTGTGTGTGTGTGTGTGTGTGTGTGTGTGTGTGTGTGTGTGTGTGTGTGTGTGTGTGTGTGTGTGTGTGTGTGTGTGTGTGTGTGTGTGTGTGTGTGTGTGTGTGTGTGTGTGTGTGTGTGTGTGTGTGTGTCTGTGTGTCTGTGTGTGTTATATTTTTCTGAAATCATGATTCACATGTATTTTATTAAAACTAACTTGGCAGCAACATGTTGAACAAGATGTTTCAACTTGCAGTTTCAACATGTCGAATGTGATTTCCTAACCAGAAGAGCAAGACATCTAGTCTGTTACATTTTTGCAGTTTAGAAGATGTTTCAACTTGCTATTTGAACATGTCGAAAGGGATGTCCTAACCAGAAGTATAGGATATCAGGTATGGTACAACTGACAGTTTGGATTCAGTTGTTGCGATTTAATTACGGAATATTCTAGAAATATTCAGTAAACTTATGAGGCATCCAAGATTGACACATAAGAGATATTATATTGGTTTTTCAAGATATTCAAACTTTCTAAATATGTAGACATTTTAGGAAAGTTATGATTGAAGACCTATTTTCTTGGAGAAGTTTTTGGAGACTTTGTGCAGCCTCTCTACTGCGTTTTTGAAGCCCAAATCCAGTTGGGGAAAGGGATATAAATATAAGGTTATAAACCTAAAGTTGGTACAGGTCCAAGATGTAGATCATTAGGGCTTTATCTTTGTGCCACTCACTAGGAGAGTTGGTATGTGTTCTCCTCGAAGCTGTGAGCAAGAGTGAATATTGTTCTTGGAGGAAGCTTGTAAGCAACTCTAAGTATTGTTCTTAGTCAAGAGTTTTGGCTAGGTATTGTCATGGAAGTGTGTCTTCTAGTTTTGTTGTCATGGAAGTGTGTCTTTCTGTATTGACCCAATCGCTGTCTGTGATTGACGAGGGAGTTGAGGAGAGCCTCATACCTAGGTCAGCCTTAAGTAGAAAGTAAGTACAGATAGTGATTGAATGAGAAGTTGTAAACGGGAGAATTTAACTTCGAATTGATACTATTATAGTGGACTTTATTCCCGGCTTGGTATGCCCCCAGAGTTGGAGAGTTGCTCCGAACTGAATTGACAATTTCAGTGTGTTGTTTTATTTTCAGTATTGTTTTCTGTGTGTTTTGTTCAGATCAGATGTCTCGACATGTCATAGGAGATCTGAAATCTGATATATCAGAATTTCAATATATATATATATATATATATATATATATATATATATATATATATATATATATATATATATATATATATATATATATATATATATATATATATATATATATATAGTATGCTTTATTTTCTTTTTAATTTTAATGTGTATTAGTATTAAATATTAAATTTGTTATTTTCTTCTAAGGAAAAAACTATTTAAATTGCACAACAAGAATTTGTTTATTTAATTTTATTTTTTAAATTTGATATAGGTAAATTATTTTCTTAGTTTTGGTCTTTATGAATATATTTTTGTTTATAGGTGAGCCTAAACATAATATCAATTATTAATAATTATTTATTTTTGATGGACAATTCTTTCGGTATCATCCAGTCAAAAGAATTGGAAAACAGCTCTTCTGCCGCACAACCTGAAAACACTCTTATTAATAGTGTGGGCAATTCTGAAAAAGATCAATCTCAACCCTCATCTGATAGTCTTCCTCTTATTACTGGTGAGTTGATGCCTATGAAGAAAATTGATGTCGTTTGTTTGGAACCACTTCAAAAGAAAAACAATTAATGGATTAGATATCTACTTGGAAGAGAAGGTATTGCCTTTGAGTGTTACATTTGATATATTTGGATGGTAGAAAACAAATGGTATTAAGTAGTCGACTTTGCAAAAATTTGCTAAGAATATTTTGGCCATCTCAATTTTAATTGTTGCTTCATAATCTAATTTTTAACAAAGGTTGTAGGTTATTGTGTCATCATCGTTCTAAGCTTCATGAAGATACTTTGGCGGCACTTATGTGTGCACAAAGTTGGATGAAGAATAAAAAGAAAGGTAAAAAAATTACATTTATATATTTCTCCAGTGAAACTTTTGTTTGATTTTTTTTGTCTCGGCTTCTACTGATATGATTGGACCAAAGCAATATTTTCATGTGAAAGACAAGTGATTGCATTCTTTTCAAGATTTTGATTTCAAAGCTAAAATAATATAAAAAATTATTATTATGACTATAATTTTTTTTATTATTAACTACACCCTTTTATAAAAGTATTTTATTTTTTTAAGATATGGATAACATAAGTTAAGGAGATTTTTTTTTTTGTAATAATCAGGTATTAAAAAAAAATTCACAATTAATTATGTTTCGGAAAAAATTACGCAAATAATCATGTTTCAGAAAACCCTACAAAGGAGGAATCAAGTGAGATGGCGCATGCATTCTAAAAGTGTGAGGAGGCGCCATCTCACTTGGCTCCTAGGGCAAAATGCATTTTTTATAATTAAGTCATTCGTTTCTCCGTCATTCTTCACACTTTCTCGCACTGTCTTCTTATTTTTTCTCTGTTATTTGCGTCATGATACCTCCCATGATTTTTACTAGAGATGGGTACGTTATTTTCTCGGCCACCAAACCTCCGATGAAAATGAAATTTTGGCACATTCCCTCCATGAAGCGTCTGAAGAGAGAGTTGATGCGATGGCTAGAGGGAGACATCGAGGATGGGGAACAAATTAGAAGGATCCAGCGAAGAAGAACAACCACCTCACTTGCAACAGAAAGACCTAATTTTTGGTTGGAGGAAGTTAAAATAAACATCGACGTAATGTTGATGATGCATGAGACAGATGAAATTGTTTTAACAGTTGTAATTTCGTAGAAGTTTTATCGTGTTTTATTTGTTGTTTGCACAAGGTTTGTTGTAACAAATGATCTTAATGAAAAATCATAATATTTATAACTTAAAAAAGTAAAGATGTTTTGTAATACAATTTTTATGTGGTTGAGCAAGTAGCCCAAGTCGGACAATTTTTGCAATTGTGTCCGACCTGACGACATAAACCACACTTTCTTTCCAGCTTGTCAAAGAAGTCCATTTCAGTTGTGATGAGCTTGCTTTTGGGACGATCCTTTTTATTCCTTCGCATTTGGTCATTGTGCCATACTATTTTGCCTTCATATGCAGGCCAATAATCAGGTTTTTCTACCAAAGGGAAGATGTTGTTGTATACGTTGAGAAAGGTTTCAGACTTGTAAATGAGAGATAGAAGTTGTAATACGCTTGATGAGTATAGGAACATGCAGTAATGACATGAGAGCAAGGCATACGAAAGACTTGAAACTTTCCACAATCGCACCAACGAGAAGGTAGTATAATCTTATACTCTTGTCTTGGCAGCCCCTCATTGTAATCGATTGTCTCTTTGATAATAAAGTTGTGGCTGTGTCGGTCGAACCGTATAACCAGATGAGTGTTGGCTTTGGCACTTTCTGTCTTGATATACTTAAACAACTTTCACTTCATAGTTATCCTGATTGCAACACAGCATTCCATATTTCACCTCTTTTGGCAAACAACAAAGTCATCCTAAAATATGTTGATTTAACCAAAGCAGTTATTGGGAGGTTTCATATGCCTTTGAATACCCCATTCATGGATTCAATCAGATTTATTGTCATGTGGCCCCATCGTTGTCCATTGTCGTATGACCTAGTCCATTTCTCAACCAGAATGTTATCGATCCACCTACTTGCGTCCGGATTTGACAATCGGATCTCGTTGTGATAATATTTGAACGTAGGTTGTGTTAATGCATACCCTGCATTCATAATTGCTTTCCTAAGAGCTTTGTCTTTGATCTCCCTCGTGAAATTTTGGACGATATGTCTAATGCAATAAACATGCATAAACGGAGGATCATGCCAACCGTTTGCAGGATTGTTGTATGCACTCTCAATAGATGCATGTCCATCAGAGATCAAACAGAGATCTGGTTGAGGAGCCACATGTGTTTTGAGATTCTTGAGAAAAAATCTCCAAGCACCACCAGTCTCTCCCTCGACTAGGGCAAAGGCAATTGGGAAAATGTTGTTATTGCCATCTTGTGCAACTGCCATCAGTAGCGTGCCTTTGCATTTCCCATACAATCAAGTCCCATCAATTTGAATAATAGGTTTGCATGACACAAACCCTATGATGCAAGGTTGAAAAGCCCAGAACACTCGGCTGAATATTCCATTTCCGGTGACTTGACTACCATTTGGGGCATACGCCGACAGTGTTTCCATAATGTAAACAGTACTCGGAGAATAAGTCTGAAGTGCATTCAGGTAGCGAGGAAGTTCTTTATATGACTCCTCCCAGTTTCCATATACATGTTTAATTGTCTTGGTCTTTTCTAACCACGCCTTTCGGTATGAGAGTATAGATAAATACCGTATTGATGTGAGAGATTATGGTTTTCACCTTCAATGATGGATCGTTACTGACGAGGGGTAGGATTTATTGACATATGAGATCATAATTTAGTTTCCAATAATCTTGTGATTGAGTAGAGTTGACACACGTGTGGGTGGACATAGAACCTATGACCCAACAATCACCTCTTAATTTGTATGATGTAGTGATATTGAACATACAATCTGGGTGGACACACTTGATCTTGTACCTTTCTGGATTTACAAGATCTACCTTAAAATCGACCGAGTTGAGCATGTGAAACTTTTTTATGGCTCAGATACATTCTTCTCTATTACGAAATTTGTCTTTCTCTTTTAATTTTTCATCCGACTGCATATACGAATTGAAAAATAAATCAGATGACGGTTCATCTCCGTCCATGTTGAAGTTTGTTATGTATGGAGGTGGTGTGTAGATCTCGTTCGGAGGTATACCAGGTATCCCATCGTCTTCAGAATCATCATTGACCATGTCGTCAAACTCTAACTCGTCATCTTCTTCTTCTTCGTCAATGACATCTACTTCTGTTTGTTCGGTATCGAGAGGATCAAACACTTGTGACAGTTGAGGCTCTCGCATCATAATGTACAACTCAATAGAGTCGTACCTTATAAATGACTCCTAAACTCATTCATAGTTTACCATGATTTTTTTTATTTATTTATATTTATTTTGATTTTTATTCAATTAAATATAAAATAAATTAAATTAAATAACAAATGATAGACCAAGGCATGTGGGCTTGGTTTTGGATCATATTTGAGGCCCAAGAACACATATCCAACTTGCCAAAACCGTGTTGCCTCAATATGGGAAGAGTTTCACTTGTTTTGGAAGGTTTTTAATTGGTTTTGGCAAGAATTTTCAAATTTGGAAGCTTGAAAACATATTTTATCATGTTTGATTCACTCTTAACTCCTCATGATTGCCATTCATTTTTGTTGACTTAATATGATGCTTATAAATAGAGGACATCAAATCAAGAGGAGGACCACGAAATTCTACCTTAAAAGCTAGTACAAAAAATCACCAAAAAGTCAAGAATTAGGGCGTATTCAAATTCCATTTTTCAGTGGTTTTCAGTCCAAACCATGGATTGTACCATCATCCTAACATTCCCACGAACATACCCAGATCAAGAACTAAGCAATTTCACACCCAAGATCATCATACTCACACTCACCACTTGGGCAGGGTTTTGAAAATTCAAATATATTAATTTATCCATGCTTAACTATTTTTGTGTGTCCAAACATATGCTACAGGATGATTAGAACAGGTTTGAGCCAAAATATGCAAGGTTGAGCGCATGAATTGTGACTTGCCATTGCTAGGACATAGTCATGGTGAAGCTTTGAATCGCTACTCACATGCATTTTCAGACTAAACGGAGGGTGCCATTCGATTCCCACCCCATGCAATTTCTTTTAACACTTTTTTCTAACCTTTTTCCTTTCTTATATTTCCATTAATTTATTTCTTTCTTTTTTACAATTAAATTCAAAAGACAAAAAAAATCAGAAAAAAACTTATAAAATCAAAAAATTAGATTTAGTCTTTTTTTATCAATTAATTTAATTAATTTAGAATTAGGTTTTTGCAATTAAATTAATTAATTTGTAATTAAAATTAGGCATTAGTTTTTTTATTATTAACATATAAAATCAAACCAAAAATACACAAAAAATTGATTTCTAATATTTTAGATTTTAGGATTTTAAAATAATCTTTCTTACATTTTTGTTTTTTTTTTTGCGTTTAAATTCCTAGAAACAATTGTATAGGTCGCACGGTTTTTTTTGTAATAACTTAGTTTAAATTTCCGCACAATTTCTTTATCATGTAACTGCCCCAAGACCCTGTAATAGCGCATGACTTCACTTTTCCATATATATATATATATATATATATATATATATATATATATATATATATATATATATATATATATATATATATATATATATATATATATATATATATATATATATATATATATATATATATATATATATATATATATATATATATATATATATAACTGTGTAATAATAGGCTTGTATGGCAAGATAAACTTAATCGGTAAATAACCTTAAACAATTCTAAGATAACCTAACTGTAATTGAATCACTATGCATACTTCACCTCTAGGGTAACCTCTCTTCGTTGCCTTGCGATACTAATGGTCACGTCCCACAAAAACGGGAATACTTTAGCAAAGACCCTCGGTTAAACAATATCATCATGGTCCCTTTCGAATAAAGATCATAATCCCTCGATGATCTTTCGAGTTGCCTACAAAATAATCTAGTCCCTTCGATGACCCTGCGAGAAAAATGATGATAGTCTCATCGAATTGCTAAAGTATCCTTACATGTTGCCTTCGATGACCCGACGCCTATCCCTTCACATCCAATATATAGGGCTACCTACTCACTAATGGTGTGGATAATATTATCTCTAAAGGAGAAGGAAAATAACAAGAAAGACCTTTAGTGCGTAAAAACTCTTGGCTGCTTGCTCACGACTCAAAACATTTTCTCACATCACATTTTCAAACAAATATTTTCAAAAATACTTTGTACGCATTCTTGAGGACCGATACAAGAATCATTACAAAGTTTTCCTTCCATTGGAATTTCAAAATATTTTCAAACAATCACACACTCAAAGCAAGTATCAAAAGTGAGCTCAACAATTAAGATCTCGTAGATAACTATGGATGAAAAGGGTGCCAACACCTTCCCTTTTCATAACTTACCCCCTGAACTCAAAATCAATAAGGGTTTTTCCTGTTCTTTTCACCATTTTCTTATTGGATAAAAGAAAAGTCAGTGGAGACTCTTGCTATCTGTAACATTTGCGATAAAATGAAAAACCAAGTCAGTTCTTCCACCATATTACTGAACTCACGACTCTGCTGGGGAATACTAAAAAGTGGGGTTAGATTTAGAGTTAGATCACTTTAATACTTTACTTATTTGCCTTAATTTCTTTATAATTCAGGGTTTTCTTGGGCTTAATTCTTGCAAAGATCCTATACCCGGATATGGAGGCATTTTAGGTAAGTAGCTATAGATCGTGGAAACTATACAACATAGACTGATATGGTTGAAGCGATGGCTATGTTAGTGCAACACATTGGTTGGTACTGGTGTCCCTCGAGTCAGTCGGGGAGAATACTAGGTTGTCATGTGGTGTCATAAGCACTAACTGGTCTTTAGAACCTTAATTGACCCAACTTAGCCATTAGAAGGTAGTGAGATGGTCGGCTTTGGTGCAGTTCGAAGCTGGTTGATACTCGATGCTACACTCATTGAGATTCAACTCTCGGGATATTTCGGTCACAAATCAGATGTTGTGCTGAAAGAATGCCTGAGAGAAAGATCAGTGATATGAGAGTCCTAGAACCCAGTTACTTTTTGTAGGACAGGTTGAGCCAACTAAACTTCAAGAGGGTACTTACCTAAAAACTCCAGGCAAGCCTAAACCTAAGTCTCTTGTGTGCTTTGCTTGTGTTTGATTATCTGTTCGAACATGACATTATAACATCATGACATCATGCCATATCATTTTCACTAACCATTTTAAGGACCGAGGGGTTTATCTTTGTTCTTTGTTGTAGGTTATGGCCTTCGCTCGCAGAAACACTATCCAGATCAACATTGTAAGGGTACCTTTTCAGCTTAAGGAGTTAGTCTTAAAGGTTCTCGAAAGCTCTCAATTCACCAAGAGACTTGGTCATCTACTCAGTTTGGTTACCTCAGGTTTTGAAGAATACATGATGAGTGTTATATTCCAGTTCTTTGATCCTGCGCATCACTGTTTTACCTTTCCAAATTTTCAGTTGGTACCCACAATAGAAGAGTTGTCTAAGCTACTCGGAGTACCTATTCTTGATCAGACACCCTTCACCGGTTTAGAGAAAGTTCCAAATCCTGAGGATATTGCAGTAGTCTTACATCTGAAACGGTCTGACATTGTATCTAATTGGGAAACAAGAAGTGGAGTCAATGGATTTCTTGCTAAATTTATGATGGTGAAGGCTCGGCTGTTTCTGGATGCTATGTGTTTTCAGGCTTTCGAGGAGATCTTGGCTCTGTTGATCTATTGTTTGGTATTATTCTCTAATCCATACCAACTCATAGATGTGAATGCCATCAAAATATTTCTTGCTCGTAATCCTGTGCCTACTTTTCTTGGAGATATTTTGCATTATCTTCACACTCGTACTATGAGAAAGCGAGTGACTCTTATGTGTTGCATACCTTTACTATCCAGGTAGTTTACTTTGCAACTTCCCCGATCAGTGATGAAGAATGAACAAGGTTTGAGGTGGTCTCAAAGTATGATTTCGCTCTCTCATTCAGATATCTATTGGTGTTCCCGATCTCAGGAGGATATCACTATTATTGACCACTGTGGGGAATTCCCTAATGTTCCACTCCTTGGTATTAGGGGAGGTATTACTTATAACCCTTCTCTAGCTTTACGTCAATTTGGTTATGCTCAAAGAGACGATCCTCGTGACATGCTTATCTAGGGTATTGTATTCGATTACGAGAATGATCCTCAAGGTTATCGTTAAAGGTCTATACATGCTTGGGGAATGGTGAACAAGATTGATAGCAAGACTTTGGGACAGGAGAACTCCATCCTATTGGAGCCCTTCCTCAAATGGGTACGATCTCATGCTCAAAACCTTATAATTCCATATCCCATTGTCCTACCATTAATTGTAGAGCCTGCTGCTGAAGGTGATGTTCCTCACACCATTATTCATCCAGATATGCCTATGGACCTTGAAGAGATACAAAAGTCTTGGATTCAATTGAAATAAGAAGGGACACCTTTGAGACTCAGTTCTATGCTAGCGATAAGAAGGTGTTGGAGCTGACAAAACGACTTCACGAAGAGCAGAGCTTAATGCATATGTCAACACAAAGAGGAAGCGTCTGTGGGAGACTTGAGTCTTAGGTCTTAGGAGTTCATATTTTGTTTCCTTGAAACCCTTTTGTTTTCACTGTAAGCATAAGAAGCAATTATAATTTGAGCTTACTAATAAAAGCCTTTGTTTCTGTTTCCTTTTGATTAACGAATTTAAATCCCACAAGGTCCTTAAAAATATTGCATTTACATATCATGCACATCATGTCATAACAGGTATTTCCCAAGACATGTTTTCTCATCTTCTTACTGTTTATTTCAGTAAAAGATGACTCTCAATCAAACAGTGAAAGATCTCCAGGCTCAGGATGCTCAGTTCTAGGATATGTTCCTGAACCTCGCCAAGGGGCAAGAGGAATTGAAAGCACTCCTCACTAGGAACATGGCCAAGAAGAATCCTGAAGACAACAAGGATGACCAATTGGAACAACTACAAGCTGAGATGACAAAGATGAGGATCCAGATGATTAGTCAGATGACTCTTATCCAAAATTTGTCTTGGGGGAAAGAAGAGTTGAGAATCCTCATCAAAAAACTTCATCAAGACAAATACGAACATATGGGACAAATTGCTAGAATTGGGGGTCTAATCAATAATCAACCTCTCTTGGCAGACAAGGAATTAGTTAACATGTTTATGAGGGAACATGTTGAAAATGGAATCATAAGTGGTGAAATTCAGGTGACTGCATCTTCAAGTACTCAGAAGAGGTCATACAACGGGAAGAAGGAATCCAGTACTGTTTACGGCCAGAAGGGTCGTAATAAGAGTGATCTCAACTAACCTGTGGAGGCAATGTGGATCTCTAATCTGGAACCAGTCCAACAACAACAACAAGGTAATAAGCGTAAGCAGGATACATCTAAAATATTATTTACTGAAATCAACATGTCATTGACTCAAGCATTGCAACACATGTTGAAGGCCAAGCTGGTTACATTGAAGGATCCTTCTCAGAACCCAAGATTTACTCTCCCCGTCACAATCCTAATGCAAGGTGCACGTACCACTCCAACAGTCCTGGATATGACACTAACAATTGTTGGGCGTTGAAACATAAGATTCAGGACCTGATTGACGAAGGAGTTTTCGAGTTCACACAAGATGGTCCAATTGAGTTTTTCTATCATCCCTCAAATACCGAAACTGCAAGGCATACCATCTGAAGAGACAAGTTCAGGCGGAGGAGCTTTAAGATC
The DNA here is from genome assembly GCA_948472305.1 of Vicia faba. NCBI lineage: Eukaryota > Viridiplantae > Streptophyta > Magnoliopsida > Fabales > Fabaceae > Vicia > Vicia faba. The sequence goes on from CATIWC010002100.1 coordinate 67,937, forward strand.
ATTTGAATTTTTTATTTGTAATTTCTTTTGGTTCAAACAATTAATGTCATGTCAAACTTTGGTTCTTCCCATTAATGCATTGCATATGTTTGTCTTGAATTAATCCATTTGTTTTCATTATACTAAAACTATACTTTTTACTTCCTTTTCGTGATATTCAACTCTCGTTAAAAGCTATAAGCCTTTAGAGGGAGGATGACGAAAATGATACCATGATCCCATACAATAGGATTATGAACAGACCTTGCTGACGGTGTACAAGCGTTACTTCAATTCCTAAATAGTGAAGATATAAGGAAGGTAATCTCTAGTCAACCCCCTTTTGATCCTAAGAAGTAGGATTTTTATTTTTCACGCAAATCATAACCTGGGGCATGGTAGTTTCTCAGTTAATTCAATTATGCAAGTTATTCCTTCATACACAACAGGTGATATCAAAGGCATCTTTCCAAATCAAAAGTTGGTGATGGTTTAGCGTAATCATTAAATCGAGAAGTCATTATTTTTCAAAAGAAGAGTCCACTAAGTCAAAACCTATGAAGGAGACTTAAGAAAAACTGGGGCATCCCGCTGACTATAATCTCAAACAAAACAGTTAGGCAAAAATTAGGGATAATAAAGTCAAAAAGAGGTCGCTACAAATCCCTAACAAAAAGAAAGTTGTTACAAGAGAAAAATGATTACCTTCTCATATAAACTCTCAATTTCTGAACCATTACCAAGTCTCAGTGCGGTAATTCCAAACTCTATTGGAACCCAAATGCGTCATTAACAGAGTATAAGATTGAAGGACATCACGAAGAACGAGTTGGGTACAAACAAACTTTGAGCCTTTATTCTTTGTTTCTTAAACCGTGAACCAGGCCATGTTACAACCCTTCAAAGTCCTAACTGAAGCATGGGTTAGTTCGAAAGCATATTGTTACAAAAAGGTATCCTGACTCCTTTAAGGTTTACTATAAATTATGAGTTGATATTACATTCTTACAAATTTTGCTTTACTAAAAAATACATTTTTTAAACTTCAAGACAAACATAAGCTTTTCATTTTAATACCACTATTTGCATATGACTAAGTGTTTGATGATAGAGAAATTCACATGACGAATATTCAATGAACAAAAATCCTCCCAATGGATAGAGTTACTTCAGAGGATGAGTCAAAGAGAAAGACACTCTCATGGACATAGTCGGTTATAAATCAGGGGGCATGACATGTTATTGTCCAACTCATTTGTGGCAACACGTATGATCAAGAAAAATTTGCTGGTAATGCTACAACACTTACTACCATGGACAATGAAAATTCCCCGCGCCCTCTGAACATGGACATAGTCAAAAGATACTACGCATAAATAAGACCCGATAGGTTGACATGCCTAGGAAAAAGTAAGGGCATCCCGACGAATAAAAAGGATTCAGGAAAAAATTAGGGATATATATACGTAAAGATTGTACACCCGGCAAGTCGAAAACCTGAAAAGGAGGCTTGGGAAAAAAAGGATATCCCGATGGACTGAAAACCTGAAAGGGCGGTCCAGACAAAAGTTAGGGATTAAGGCGTACGACTATGTCCCGTTTATCTTATCACTTGTCTATCACCATAATGTTCAAGTCATCCATAATGTCCCACAGAGAAATCCCCATAGAGCTACCTTTAGAAGCTCATCTTTAACAAAGATACATTCCCCCAAAAGTCTAAGATGCTTTCAAGATAGAAATTGGGGCATCTTCCAGCAATTAACCTAATCATATTCCCAAATAGATCCCCCTAGAGGATAAAGGAGTGTGATCTTTTCTCCGGCAATGTATACAACCTACAGAATTCCAATCCTCATCAGAGATTTCCTCAGCATAGTTCACAAGAATTTAAACTCCCCAACTGAGCCTATTGCTCCAACACTGTAAAATCCCCTGCAGAATTCTCTTCTCCAGAATGGCTCATTTCTTCAGTAGAGTATTCCTCAACAGAATATTCCCCCAGCAGGGTTTATTTCCCCAACAGAATACAGTCTCCCCAGCTTGAGTCTATTCCTTTGACTACTATGAATCACCAGTAAAAATCCTCTCTCCAGCAAAAGGCAGTCCAGGCTGCTATCCCTAGAGATTTGCTACTGAATCTGAAACTGGACCAGACATCGTTTAAACTTATCCTCCGTAGACGAGTCGGCATCCATATCAGAAACTTGATCAGATAACACCTCTAAAGGTTATCAATCTCTTTTATCCCTAGTCTGGATACATAAGAATTAAATTCCCCAGTAGAGCGGTGAACGACCAATGTTCTTGAACTCTTCTCCCCAAGAAGAAATCAAATTCCCCAGCGGAGTTTCCTCAAACAACAAGCAGGAGTCCCCACGGAGACATTCTAAACAAGAATTATTATCGCCATCCCCAACAACAGTCATGGATTTATTTTCCCAATAAAAAATGTTATACAAAGCTACCGATACACTTCAACGACATCTCACATTCATACGTCATTTATCATAGCATGTGCATACAAAACATATATTACACTCTCATTTACTTTGCGAACATGATTACACAATGCATTAAATACATCATGACATTGCATAAAGGCTAACTTTTATCTTTTCAGGTAAAGTTCACAAACAGACGAATATCATCAACAATTCTCAAACAGGTCCAAGATTAATTCCTGAAACAAGACGGGGAAACTATCTATGTGACTAGGTCAGAGATTAATTCTCAAAATAAGACGGGGCAAATATCTATACGGCCAACAAAAGAGCAAGTCCCAGATTAATTCCCGAAACAAGACGGGGCAACTATCTGTATAATAGGTCCAAGATTAATTCCCAAAACAAGACGGAGCAACTATATATGTGATCAGGTCAGAGATTAATTCCTGAAACAAGACGGGACACCTATCTCTATGGCCAACAAAAGAGCAGGTCCCAGATTAATTCCCGAAACAAGACAGGGCAACTATCTGGATGACTAGGCACAGATTAATTCCAGAAACAATACAGGGCAACTATTTGTATAATAGGTCCAAGATTAATTCTCGAAATAAGACGGGGCAACTATCTATGTGACCAGGTCAGAGATTAATTCCTGAAACAAGACAAGGCAGCTATCTATACGGCCAATAAAAGAGTAGGTCCCGTATTAATTCCCGAAACAAGACGGGGAAACTATCTGGATGACCAGACACAAATTAATTCCTGAAACAAGACGGGGCAACTATATGTGAAAACCAATTGTAGATTAATTCCCGAAACAAGACGGGGCGACTATCTACATAAACAGGTCAAAAGTTAACTCCCGAAACAGGACGAGGAACTATCTATACGACCGAGAAAATATTAACTCTCGAAACAGGACGGGGAAACTGTCTTTATCACCAAGTGGTATGAAATCTCGAAACAAGACGGGTTTACCAATAATAAAACCATACTGTAGATCAATTCCCAAAATAGGACGGGGCGACTATCTACATGACAAACATTTATTTCAAAGACTAAATCTGACCAACACTTCCCTCAGAGACTAAATATGACAAGTAGTTACTCAAAGCACTTTCCCTTGAGAGTCATTCTGAAAAGCATTCTTCAGATACAATCAAGTGATGATTCATTCTGATAATCATTTGGATACAATCAGGCATAGACTCATTCCAACACAAGTTCTAGATACAGTCCAGATACGGTCGAGACATAGATCCATTATGATACACATTCTAGCAAATATTCTAGATGTACTCCATATATGACCCAGATGTAGGTCGATTTTGATAATCATTCCGGTATATATTCAGATACATCTAAGCGTATGCTCATTCTAATATAGATCTCAAATACATCCAAGCATAAGCTCATTCTTATATAGATCTCAGATACAGTCGAGCGTAGACTCATTCTGACACTCTTATCAACAGTTATTTCTGATGGCATCTTCAAGCCCATCTCTGACAATATTCTGTTAGCTCTCCGAATGGAATCTTTAATACCATTCAAGCAATATTACCAACCAACAACATTATCTCCTGCACAGGCGAGTGCAAATTTCTGGGCACTTAAGTGTTTAATCATCTTCTACCTTTAGATCACGAATGGAGGACATGCCAATCTAATTCTTCAGGTTTAAGAAGATTGAACAGGGGCAGCTGTTGTGCCCTAAAATTTTCCCTCTCATTTATTCAAAACATTCTCCTAGGGTTCTCAAATGCTCAAGGATACCCAAGAATTGATCAGACAAATTCTCCTACTAAGCAATGGGTCCACAACTAGGGTTTCATCTTTCACAAGGAAATTTGGGTTTCTAAGGTCTCAAGTGGTTTTCATGGTTTCTTATATATCTCCAAGAATTCTCATACCAAGTTCCATGCCTTGAATCATAGGTTTTCTAAGTCAATGGCTCAGATGACTGAAAATCAACTATATTGGGTAAAAGTCAATTGTGGTCAACATACAGTCAAACTTCAAGACTTTTGGTCAACATCAAGGTTTTGAAGTAATATTCATCATTTGATCAAGGTTTAATCATGATTCTTCAAGAAAAGCCCTCAGATCATCAAATGTCTAAAGTTGCTAAACTAGGGTTTTCTTAGGAGAATTCAATTGAACTTTGATCAAGCATAACTTCCACACACTTCATCATCTTTTCCTCAACCAAGCTCATTTGGAAGGAAATTTAATTCTCTACAACTTTGTCTCTCTAAGATCAAGTCCAAAAATGCTTCATTTGAGAGAAATGGGCCAATACATTATAGGCCATTTCAAAAGTCAACAAGAAGATAGTTTTTGTCAAGGCAACTTACATCGAGATAAATTCTTCAAATGAAAAAATGATCAAAATAGAGATTGTAGAGGACATATTGTGCTTTCCAAAATTTAAAGATCACCTTCAAAAGATGAAAATTGAGAGAGTTATGACCAGTGCAAGTTCATAAATTTTGAGAAAATGCATGGAGTGCAAAGTGAGCAAACTTGAAATTTTGAACTAGTGGGCTTAAATTTTTAGGTTTCAAACATGCCCATGACCTTATAGAGGACTCATGAACTCATTCATACCTTACCATGATTTTTTTTATATATTTATATTTATTTTTATTTTTATTCAATTAAATACAAAATAAATTAAATTAAATAACAAATGATGGACCAAGGCATGTGGGCTTGGTTTTGGATCATATTTGAGGCCCAAGAACACATATCCAACTTGCCAAAACCGTGTTGCCTCAATATGGGGAGAGTTTCACTTGTTTTGGAAGGTTTTTAATTGGTTTTGGCAAGAATTTTCAAATTTGGAAGCTTGAAAACATGTTTTTATCATGTTTGATTCACTCTTAACTTCTCATGATTGCCATTCACTTTTGTTGACTTAATATGATACTTATAAATAGAGAACATCAAACCCAGAGGAGGACCACAAAATTCTACCTCAAAATATAGTTCAAAAAATCACCAAAAAGTCAAGAATTAGGGCGTATTCGAATTCCATTTTTCAGTGGTTTTTAGTCCAAACCAAGGACTGAACCATCATCCTGACATTCCCAGGAACACGCCCAGATCAAGAACTAAGCAATTCCATGCCCAAGATCATCATACTCACACTCACCGCTTGGGTAGGATTTTGAAAATTCAAATCTTTTAATTTATGCATGCTTAACTGTTTTTGTGTGTCCAAACATATTCTACAGGATGATTAGAACAGGTTTGAGCCAAAATATGCAAGGTTGGGCGCATGAATCGTGACTTGCCATTGTTAGGGCATAATCATGGTGAAGCTTTAAATCGCTACTCACAGGCACTTTCAGACTAAACGGAGGGTGCCATTCGATTCCCACCCCATGCAATTTCTTTTAACTTTTTTTTCTAACCTTTTTCCTTTCTTATATTTCTATTAATTTATTTATTTATTTATTACAATTAAAATCAAAATAAAAAAAATCAGAAAAAAACTTATAAAATCAAAAAATTAGGTTTAGTCTTTTTTTATCAATTAGTTTAATTAATTTAAGATTAGGTTTTTGCAATTAAATTAATTAATTTGTAATTAAAATTAGATACTAGTTTTTTTATTATTAACATAAAAAATCAAACCAAAAATACACAAAAAGTTGATTTCTAATATTTTAGATTTTAGGACTTTAAAATAATCTTCCTTACATTTTTTTTGCGTTTAAATTCCTAGAAACAATTGTATAGGTCGCACGGTTTTTTTTTGTAATAACTTAGTTTAAATTCCCGCACAATTTTTTTATCATGTAACTGTCTCAAGGCCCTGTAATAGCGTAGGACTTTAGTTTTCTGCACTTATATTTTATGCCTTTATATATATAACTGTATAGTAATAGGCTTGTATGACAAGATAAAATTAATCGGTAGATAACTTTAAACAATTCCAATATAACATAACTGTAATTAAATCACTCTGCACACTTCACCTCTAGGGTAACCTCTCTTTGTTGCCTTGAGATACTAATGGTCACGTCCCACGAAAACGGGAATACTTTAGCAAGGACCCTCGGTTAAACAATATCATCATGGTCCCTTTTGGAATAAAGATCATAATCCTTCGATGACCCTTCGAGTTTCCTACAAAACGATCTAGTCCCTTCGATGACCCTACGAGAAAAATGATGATAGTCCCTTCGAATTGCTAAAGTATCCTTACATGTTGCCTCTGATGACCATCAATGACCCGACACCTGTACCTTCAAATCCAATAGATAGGGCTACCTACAAACTAATAATGTGGATAGTATTATCTCTAAAGAAGAAGGAAAATAACAAGAAAGACCTTTAGTGGGTAAGAACTCTTGGCTGCTTGCTCACGACTTAAAACATTTTCTCACATCACATTTTTAAACAAATATTTTCAAAAACAATTTGTACGCATTTTTGAGGACCGATACAAGAATCGTTAAAAAGTTTGCCTTACATTGGCATTTCAAAATACTTTCAAACAATCACACACACAAAGCAAGTTTCAAAAGTGAACTAAGCAATTAAGAGCTCGTAGATAACTACGGATGAAAAGGGTGATAACACCTTCCCTTTTCATAACTTACCCCCTGAACTCAAAATCAATAAATATCTTTCTTGTTCTTTTCACTCTTTCCTTATTGGATAAAAGAAAATTCGATGGCGACTCTTTCTATCTGCAACATTTGCGATAAAATGCAAAATCAAGTCAGTTCTCCCATCGTATTACACACCCTACTTATCTTAGTTACTAATACCCTTTGATCTTTGCATATGGGGAAATGGTTACAGGGAGAATATACCTCACAAATACCAGCATAAACAATTGGTCACGAAGTAGAACCTCCAAACTATTAAGGATTGACTTTGCTTCTGACTACAAGAACGCACTGGTGAACCTAAAAGCTTGCTTCATTCGAGACGACTTTTCCAATAGATTTTTTTTTACCTTTATACTATGATGGAAAGCGAGCTTCTAAATTGGTTACAGAGAAATAAATCTAAATTAAGAGTTGGTAAATATAGTAACTTACAACAGTAATGTACTGCTGATACTTACAAATAAGCTACCAAACAAGTAAAGCATGTAATTTTTCCTTCTACATTTGTCGGTAGCAAAAAGGCACATGGACCAACTATATTTTGACGGGATGGTAATTTCAAGTAAATTGGGTTTCCATGACCTTTTTATAACCTTTACTTGCAATCCAAATTGGCTTGAGATCAAACGATAGTTAGACCCCAAGAATTAACAAGCGCACGATCATCCTGACATTGTTGCAAAAGTTTTCAAAATGAAATTCGACCAACTTATGCGTGATATAACAAAAAACCATGTCCTTGGTCGTGTCTTAGCATGTACGTAGACCTTTCAAATGTATTTGTGTATAGTTTAATTAACAATAGTCTTACTTATGCATATTACTGTTTTTTGGTCTTTCAATTATGTATACAATTGAATTCTAAAAGAGATGCCTCACACACACTCACATTCTGGTTTTCTTACATCCTGAAAGTAAATACCCCATCCTTTCGGACATTGACCAAATAATTTACGCATAAATACCTGACCCCGCACTTCATTCGACTTTGTATAACTTGGTCAAATCACATATGGTTCACAAACTGTGTGGTTTGTCTAGGGTATCAGCACCATCTATGAAGAACCGATAATGCACTAAATTCTTTCTAAAACAATTCATTAAAACTAAAGTTTTCGACTCCGAAGGCTATCCTCTATACAGAAGAAGATCATCAACACACATCATCCAAAAAATGGAATCCCTTTGGACAATAGACATGTTGTCCCCTACAACAAAAAGTTACTATTGAAGTACCATGCTCATATCAACATGGAGTGGTGTAATCAGAGTACTTCTATCAAGTACCTATTAAAATATATCCACAAAGGCTTTGAAATAATTACCATGTCTGTTGTACAAGCCTCACGTACAACCTCTAAGGGTCACAAATTCGTTTATGAAATACAACAATATCTGGATTGTCGATACATCTCTCCATGTTAGGCGACATGGAAAATCTTTGGTTACAACATTCATGGAAGGGAACCAGTCGTTGAACGTATGTTTTTCCACCTTATTGGTGAGAAGGCGTTGTTTTACACTGAGTATGACCAAATGGAGAATATTTTATATAAGGCAAGCGTCACGAAGTCTATGTTTTCATTATGGTTAATTGCAAATTAGACTTACGAGGAGGCCATGCAATTAATGTAAGACCAGTTTGTTACGATGTTTGTATACCATAAAATATTTAGAGCATGGAATCCATAGAAAAAGGGTTTACAATTTTCCATTTTATTTGGGTTCCACCTTCTATTGGAGAACTGTATTATTTGCGGATTATGCTAACAGTTATGAAAGAACCTATAACTTATGAGGAAATTTGAAAGGTTGGCGATACACAATATGAATCATTAAGGGATGCATGTTTTTCTATGATTTTCCTTGAAGATGACCAGGAATACATCAGAGCCATTAAGCAAGCAAGTTAATGGGGGCCAGGTCATTTCCTTAGAAAGCTTTTTGTGGTTATGCTTCTGTTAGGCAATGTGAATAGACCTGCCCATGTGTGGAAGGAGTCGTGGGTTTTACTGTCTGATAGACTATTGCACCAACAAAGAAGGTTGGTAAATGACAAAGGTATTAATGTACATTACATTTAACATCTTCTTTTACCAATATAATTTTGTTTTTTTGGCATTTGTAAAGTTTGTTCCTTTTCCCACCATGGGGTGTCATACTTACAACTTCTTTACATTTACTACCTTCTGTTACTGAACTCCTTTTTTGTGTTACATAACTTATGTTGACTGAGGTGCAACTAATAAATCTAAAACTAATGGAGATTTAAAAACTGCTACAACTCAATCGAAGATCTCTTAAAGACTTCAAACATATACCATATTCGGACGAATATATGTTAGATCAACTCGACAATCGCCTCTTCTACGAGGAACACAGTTACGACATTCAAACCATGCAGGATGAATTCCAAAGACTTCATGTTGCTCTTACAAGTACTGACATGTAACATATAATACTAAACTATTTCCACACCGTCCTTACTTTTGTTGTTCTCATTTTTCCTTTGAAACGAATGAGTAGCGCCGTATCTATGAAATGATTATGAGTGTCGTTAGAAGTCAAAAGGGCAGAGTATCCTTCTATGAGAGAACTGTATTAATTACGAATTATGCTAACAATTATGAAGGAACCTATAACTTATGAGGAAATCCAAAAGGTTGGTGATACACAATATGAATCATTAAGGGATGCATGTTTTGCTATAGATTTCCTTGAAGATGACCAGGAATACATCAGAGCCATTAAGGAAGCAAGTGAATGGGGCCAGGTCATTTCCTTCGAAAGCTTTTCGTGGTTATGCTTCTGCCAGGCAATGTGAACATGCATGCCAATGTGTGGAAGGAGTCATGGGTTTTACTGTCTGATGGATTGTTGCACCAACAAAGAAAGTTGGTAAATGACAAAGGTATTAATGTACATTACATTTAACATCTTCTTTTACCAATATAATTTTGTTTTTTTGGCATTTGTAAAGTCTGTTCCTTTTCCCACCATGGGGTGTCATACTTACAGCTTCATTACATTTACTACCTTCCGTTACTGAACTCCTTTTCTGTGTTACATAACTTATGTTGACTGAGGCGCAACTAATAAATCTAACACTAACGGAGATTGAAAATTTTTCTACAACTCAATTGAATATCTCTTAAAGACTTCAAACATATACCATATTCAGACGAATATATGTTAGAGCAACTCAGCAATCGCCTCTTCTACGAGGAACGCAGTTATGAAATTCAAACCATGCAGGATGAATTCCAAAGACTTCACGTTGCTCTTACAAGTGCTGACATGTAACATATAATAATAAACTATTTCCACACCGTCCTTACTTTTGTTGTTCTCATTTTTCCTTTGAAACGGATGAGTAGCGCGGTACCTGTGAAAGAATTATGATTGTTGTTAGAAGTCAAAAGGGAAGAGTATTCTTCTTGCATGGCTATGTGGGAACCAGAAAAACTTACATGTGGAGGACACTCGCAAGTGAACTTAGGTCTATGTACGACATCTGCATAATAGTGGCAACCAGTGGAATAACATCGTTGTTTGTTACCCGGTGGGAGAACTGCTCACTCAAGATTCAAAATACTTGTCCATACTTTGGATAATTTAACTTGCAATATTACTTACAAAGAGATGATGTATCAGATCTACTTCGGTAGTTAGAGTTAATTATTTGGGATGAGGATCCGATGGCAAACAAATGTTGTTTCGAGGCACTTGATAGGACATTGAAGGATCTTATGAGTAGCACTGGAAACTCCAATGAGGTTTTCGAGGGCAAGGTTGTTGTCTTTGGTGGAGACTTTAGGCAAATATTTCCGGAAATACCCAGGGTATCGAGATCTGACATTGTGCATGCAACCATAAATGCCTCCTTCATTTGGCACTTGGTGCAGGTGTTGACCTTAACCAAGAATATGTGTCTGAGTTATGGTCTAACCGAACAACATCAGAAGGAAATTGTTGAATTCTCCAATTGGCTTCTCAAAATTTTGGAAGGTAGACTGCGAGGTACAAACGATGGGGTTGCTGAGATAGAATTTCCACCAGAAATGCTAATCACACAGTTAGACGATCCAATAACGATCATTTTCACGAGTATGTATCTTGATTTCCTCGATAATTATCATGATTACAACTACCTAAAGAGTAGGGCTATCTTGTCACCAACAATTGATATGGTTGACAAAATAAATCATCATGTTTTTGCGATGATGCCAAGTATTTTTACTTACTAACAACATTTAATCATATTTATTCAAATTTTCCGACAGATCAATACTACTTAATTTTTATTTTTTTTAATATATTTCTTAACTATCGATATAATATATTTATTTACTATTTATAACGATATTGTGTGACCCGTGTTAATCCACGGTGTGATACAGTGGCAGAACCAACTGTTTTTACTGGTTTGTGTTTTGCGTTTTTTGTTTGCAAAATGTCGCGGTAAGCAAGATTCGCTACCGACTTTTATTTCATCCAACTAAGGAAAAGGAAAAAGAACATAAAAAACCTTTTTCGAGAATATTTTTGAGTACGGGGGGTAGATTATAGAAATGGAAGGTGTTAGCATCCTTTCTATCTGTGGTTTTCCACGGGCTCTTTGGTACTTGCCCATTTTAAAATTGCTTGTGTATGTGCTTGTTTTGAAAAAGTCTACTTCGTGATAACCCTTGTATCAGTCCTCAAGGATGTGATAAAGTTGTTTTGAAAATTGTTTTGAAAGGTGTTTGTGTGAAAAGTTTTGTTTGTTTGAGAAAGTACTTAAAAGTTAATCTACCTACTCGAAAAAGATTGTTCATTTTCCTTTAGACAGTGCTATCCCATTATTAAGGAATAGGTAGCACCATCATTGGAGTTTAAGGAACATTCGAAGGGACAAATACGGTCACAAAAGCAATGTTAGGAGGTGTTAGTAATCATCCTAAATCCTTAAAGATCTATTTCCGAGGAAACATTCGAATGGGTCATTTGAGATATTTCGAGGCTAGAGGACGACCACTAACAAACCCTATACTTCATGACCGCTTAACTGAAGGCAACCGAAGTGGAGTAAACCCTTGGAGTGAGCATGTGCGAGTGAGTTTTTTTCAGTTAATTTGTCTTTTCACATTTAGGTTATCTACCGTTTTAAATTTCAGATATTCTTGCCATACAATCCTATTAACATACATCTAACAGTTAATAATTGCGGAAATTTAAAGTACGAAAATAGAAAACCTAACTATTACATGGCTTTTGCAGATACATAATTATTTAACTGAAAATAAAATGCGGAAATTAAAACCCTAATTAAAATCTATTACAACCTCAAAATAGTTACATAAATAATAATCAAAAAGGTAATTAAAAATACGCGCAACGAGTTAAATGTGAAGACGATTAGAAAAAACCTAAAAATCTAATTTGAGAGAAAAAAATAAGTTATTTTTGAAGCAAAATTAATTATTTACAAAACCCTAATTTCTAATTAATTTTAATTATGAAAAGGCATTAAATTAACCTAATTTAAACTAAATTAATTAATTAAAGAAAATAACTATTTTATGAAAAAAATGATTTTTGTGATTTTATGTTTTTTTGTAGTTAATAAAAAAATTAATTTGTGCAAGTAAATAATCAGATAAAAACAAAATAAATAAAAGAAATAAAAAAAGGTTAAATTGGGCCTGTTTGCTGAAGAAATTAGGGGGTGTAGATCTGAACTTTTAGGCCCATTAATGGCTAAGCCCAATCAACGCCTTGGATTCCATGCTTCCTCCTCCTGTTGGTGCACCGTGGTCCTTTCTTGCGTGGGTGTTGGATTGGATTGATAAGGAATCCGTTGGCTAGATGATGACAGTGCATGGTATGCCCCTGGGACGCGTATGCATAGGATTTGTAGTTATAAAGTTAGAAAATAAGAAAATGATGGGACCTGGGATCGAACCCATGTCCTCTACCTTTCCAAACACACGCTTCACCACTGGGCCACTTGTATATGTTTGTTATAATATTAAAACGAAATCAACATAATGCAAACTAGTCACGAGCTTTAGAAAACGTGCAAATATTTAAATTGCCCAATGGTGGTCAGCCACGTTGTTATCTTCCTCAGCCCTCCGTCGTGTTAGCTGAGGGACTTTTACCTACAGTCAGCATCCGTAGCTATAAACCTGTAAATTTCCAAAATCTACTACAAGCAATATAAATCAATTCCAAGCATACAGATCAACTCGTTTTGATCTCACGAGTATGATGACATCCTTCTTTTGGCCTAATTGTACATGTATTAAGAAACCCTAAAATACGACCTCAAACCCTAGTAATAGAAACTATCAATATATGCTCTCAAACATCCATTAAACCAATCCAATACGTTGCAAACATGATAACAAACACATACATACCATTAAAACATGTTTATGATGCAAGAATCGTGGTAATCGAATTTTGAAAGAGAAGTAAATCGTGACGGTCGTGTAGCGTGTTTATGGGCTTGTGAAGGCTTGGTGATGCTTGCAATCGCTTCATAGGATGTCCAGGAGTTGATTGGTGGCTTTGAATCACCTTGAATCGTCCTCTAAATTGAAAACTGATCCACACTTTTTCTTCAAAAATTTGAGTTTGCTTGATGACTTTCACGACCTCAATACTTCTTTTCTTGCCTTGGCTGCGTTATGTATTTGTACTAGAGTGAATTAGGGTTGTAAAAACCACTAGTATCTTTGCAAATTTGGAAGATTTGATTTGATTTTCATGTTATATGATATCTTTCCAAATTTGGCCTAATCATGCCATTCTTGTGCCAATTAGCTTTGATATGATTTGATTCTGATATGCCAGCATAATGAGCTTGTGATTCTGTCTAAAAATCCAATCAAAACAAATCTTTGCTATTATTTACCAATTATTTGATTTAATTCAATTTTTAATAAATCAAAAATCAAAATAAAATGAATAATGAAGCAAATAACATGTAAGTGAACATTTGGCTCGTGGACCGTGTCATGAGTGAGGTGCAAGCATAAAAAGTTAGGCCCATTTGGCAAAAAAATGTATTTTGGAGCACATTTGACTTTTGGCAATTTTGCAAAAAAGGTTAACTTTGACAAGGCATATCTCTTCCAATTTTAACCCTAGAAAGGTGTTCTTGGACTTTTTAGAAATCTTAGGATGTACCCTAAGCAACCCTTTTGGTCTCATCTCAATTGAGTCTTCCATGTTCATGTAAGAAGCTTTGACCCACAAAGTGTTTTTGTTGACTTTTCAAAAGGACCTATAATGTGGAAATTCATATCTTTTTGTGAGTGCACATTTTGAACTTGGGAGCTGAAGATGAATTGTAGGGAATTGCATTATCTTGAAAATGAGCCTTGGATGGAAAAATTTTGATAAAGTATGAGGAAGTTATGCTTGGTCAAAGTTTGATTGACTTTTCTTGAGAAACCCTAATTTAGCAATTTTTGGGTTTTGATGAATTTAGGGCATTCCTTGAGGAATCATTTTCAACCCTTGATCAAATTATGGATATAACTTCAAAATGTTGATTTTGAACAAAAATCTTGAAGTTTGACTGTATGTGGGCCATAGTTGACTTTTGACCTAATATAGTCGATTCTCAAGTATCTGAGCAGTTGACTGAGCAAACTTCTTGTGCAAGGCTTGAAATTTGACATGAAGGGTCTTGAGAACATATTAGGACCATGGAGAGAATATGAGGTTTTTGGATTTCAACCATCTTGATGAAAATGGAAACCCTAATTTGAGACACATTGCCTTAGGAGAGGGTTTGTCTGGTCAACTCTTGGGCAACCCTGAGCAAATTGAGGATCTCTAGGAGTATGTTTTGAGAAAAATGAGAGGGAAAATTTTGGGATACAACAGCTGCCCCTGTTCAATCTTCTTAAACCCGAGGATGTAGATTGGCCTGTCTGCCTTTCGTAATCTGAAGGTGGAAGATGATTGAACACTAGAGTGCCCAGAAATTTGCACTCGTATGAATTAACACTTGATTTGAATATATTGGGAATGGGCTTAAAGATGCCATTTGGAAGTTTCTAGAGAATTGTGGGAGATGGGCTTAAAGATGCCATCCAGGGTGTGACGGAGAATCGTCGAAGATGGGCTTAAAGATGCCATCCAGGGTGTGACAGAGAATCGTCGGAGCTGGGCTTAAAGATGCCATCTAGAGGATGTTGATTTCCTGAGATATTCCTTTGATGAGAATTCTTGTTCCTGTTGTTGATGAGGAATCTGCTGAGGAATATTGGTATTTGTCTTGGGAGAAATAGAATTTTAGGAGCTTCAGTTGTCCGTTACTCTACTGGGGAAATAACTCCTGCTTGAGAAAGCGGAAGTGAACTGCTTATCAGGTCAGTGTACAGGCTGCACACCGGCTTACTGGGGAAATGCAAAACTGATCATGCTTGATCAGGTCCAGGTCTTATAGTGTTGTGAACTGTTGTCTGGATATAAGAGAGAAGAAACCCGGATGGTAAGGTTATGATATGGAACCTAGGTCGTAGGGTTACTTCGAAATGAGAGCCTGGATAGTAGGGCTGTGAGAAGGAACCTGGGTCGTAGGGTTACATCGAAATGAAATCCTGGATAGTAGGGATGCAAGAAGGAACCTGGGTCGTAGGGTTACTTCGAAAGGAAATCCTGGATAGTAAGGCTGTGAGAAGGAACCTGGATAGTAGGGTTACTTCGAAATGAAAGCTTGGATAGTAAGGCTGTGAGAAGGAACCTGGGTCGTAGGGTTACTTCGAAATGAGAACCTGGATAGTAGGGTTGTGAGAAGGAACCTGGGTCATAGGGTTACTTCGAAATGAAAGCCTGGATAGTAGGGCTGCGAGAAGGAACCTGGGTCGTAGGGTTACTTCGAAAGGAAAGCTTGGATAGTAAGGCTGTGAGAAGGAACCTGGATAGTAGGATTACTTCAAAATGAAAGTCTGGATAGGAAGGTTGTGAGAAGGAACCTGGATAGTAAGGTTAGTTCGAAATGGAAGCCTGGATAGTAAGGCTTTGAGAAGGAACCTGGGTCGTAGGGTTACTTCGAAATGAGAGCCTGGATAGTAGGGCTGTGAGAAGGAACCTGGATAGTAGGGTTACTTCGAAAGGAAAGCCTGAATAGTAGGGCTGTGAGAAGAAACCTGGATAGTAGGGTTACTTTGAAATGAAAGCCTAGATAGTAGGGTTGTGAGAAGGAACATGGGTCGTAGGGTTACTTCAAAATGAAAGCCTGGATAGTAGGGTTGTGAGAAGGAACCTGGGTCGTTGGGTTACTTCGAAAGGAAAGCCTGGATAGTAAGGTTGTGAGAAGGAACCTAGATAGTAGGGTTACTTCGAAATGAAAGCCTAGATAGTAAGACTGTGAGAAGGAACCTGGGTCGTAAGGTTACTTCAAAATGAAAGCCTGGATAGTAGGGCTGTGAGAAGGAACATGGGTCGTAGGGTTACTTCAAAAGGAAAACCTGGATAGTAAGGCTGTGAGAAGGAACCTAGATAGTAGGGTTACTTTGAAATGAAAGCCTAGATAGTAAGACTGTGAGAAGGAACCTGGGTCGTAGGGTTACTTAGAAATGAGAGCCTAGATAGTAGGGCTGTGAGAAGGAACCTGGATAGTAGGGTTACTTCGAAAGGAAAGCCTGGATAGTAGGGCTATGAGAAGGAACCTGGATAGTATGGTTAATTTGAAATGAAAGCCTGGATAATAGGACTGTGAGAAGGAACCTGGGTCGTAGGGTTACTTTGAAAGGAAAGCCTGGATAGTAGGGTTGTTTGGTTTTGGGAACTAAGTTTCTGTTAGTCGTCTGTAGATGTGACTTGTATAACTGCTGGATTTGTTGAAGCTAATCGTCTTCCCTGAAAAGATAACAGGGTTAATCATGTGTGATGCATGAAATGCATGGTGATATGATGCTCTCAAAATAAATGAGATAATGTTGTATATGATATGTATGCGCATGTCATAATGTATGTACATGAAATGCTATCGGAGTATGTCCGGGTCTAGGAAAATATATCCCTGACTGCTGCTGGAGATTTATGAATATTTTGTCAGGAAGAGATTCGGCTTGAGAATGAACTCTGCAGGAAACGAACTTAGAAAGTGAATTCTTGTAGCTGAAGTGATGAACTTTGTCAGGGATTGAGCCTCTGTATCCAGAGAAAATAAACTCTGCTTGGGGATGAATTTTACTGACTCGCCCGCGATTATGAACTTCAGTTGGGGTGGTTACGTCCTGTTTCGGGAAAGATGACATCAAAGCTTTTGAATATTTTTACTCTGTGGGGAGTGTATGTATTGATGATTGTGCTCCAAAGCTGACTCTATCCCGATACCTGCTGGGCAGAGTAACCATTGGGTTTGGCACTTCTTGTTTTTGCCCCTGTTTTTGGAATTATGAGTAATTGTCTTTTGTTTCTTATGTAAATATTTATGGGTAGCAATCATTTTCAAATGCATATATCAAAAATAAGTCATTGGACGTTCTTGCAAAACAAAACAAAAAACAAAAACAAACTTGAAGTAAAAATAATTTTGTATTGATTTTTGAAGTCGGCTTGTAATAGGCATTTTGTACAAAGAGGCTGACGCTCTAGTAAGAGAACGCTGCCATAAAAATAGAAGCTACACAAATTTATGTAAAAGAAAAAACAGCTATGTGAAACAACCCCATTGGGTTCCAACTCTGCTATTGCCTTTATATCTTCAAGCGTCTCATCACTTTGCTTCTTGGCCGAAAGTTGATCAGATTGATTGGCACCGTCCGAGCTTGATAGTCGATACCGAAGTCTGGTCGCAAGATGATCCAATGATACATAGTGATACGCTTCATATCCCTAACTTTTTCCTGGACCTCCCTTTTGGGTTTTCAGTCCACCGGGATACCCTTTTTTGCCCAAGCCGCCCTTTCGGGTTTTCGACTTGTCGGGTGTACAGATTTTTCATTTTCATCCCTTACTTTTGCCCGAACCCTTTTGGTTCGCTAGAAAGCCCTTATTTTTTCCTATGCCAGTCAACCTAGCGGGTCTTTGATTAGGCGTAGTATCTTTTCACCATGTCTGCATTGACGGGATGAGGAAGGTCGTCACCATCCATGGTGGTTAGAATTATAGCTCCTCCCGAGAAAACGTTCTTAACCACAAATGACCCTTCGTACGTGAGGGTCCATTTGCCCCTGGGATCAACTTGCGGTAGTTTGACGCGTTTGATCACTAGATCCCCGACTTGATATTCTTGGCGTCTGACTTTCTTGTTAAAATCCTTGATCATTATCTTTTGATACGTTTGACCATGGAAGATAGCAGTAAGTCTCTTTTTACCGATTAGATTTAACTGATCAAGTCGGGTTCAGATCCAGTCGTCTTCGTTCAAACCTGCATCCTTCATAATCCTGAGAGAAGGTATATGGACTTTGATGGGTAGGACTGCCTCCATGCCATATACCAGAGAGTAGGGTGTTGCCCGTGTCGATGTTCGGGCTGAGGTACGGTACCCATGAAGAGAAAATGGCAACATCTCATGCCAGTGTTTATATGTCACCATCATCTTCTGTACAATCTTCTTGATGTTCTTGTTAGCTTCTTCAACAACGCCATTCATCTTCGGCCAGTAGGGAGAAGAATTACGATGCTGTATCTTGAACTGTTTACATAGCTCAGTGATCATCATGTTGTTGAGATTCGTACCATTATCAATAATAGTTCTCTCTGGCACACCATATCGAAAGATCAGATTATGTCGGATAAATCGCGCCTCGACGTTCTTGGTTACTGTAGCAAAGGAGGCTGCCTCAACCCACTTCGTGAAGTAATCAATGGTTACGAGGATGAAGCGATGTCCATTGGAAGCGGTGGGCATGATTTCTCCGATCATGTCGATGCCCCACATTGCAAAGGGCCACGGAGCTGTCAAGACATTCAAAGGAACTGGAGGTACATGCACCTTATCAGCTTAGATTTGGCACTTATGACAAGTTCGAGAATGTTGATAACAATCGGCTCCCATAGTGGACCAGTAATATCCTGCCCGTAGGATCTTCTTAGCCATGGTATGTCCACTAGAATGGGTTCCGAATGTGCCTTCGTGTAGATCTGTCATGATCCTCTCTGCTTCACTTTTGTCTACACACCGTAGTAGTGTGGAGTCATGGTTGCGTTTATAGAGGATTCCATTACTGAGGAAGAACTTTGCAGCGAACCTTCTCAGAAACTTCTTGTCATCGACAGATGCCCCTTCAGGATATTCTTGAGTCTTGAGATGCCTTTTCACCTCATGAAACCAAGGTTTGTCAACTACCTCCTCAGTATCGATCTCACAGCAGTATGTCGGTTCATCCAACCTCTCAATAGTGATTTGGGGAGCTTCATTGTCCCACCTGACCTTGAACATTGACGACATAGTAGCTAGCGCGTCCGCTAACTGATTCTCTTCTCGGGGGAAATGTTTAAAGGTGATCTCTTCAAAATGTGGCAGCAGTGTCAGTACATACTCTTTATAAGGAATAAGGTTAGGGTGCTTCATATTCCACTCGCCTTTGATATAACTTATCACCAAAGCAGAATCCCCGAATACACTCAAGAACTTGATCCTTAGGTCAATAGCAGCTCTAAGACTCATGATGCACGCTTCATACTCCGCCATATTGTTGGTGCAGTTGAAACATAATCGGGCAGTGAACGGAGTATGACAGCCCTCGGGAGATACGATTACAGCGCCAATGCCGTTACCCAGTGCGTTCGAGGCTCCATCAAAATACATAGACCATCGGGATCCCTCCTCAGGTCCTTCATCTGATCTAGGTTCTTCGTAGTCAGTTACTAACATGATATTCTCATCTGGGAACTCAAAATTCATGGACTGGTAGTCATCCACTGCCTGATGTGCCAAATGATCCGCTAATACACTTCCCTTGATTGCTTTTTGGGTTGTGTATTAGATGTCGTATTCGGTTAAGATCATTTTACATCTTGCTATCCTTCCAGAGAGAGCGGGCTTCTCAAAAATATACTTGATTAGATCCATCTTCGATATCAACAAGGAAGTGTGAGTCAGCATATACTGTCTCAGTTGGCGAGCAGCCCATGCCAAAGCGCAACAAGTTTTCTCGAGCAATGAGTATCGTGTCTCACATTCGGTAAACTTTTTGCCAAGGTAGTATATTGCATGCTCTTTTCGACCAGACTCGTCATGCTGCCCCAACACACACCCCATTGAATTGTCTAGTACTGTCAAGTATAATATCAACGGTCTTCCTTCAACTGGAGGCATCAGAATTGGTGGTTCTTTAAGGTATTCCTTGATTGTTTCTAAAGTGATCTGGCATTCATCATTCCACTTTACCACTTAATCTTTCTTCAGAAGCTTGAAGATTGGCTCACAAGTAGCAGCCAGATGTGAAATGAACCTGGCGATATAATTCAGGCGTCCCAAGAAACCTCTAACTTCCTTCTCTTTACGGGGAGCTGGTATTTCTTGTATAGATTTCACCTTTGCAGGATCTACTTGGATGCCTTTGTCACTGACAATGAAACCCATAAGTTTACCAGACCTTACCCCGAATGTGCACTTGTTCGGATTCAACCTCAGCTTATATGTCTTCAACCTGTCGAACAACTTTTGGAGATGATCAAGGTGCTCTTCCTCAGTCTGAGACCTGGCTATCATGTCATCCACATAAACTTTTATCTCATGGTGAATCATATCATGGAACAAGGCGACCATGGCGCACTGATAAGTTGCCCCAGCATTCTTCAACCCAAAAGGCATCACCTTGTAGCAGAAAGTGCCCCACTGTATAACGAAGGCTATCTTTTTCATGTCTTCAGGAGCCATCTTGATCTGGTTGTAGCCAGAGAAACCATCCATTAAGGAGAAGATTTTGTGTTACGCGGTGTTGTCAACTAGAACATCAATGTAAGGAAGTGGGAAGTCATCCTTGGGGCTTGACTTGTTCAGATCTCTGTAATCCATACACATCCGTACCTTACCGTCCTTCTTAGGTACCAGAACGACGTTGGCAACCCACTATGGATAAGAAGTGACAGCCAAGAATCCTGCGTTGAATTGTTTCATGACCCCTGCCTTGATCTTCTCTGACATTTCAGGGCGCATACGACGGACCTTCTATTTAACTGGAGGACAATCTTCTTTAGCCGGCAGGCGGTGTACCACGATATCAGTGTCCAAACCAAGCATGTCTTCATAGGACCAGGCGAAGATCTCAACATAGTCGTGCAACATCTGTATCAACCTCTGTTTGATGCTAAGCTCCATATTTTCACCTATTTTAACCTCTTTTATGTCTTCCTCGGTACCCAAATTCACTGTCTCAACCGGCTCCTCATGAGGCTGTATGGCCCTCTCTTCCTGCTGTAGTAGTCTAGCAAGTTCTCCAGGCACCTCACAATCATCCTCACCTTCGTCTTCGGCTTGGTCGATCGGATTTTTGAAGTCATAACTAGCAATAGCGGAGCTGATATCAATGGGATCCAAAGTGGATATGGATCTACATTATGATACGCGAGTGTGTGTAAAAGAATATCTGTTTTGATAAAGTGAAAATAAAAAATAAAAATAGAGAGCGTAAAATTTGTATGCAAGAATTTTCCAATGCTTTATTAATGATATATGAAATGACAAATAATAGCCCTCACAAACAAAACCAGTGTGCCTCGGTCAAGGCACAAGGCTGTAAAGTTTTAAATTGTTTATTACAAATCTCAAAACAAGTAAGTCAATCACTGCAGAATAAAAGAAACTGGTATAAAGTCCCTAGTCGTCCAGTTACTCGGTCCACCGTTGGTAGTTGGGTAGATCCAGTTGTCAATGTCTGAGTCCTCATTGTTGTCTTCAATGGCATTAACTCCCCGATTACTGATGCGTAGGGGAGGTCTTCCAGCCCGAGCGCGTCAAACAGCCCTTTGAGCCCCTGTAGTAAAGCCCAAACTAAATTTGTTAGTTTTGTGAGTGAAATCAGGGAGCTGACCCCAATTGGCACACCCACCTTCTTCAACCACGACCCTGGCGTCCTTGAGGGAAGTCATCTTCAGAGGAGGTTTGTTGTTGGTAGTAGTTTCAGTCGATGCCAAGATCTGAGGGACCTCTTCGAAGTTCTGACAAGGAGTTTCTATGAATTCCCCGTCCATCTCTACGTACCGGAAGGAATTGAGGTGGCTCACCATATACTCCTCTTCACCCCGCACAGTGACAATCTTCCCTTTTACCAAATACTTCAACATTTGGTGGAGTGTGGAAGTAACTTCCCCAGCCTCGTTGATCCAAGTACGACCCAACAAACAAGAATACGACGACCTGATGTCCATCACATGGAAGGTGGACCCAAAAGTTTGAGAACCTACTTTGACATGGATGTCCACCTCCCTGTGCACCATTCTCTTCGACCCGTCAAAAGCCCTTACCACAATGTTACTAGGCTTTAACGTCAAACCCTCGCAATCCAGCCGATCCAACGCCTTCTTAGGCAAGACATTCAGCAAAGACCCAATATCTACCAGCACATGAGCCATAGTGGTGACCCTATATTCAATCGAGACATGCAAGGCATCATTATGCTTCCTTCCTTTTGGTGTCAAGTCTGCATCTGAAAAACCCAACCCATTATCAGTAGCCAGGCTGGCAACACAATCTTTGAACTGATCAGCTGAAGTTTCCGGCGGCACATGCGCAGTCTTGAGGAATGCAATCAAAGCCTTCGCATGGGCTTCGGAACACAACAGCAAAGACAACATGGATATCTTTGATGGGGTCTTCCCCAGCTACTCGACCACATTGTAGTCGCTCTTCTTAATTATTTTCAGTATTTCCTCTATCTCTTGCTTAGAGGCTTCCACAACAATTTTCCTAGACGCCTCCGTCTGGGCAGGCTCACCTATAATTTCTTTGCTGCGTGTATCAGATGATTCACCGACAGGGGTAATAACTGGAGTAAGAACAGGAGCAGTAGTTAATGTACTAGCAGGAATAGCAGATGAAATAACAATAGGCTTATTGGCAGTCTTAGGGGAAATCTCAGGAGAGAAGACCCTTCCACTTCGGGTAACTTTGCTGGTTCCGACAATGTTACTGATATCAGGATTAACCCCTTCATATTTCAAATCTTGTTTAATGCCATGATAGTACACATCGGCACCATAATGCTAGGGGACAGCTTTGTCCGAGTCATACGGGACATGACTAGGAACAGTGATTATCAGTAGAGCAATTCTTGGAGCAGATGTAATCCTAACAGGTCTTCTCGAGGAGACCTTGGAAGGATTGGCGGAAATGGTTATAATGGCAATGTCTTCAGATGGGACAACAGGAACCAAAGTTTTCTCGAACAAAATTTCCTTGTTGTCCATCAGGCGTTGAACACCTAACTTCAGCAAACAGCAACCAGAAGGTAGAAACAAACACATGTGGCAACCTTCACCATAACCCGGAAATAAACCGGCCAATAGCAAATTCTTCTTCACAGTCATGAGAGGAGTAGAAACTTCATCCACCAAAGTCACAAACAAGTCGGTATCAACAGCATTAATTCCACGACCGTGCTTAGGCATGGGAGCAATTATGACATTGGGATTCTCCGGAGCATCGAACTCAATTTCCATGGCTTCAATCAGATCTTGTACCTTATTCCTTAGAGCCCAACAGTCATTGGTATCGTGTCCAAGACTCTTAGAATGATAGGCACACTGAGCATTTGGATTATATCGGGGACATGTAGTATTTGGATTCTTGGGAGCCTCTTTTAAGGTTGCCAATTTGGATCTCAACAGATGAGGTAGAACTTCAGCCAATGTCATGTTGATTCGGGTAAACTTCCATTATGGTATTTCCACTCTTAGTAGATTGTTGTGTTGTGGAGCAACTGCATGCCTAGGTATTATTACAGCACTTACTGTCTGACGATGTTCAACCCTGTTTTGGCCCCTCAGGCTGTAGATGGAACTGGCTTCCTTCTTACCAGCAAACGGCTTCTTTACCGAACAAGAAGGGGAATCCTTTTATATCTTGACACTCTGAATCCCAACTTCTACTCTTTCTCCAATTAGAATCATCTCGGTGAAACCAGGTGACGAGCTGTCGATCAAATGATTAAAGAATGGACCAGATAACGTCCCCAGAAACATATCAACCAACTCCCTATCAGACAATGGGGGTTGAACTCTTCCAGCCAAGTCTCTCCATTTATGTGCATTGTCTTTAAAGCCTTCACTTGCACCCATGGACATACTCTAGAGTTTAGTACGAGTAGGAGCAAGGTTGGCGTTGTATTGATACTGCTTGTAGAAAGCAGCAGCCAGATCTTCCCAATTTCGGACATTGGCTCCCTCCAGTTGGTAGAACCATTCAAGCTGAGTCACTGACAGACTATCTTGAAAGAAATGAACCCACAAATTTCTATCAACGGTGTGGGGCTGGATATTTATGACATAAGAACGGAGATGGAGTTTTGGGTAGGACACCCCATCATACTTAGCAAAAAATGGAGCTTTGAACTTCTGCAGGATGACTACTCCCGACACCAATCCCAATTCTTTGAAATCCAACCCAGGTATCCTCTGAACTTCCATGGCACTCAAACAATCTTCCAACTGCTTGTATCTATCCTCAGCAGGAGGATACTTCTCATCATTGTAGTCAATATCATTGTCAAAAACTGCAGGACTGAGATCCTTCTCCCTTGTCTCTTCTTCTTGATTCTTCCCTTCCTTGGATGAAGAGGTCGGATCGACTTGTCACTTCAACCTCTCTCCAAACCTTCTACCCATATTCAGAATACCGATAACCTTCTTCTTTTTATTTATCTCTTTCAAGATGAGAGATTTCAAATCCTCTTGCCCTTTTTCCAGACTTATGAACATTTATTAGAACTGGCTGTTTTGTGCCTGAAGGTCCTTGATGCTTTGTTCGGAAGACATTTCTGCTGAAATAAACAATGAAGAAGATGAGAAACCTGTAATTGTACTTGTACATGCAATGCTATGAATGGGATGCGCATGCAATGATTTCAAAGACCTTGGGATATTTAAATTTGTGAACCAAAATAAAACAAAAATTTTATTAGCTGAATTCAAAGTTTAAATGCCTTTTAGGCGTTACAATTAAAAACAAAGCTAAAACTAGAAAAGAAATAAAAATTCCCATGGATGCTTCCTCTTCGTGCCGAGATAGACATTGAGTCCTTTTTCCTCATGGAGCTGCTTCGTGAGCTCTAAAACCTTCCTCTCCTGAGTATGGAACTGATCCCTGTAAGTATCCCGCTCCTTCATCAACTGAATCCAAGACCTCTGTAACTCTCCAAGATCAGTGGACATATAAGGATAGAGAACCGTATAAGGAATACCCCCTTCAGTAGTGGGTTCCACAATCACTGGTAAAACGGCCACATAGGGCATCATAAGCTTCTGGGCGCGAGCTCGTACCCATTGGAGGTAAGGTTCCATAGGAATGGAAGCCTTTGGCCCCAAAGTCCTGGCTCCAGGTCGGTTTACCATGCCCCAAGCTCGTATGAACCTCCGGCGATACTCGTGTACATCATCCTCATAGTTGAATACAATGCCCTCAATAAGTAACTCGTGGGGACCATGTCTTCGAGCATAACCAAATTGTCCCAGAGATAAACAGGTATTGTAGGTTATGCTCCCTCTGATGCCAAGTAACAGGACATTATGGTACTCCCCGCAACGGTCAATAATAGCAGTGTTTTCCATAGCTCGGGAACACCATAGAATATCCATGTGAGCGAGTGACGTTATCCTTTGTGACCAACCCAAACCTTCTTCATTCTTTAGTATGGACTTAGGGAGGTGAGAAATAAACCACACAGAAATGGCATGCAACACATAAGAACCCCTCTTCTCTTCATGGTACGAGTATGGAGAGTGTGCAAAATATCTCCGAGCAAGATAGGCACCGGGTTGCGATAGAGGAAGATCTTGATAGCATTCACATCTATGAATGAGTTTAGATTAGGGAATATGACTAATCTATAGATTAGAAGAGCCAAGACCTCCTCAAAAGCTTGAAAATCCATATTATCCCAAAATAGCCGGGCCTTGTCTATCAGAAACTTGGCTAGAAAACCCTTGACTCCGCTTCTTATTTCCCAATTGGATACCACATCGGCCCATTTCAGATGCAAAGCTGAGGCAATGACTTCTGGATTAGGAACTTCTTCCAGACCTGTGAAAGACAACTGTTCAAGAATGGGTATATCCAACAGCTGGGAGAATTCTTCCATGGTAGGCACCAACTGATAGTCTGGAAAGGTGAAGCAGTGGTGCGTGGGATCAAAGAACTGAAAGAGTATACTCATCATCTTTTCATCAAAGTTCGAAGTAACCAGGTTGAGAAGTCGACCATGTCTCTTAGTGAACGCAGAAGTTTCGGAAACCCTTGATACTAGCTCTTTGAGTTGGGAAGGTATCTTCACAAAGCTGATTCGGATAGTGTTTCTACGAACGGAAGCCATGATCTTCAAAACAGAACAAAGATAAATTCCATTGGTCTTTGAAATGGTTAATGCAATAAGAATGGATGCTATGTTATGATGCATGATGTCATGATAAACCACGGGTATAGAAAACACAGACAAATCACACCAAGTCCTTAGGTTTAAGGCCTGCATGAGGTTAAAGGTCATACCCTCTTGAAGTTTAGTTGGTTTCAAACCTGTCTTAAAAAGTAATTGGGTTCTAAGGGATCTCAATATTACTGACCATCCTTTATCGAGCATTATCTCAGCTCAAGCAATCTTTTCTTGCGGCTGAGATATCCTGAAAGTCTGATCTCAATGAGTGTAGCATCGAGTATCAACTAATCCTTAGCTCTACACCGAGGTCGGATATCTCACTACTTTCTAATGGCCAAGTTTGTTCAACTAAGGTTCTAAGGTCCGTTAGTGCTTCAGGATACCACGCGGCGGTCCCGTATTCTCCTTGTTTCCTCACGAAGGATACCGGTACCAACCAAAGTGCCACACCAACACAGCCATCGCTTAAACCATATCAGTCTACACCGTACAGTCTCCACGATCTATTGTTGTTTACCTAATAAGTGCCCCCAGATCCTGGTGTAAGATATACAGTAACCCAAGAAATAACCCTTTAAGAATAAAGTAAACAAACAAGAAAGCAATTTGAAATGACCTAGATCCTAAGGTAAAACCCAATTTATTTAATTCCCCAGCAGAGTCACCAGTTCTGTGATACGGTGGAAGAACCGACTGTTTTTACTGGTTTGCGTTTTGCGTTTTTTGTTTGCAAAATGTCGCGGTAAGCAAGAGTCGCCACCGAATTTTATTTCATACAAATAAGGAAAAGGAAAAAGAACAGAAAAAACCTTTTTCGAGAATATTTCTGAGTACGGGTGGTAGATTATAGAAAGGGAAGGTGTTAGCACCCTTTCTATCTGTGGTTTTCCACGAGCTCTTAGGTACTTGCCCATTTTAAAATTGCTTGTGTATGTGCTTGTTTTGAAAAAGTTTACTTCGTGATAACCCTTGTGTTGTACCCCAAAATTTGCTCTCTCATTTATCAAGATTTTTCTCACAAGACTTCTTTGACTCAAGACAAGATTAGGGTTTGGTCAGCTCAAGACATCTCATCTTGCACTGATCACCCAAAATTAAGGTTTGAGTTTGCACAAGGATTTTTGGGCCATCAATGCTTCATGTGACTTTCATACATCATCTTGTACCCCTAAGATTGCTCATGTTAAGTTTCAAGCCTTGAACCACATTTTTGATCAGTCAATTGGACAGTTGACCTAAAAATCAGTTGTATTGGGGGAAAAGTCAACTATGGCCAATTTACAGTCAAACTTCATAATTTTTGATCCACATCAACATTTTAGACTCATATGTATCATTTGATCAAGTTTGGATCACAACTCCTCAAGAAATTTGATCAAATCATCAAAAGGGCAAAATGGTCAAAATTAGGGTTTTGACTGAGAAAGGGCAATTTATGATTTTTAACCTAGCCAATGACCAATTGGGTTCAAACATGATTTCAAGGGTTCAATGGCATCATCTTGACCTAATTACATGGTTCAAAAGATCTCAAGTTCATTGTATTGACAGATGAATTTTGGAGTCAACTGATCAAAAGTCAACTGTACACTGAAAAGTCAAACTTTGACTTTTTGGTCAAAATCAAGTGCCAAGGGTCATAATTCATCAATATATGTCAAAATATGAAACTGTTTCACCAAGAAAACCA
Source organism: Vicia faba (assembly GCA_948472305.1). NCBI lineage: Eukaryota > Viridiplantae > Streptophyta > Magnoliopsida > Fabales > Fabaceae > Vicia > Vicia faba. The sequence goes on from CATIWC010002100.1 coordinate 96,228, forward strand.
ATTTTGAAAATTAGGGTTTTGAATTTGAAAATTTTCATAACTTAGAATTTTTCTAAGTATGGAAATTTTCTTATTTATTCCCAACTTTTCACCACTTTTTCACCATGATGCATTTTGATTCAAAGAAAACTTCCAACATGAAAGTTGTAGTCCTCCATGAAATATACAACTTTGCTTCATAAACTTTTCCCAAAATATGCTTGGATCTCAAGTTATGAATTTATGAACATGGGTCCATGAACTTCTTAACTTAGTGAAATTTTGCCCTAATTTAGGCAGATTTTGGACCCAACTTCATGGACATTTTTCACCTAGTTCCAAGAGGTATCTCAAATTTCATTTCAAAGATGGATTATAGAGAACATTGAAATCTTTTCAAAATGTCCAAGAACTCTCCAAGATCATTTTTGGTTAGGGATAATCGAAGAAGGGAAGTTGGCATTTTATCACTTTTGATCAAGCCATTTTTACAAAGCATCAAGTTGCAAATCAGATCCATGCTGCTTGTATCTTGCTTTACAGGTCCTAAACTCACTTTACACTCCATAATTAAATGCAAACTCAGTTGGCAAAGGCATTATCTTTTCTTTTGAAGCATTGTACAAGGTGTAATTCCATTTTAGGCATAAAGTTCACATTGCCATTTTCATAAAGATGAGCTTTTGTAACTTTATCAATCTTGATCTTTGGACCTGTCCCTTTGGTGCAAGCAATTTCCACAGCTCTCAAGCAAATTGTACAATCTCTTTGCAGCCCTCAAGCTAGCCAGTACAAGCATGTTAGCATTGGTAACTTCACTTTTCTTAAAATGCAAGAAAGGTTGCCAAAAGGTCAGAACTTATACAACTAGTAGGAAGTGGACTTGGTATCAGTTCTTTACAAATATACAAAGTTTTTGCAAGGCATAGCACGATTGCTTGACACTTGAAACTCTCCAAAACTCAGAAACAATAAAATTCTGTCCAAACACAGCATTTCTGCAAAATCATTGCCAACTAATTTTTGGCTCGTGCGTTTTGTGTTTTGACACTTGAAACACCTCATACACATCATACCAAAGCAAGCCAAGCCCTTGCCCTGGTTCTGTAACCCTTGTTTCAGCCTTTGCCATTTTCAATCTTGAAGCTTGCAGCTTCACTTGTGCAGAGATTTCCAGCTATCCTCAAAGCAAAGTAAGCATTGGAATAGCTCAAGGAAGTTCAAGGAAGCTTAATCAATCCTCAGGCCTCCATTAAAGTCCCTACATTGCTCTACCCAAATCCAGCTGAAGGAGGTATTTTTCTCAAACTCTATCTCTGTATTTAGGCATCCTCAAGCCACGATTTGTGAAGAAAAAATGTAGCCCTTATCATGACAAAGTTGTACATATGCATACTTTTCATTTATATTAACTGTGTTGTGAGAATTTGAAGCTTGAAGTTCCTGAAATTTTTAGGTCACAAATTAGGGGTTCCAAAATTCTCCTTGATCTTTTAGAGTTAGGTTACATAATTTATATGGTTGAAATCGTGAGATCAAATGCCATATGTTTCATGTTATAAGTTTTTGTTTTTGTGCAAGCATCTGAAAGTTACAGGTTTGAACTATGGCGCGCGAAGGAGATGACCAAGGACAGGGACGAAGCAGTGTTCTGGGATTTTTTTGGCGCCTGGGCTTTTTGGTTTTGCTATTTGCACCCCCTGACATACTATTTACACCCCCTGGCTCATTTGTTTTATTTTTCATATTTTTTTTCCATATTTTCATATTTATAGCTTTTTTTTTCTGAATGATAAAAATCCTAAAAATAATTTCTTTATTTTTTGCAATTTTTATTTTATTTTATTTTATATTATTTTTTGCATAAAAAATAGTTTATTAGGATAAATAGATTTTATTTTCTTGAATAATTTGTAAATACAATTAAAAAAAACTTAACATTTTTTATTATACTATTTATAATCATAAATAATTATTTTTATACATACTTAATTTTTAATATTTACATATAATATTATTTATTATTTTCTTGTACAAAAAATGGACAAAATAATAACATAAAGCATTATTTTCTTTTGATTTAAAATTAGGGTTTCACCCCTCCAAAAATAATACTATTTTTTCCTTATTTTTTAGGGTTTAAATTAAATTATTTTCTCATACAAAAAACAACACAAAACTTTTTTTACATAAATATATTGCATTGCATTTTAAATACTTGTACATTTATTTAATTCGCGCAATATTCGATTGGGTTGTAATAATATTTTTAGGTTTATATTTGTGCAAAATCCCCATTCAAAACTTGTATCCCCCCTCCCATAATAATTGTTGTAATAGCTTAGTTTATTTTACGCAATTTATCGCTTTTATACCATGTTTAGTAAATTAGGGTTTGCATGACAAGAACAAAAACAAAGCAAAATAGAAAACCCTAATTGCAAGACAAAAGCATAAAAAATGACACACTTTGCACACAAGCACCCTTAGGGTTTCTCCCTCTTGGTTGCCTAAAATAAAATGGCCATGTTACGCACGCGAAGTATCTTGGCAAAACAAAACAAGTATAAGATCATAGTCCCTCGATGACGCTATACAAAGGTTGCCTAAACAAATGATCTTGGTCCCTCAAAAATGCTAAGATACTTGGCAACATTGCTATCATGGCTATACGATGACCCACGCCCGTCCCGCTTACATCCAAAGATAGGGTTGCTTACAAAATCAATGGTAAGTCAACAATGTCAAAGGAATAAAAATGCACAAGAAAGACATTTGAGTAGGTAGATAGCTTCTAGTTACTTGCTACATTTCAAAACAATCCTTTCTATTTTCAAAAACACACACACATTTCAAAACATCTTACAAAACTTTGAAAACATTTTTCAAAAGATACACATCTTTGTATACATTCTTACAAATGATAATCATTACAAAGATTGCCTAAACAATGGATGAAAAGGGTGCTAGCACCTTCCCTTTTCATAATCTACCCCCCGAACTCAAGAAAACATCTCAAAGGTCTTTCCTGTGCTTTTTTTACCTTTCCTTTTGGATAAAAGAAAAGTCAGTGGCGACTCTTGCTAACCGCGATATTTGCAAACACAAACGCAAAACCTCAAGTCAGTTCTCCCACCGTATCACAGAACTGGCGACTCTGCTGGGGAAAATTCTAAAAGTGGGGTTACCTTAGGGTTTAGATCACCTTTATTTGCTTACAATTGTTTGACTTGTTTGCTTTATAATTATGGTTCTTTGTTTGGGTTTGAATCCTCCACCCGGATTTGGGAAACATTATAGGTAAATAGCAATACGTTATGGAAACTGTGCGGGGTATACCGACATGGTCTAAGCAATAGCTATATTAGTGTGACATATTTGTGGGTACCGGTAGCCTTTGAGTCAATCAAAGAGAATACGGGTCCACTGAGTGATGTCATGAAGCAATAATGAACTTCTAGAACCTTTACTTGACCAACTTGGCCTTTTAGGATGTAGTGAGATGACTGAATTTGGTGCAGTCCGAAGTTGGTAGATACTCGATACTACACTCATTAAGGGTTGGTTTCTTGGGATATTTCGGTCGCTAATAAAGAGGCTTGAACTGAAACTATGAACAAAGAAAACAATCCAGTGATATTGAGCTCCTTAGAACCCGGTTACTTTTACTAGGATAGGTTGAGCCAACTAAACTTCAAGAGGGTACTTACCTATGAAACCCCATGCAAGCCTAAACTAAGAACTTGTGTGATTTGTTTGTACATATGTACTTGTGCATAACATCATGGACATCATGAGCATCATATGCATTCACTAACCATTTCAAGGATTTTGGAGATTCATCTTTGTTCTTGTTTTGTAGGTTATGGATTCACTTCGTAGGAAAACTATCCAAATCAACCTTGTAAGAATTCCTCCACAACTCAAGGAGCTAGTGTTGTACCCAAAAATTTTCCCTCTCTTTCTTCAGGAAATCATCTTGGAATCTCAGAGTCCCTCTGAAACAAATCCAAGTCCTGAATTATCATTTCTTCCCAAGCAAACCATTTACAAGAACAAAATGATCACACAAGCTCTAAAGGCAACGCTTTTATTTTGAGAAAAATTAAATTCTAAACATTTGGAATTTTTCTCTAAAAAATGGGTGTTTAAGAAGAAAATAGCGCTTCAGAACTTCTGGACCAAACTCCAGATGGAAAAAGTCAGAAGTTGCAAGCTTGGCTCAACGCAGTCAGAAGTTGGCTCTTCAGCAGCTACATCAACTCAGTCAGAAGTTGCAAACGTGATTCAACACGTAAGCCTCAAACAGAACATGACTCTTTCAGCAGTTATGCAAGTTCAGCCAGAGTTTTTTAAAGGAATGTAAAGGAAGCAAGGAAGTCTGAAGGCTCCTTCAGAACAGGCTGAAATCAGAAGATGAAAGGGTCAGAAGAGTGGGTGTTACACTGATACAAAATCTCTAAGTCCAGGATTTCCAGAAGCAAATCCAAGGAACGTGTCAGAAAGTCAGGAGAATCTCCAGAATTTGCTAAAACAACAAGAGGCCAAGACCAGAGCATGGTTTACGTTGTTTTTGGTAAAGCAGAACTGCTGGAGCAAGTTTGTTTCCTATTACCAGAATATTAGTGTTGATAAGTCTCATCACCATTTAATGCTCATTAATGCTCCCAACCACTCCTGAACATTCACCCAAGGGATCTCTTCACGTATGGCTTGGTAAACGCCTTTATGCAGGTTTAGGCATGGGTCTACGCGCCACCGTCCACCTAAGAGGTCACTTATCCCCAATCCATGCCTGCTGTTCCAGCCTAGGCTGAAAGGCTATCTGTTATCATAACTTCCCAGGAATTTCTTTCAAAGAACAATTCAACCTCTGTTGGCGCCTTTAATGTTCAAGAAATCCACAAGAGCTTTGCCTATAAATAGAGAACCATTGTCCACTGAAAGAGGGTGTCCAAAAACCAGAAAAATTGTTAAGAAGAGAAACAAAAATTTTTAGCAAGAAAGTACTGTGAAACTCTGCCAAAATCTCCAGTGTTTCATAACTTTGAACTTCTTACCTTCAAACTTCATCAATACCCAGCTTTCTTTGTGACTAAAGAACACTCTTTCAGCCTCTGACCATACATATACACACATCTTCATCCACCCCTTTCAAAAAAGAACCTGTCCAGAACACCATCAGAGCCAAAAGCTAGCTCTCATCCATAAACTTTTTCAACAGCCAGGTAAGCACCTGCTGACCTTCATCACGCTGCTAAGCATCATCAGCTTTGCACGCTCAAATAAACATAATGTAAATATCATGTTGCTGTTGTTTGTGTTCTGAGGATTTTCATACCTCAGAACGTTTAGATAGGAAGTGAGCCAGCATAGAAACTGCATGTGACCTTGTTGGTTCTGTCTCCTAAAACACTCTGACATTTGCTGAAGCTGTTCCAAACATGTTTTCTATTTTATGGAAAAATAACAAAATTGCAGATGTTCTGACTAGCACGGGGAGAAGCCAAATGCTGACTTTAACGTTAGCACATCTGAAGCCTGTTTTGCTGTCAATAATATCAGAACTTTTGAGAATTATTGTATTTCCAGCAGGATCAGGACTTCCGATTTCCCCACTAATAAACTTTTGTCTTAAGCGCATGGGGGTCAGAACTTCTGATCTTCCCACTAACAGGTTTCTGTTTTGCAGGTGCAAGAGTCAGAAGTTCTGACTCATACAATTTAACCAAAAGGTTGATCATCTGGCAGCGGGCCTGAGTCAGAACTTCTGATGACCTCTCGGCAGCACGCTGACTCTCTCTCTCTTTCTCTCTATCTTGTTTTTGTTATTTTCTTTTCTTGTCTATTTTTCTCGTTGAACCACCCCATGTACAAATATGTATCCCCACCCCCCTAATTGTTGTAATAGCGTAGGATTTTATGTTCCTACTTTTTATTGCTTTTAAATATAAATGCTAGTAATTAGGATGTGTATGGCAAGATAAAATCAATGAAATAGAAAATCCTAATTCAAAGATAAACTCTTGTATGCAATAAAACACAGTTGCACACAAACACCCCTAGGGTTACATCCACTTGTTGCCTTCAAAAATGGGCCATGTTACGCATGCAAAGTATCTTGGTAAAACAAACAAAATCAAAAGATCATAGTCCCTCGATGACGCTATCCAAAGTTGCCTTATAAATGATCTTAGTCCCTCGAAAAATGCTAAGATACTTTGCAAAATTGCTATCATGGTCTATACGATGAACCGTGCCTGTCCCGTTTACATCCTAACACAAGGTTGTTCACTAAATACAATGGTGAAACAACACTATTAAAAGGGTTAAAACCTGAGAAAAATCTTTGAGTAAATTTAGGAGTAAACAACTCTTAGTTACTTGATCAAACTTGCAAAGAAAACATCCTTGTTACTTTTTAAAAACCACTCCACAACACAACTTTCAAAACAACTTTCAAAAACTTTGAAACATCTTTCGAAAAGATAAACACCTTTGTAAAACATTCGATTAAAGAATTGTTACAACGGTTGCCTAGACAAGGCATCTTTTTCAAAACATTTCCAAACCCACACACAAAAGCACCATTTCAAACAATTGAAAATACAAGGCAAGTGATCTAAGAAAGTAACTAAGAGCCCATGGATAACCATGGATAGAAAGGGTGTTAATACCTTCCCTTTCTATAATATACTCCCCGAACCCACGAAACATCTCAAAGGTTTTTTCCTGTGCTTTTTAACCTTTCCTTTAGGATAAAATAAAAAGTCGGTGGCGACTCTTGCTAAACCGAAACATTTGCGAAAACAAACGCAAAATCCCAAGTCAGTTCTCCCACCGTATCACAGAACTGGCGACTCTGCTGGGGAGAAATTTAAAAGTGGAGTAACCTTAGGGCTTAGGTCACCCTTTTGCATGACTAATTGTTTGCTTTGATTGCTTTACATCTTGGTTCTCTTGTTTGGGCTTGAAATCCTACACCCGGATTTGGGGAAACATTCATAGATAGCAATACATTGTGGAAACTGTGCGGGGTATACCGACACGGTTGAAGCAATAGCTATATTAGTGTGACATATTTGTGAGTACCGGTAACCCTTGAGTTCAATCAAGGAGAGTACGGGGCCGCTGAGTGATGTCACTAAGAACTAATGACCTAGAACCTTACTTGACCATCTTGGCCTTTTATTAGGGGTAGTGAGATGACCGGCTTTGGTGCAGTCCGAAGTTGGTAGATACTCGATACTACACTCATTGATGGTTGTTTTCTTGGAATATTTTGGTCGCTAGTTAAGTGGCTAAACCAAAATAATGAACATGGAAAACAACCCAATGATATTGAGCTCCTTAGAACTCGGTTACTATTTATAGGACAGGTTTTTAAGCCAACTACACTCAAGAGGGTACTTACCTATAAAACCTCATGCAAGCCTGAAACTAGGGTTTTGTGTGAATTGCTTGTACATATGTTTGTGCATACATCATGAACATCATAAAGCATCATATGCATCCACTAACCATTTCAAGGGTTTAGATCTTCATCTGTGTTCTTGTTTTGTAGGTCATGGAAATTCTTCGCAGGAAAACTATCCAAGTCAACCTTGTGAAAATCCTCCTCAACTCAAGGAGCTCACATCCAGAATGCCAGAAAGCTCTCCCTTCAGTGAAAGACATGGTAGACTGCTCAGCCTAGTCAACACCAGCATTGAAGAGGACATGGTGAAAGTGTTGTTCCAGTTCTTTGACCCCCTTCACCACTGCTTCACATTCCCCGACTATCAATTGGTGCCCACTTTGGAGGAATTTTCTCAACTCCTGAGAATTCCTATTCTTAATCAACTACCCTACAACGGTACGGAAAAAGAACCAAAGCCTGAAGATGTTTCTCAAGCACTACACTTGCAACCATCTGACATTAAGGGGCATTGGGAAACTAGAAGTGGTGTCAAAGGCTTCTTGGTAAAATTCTTGTTTGAGAAGGCACAAGAGTGTTGGAATTCATTGGATCTACAAGCCTTTGAAGAAATTATGGCACTCCTCATTTATGGGTTGGTCTTGTTCCCAAATCCTGACCAGCTTATAGATGTCAACGCCGTCAAGATCTTCTTATCCAGGAATCCTATACCAACATTTCTTGGGGACATCCTCCACTCATTTTACACATGAACAATGAGAAAGAGAGGTGTTCTCATGTGCTGTACTCCTCTCCTTGCAAGGTGGTTTATTTCGCACCTTCCACAGTCTGTTTTGAAGAATGACCAAGGCTTAAGGTGGTCACAACGATTGATGACCCTCACACATGCTGATGTACATTGGTGTTCTCGGTCCAGAGAAAATGTCATCATCATCGATCGTTGTGGAGAGTTCCCTAATGTTCCATTACTTGGCATTAGGGGAGGCATTACCTATAACCCTTGTCTAGCTTTGAGACAATTTGGATATGCACGGAGGGATGGCCCTCATGACATGTTGGTTCCTGACCTAGTTTTTGACTTCGACAACGATGCGCAAGGACTTTGCCAAAGATTCATCAGAGCTTGGAGGATGCCTAACAAGGTAGATAGCAAGACATTGGGACACAAGAACTCCATCCCTCTTGAGCCTTATCTCAAGTGGGTACGAGCCCGAGCCCAAAGTCTAATGATGCCTTACCCTCATGTTCTCCCTTTGATTAAAGATCCCGTTAAGGAAAGAGAGGTTCCCTACACCATCCTATATCCTGACATGCCAACATCATGGGAGGAGATGCAGAAGAGTTGGATCCAACTCAAGGAGGAACGAAACACTTTTGAAGCCAGCTTCTACACCAGTGAGAAGAAGGTTTTAGAGCTTACCCGCCGACTCCACGAGGAGGAGACCCTTAACACTTACATCGCACCAAAGAGGATGCGCAACGTCTTTTTACCTTAAGAAGTTTTTGTAATATTTGGCCCGTGGGGCATTTATGTACTGACAAAATTTCTTCTTATTAATATGACGTGTGTTCTTTTTGTTTGCAACAATTTTGAATTTCTAAATCCTTGAATGCATTGCATGAATAAACATATCATTCATCATATGCATAAGCAGGTCTCCACACCAGGTTTCCTTATCTTTCTACTGTTTATTTCAGTAAGATGGATCTCGAACAGACGGTCAAAGATCTGCAGTCACAAAACTCACAGTTTCAACATCTCCTAATGACCTTGGCAAAGGGTCAGGAGGATCTAAAGCACTACTTGGGAACAAAGAGCAAGAGAAAGTGAAGAAGAAGAAGAAAAGAGTGGGGGTGGCTACCATGGGTAGAAGGTTTGAGAATGAAGCCAGGAGAGTTCTTGAATTTCCCTCCGCATCTGAAGAGGGAACCAGTAAAGGAAAAGGGGCTGCACTACCTTCTGAATCCGAAGCTGAAGAGGAAGAGGCTAAAGAAGATGAAGACTACTCAGAGCAACAATACCCACCGGCGGACGACAAGTACAAAAACCTGGAGGATAGGCTGGCAGCTATGGAGCTGCAAAGGGTTCCCGGGTTAGATTTCGAAGATTTGGGATTGATTGCTGGAATTGTGATCCCTCCAAAGTTTAAGGTGCCAATTTTTGCAAGGTATGACGGGCTGTCTTGCCCAAAAATGCACCTAAGGTCGTACATCCGAAGAATTCAACCTCATACATTCGACATAAATCTTTGGGTGCACTTCTTCCAAGATAGCCTGTCTGGTACACAGCTGGATTGGTTTTACAAGCTTGAGAGATCAGAAGTACATAGTTGGGAGGACTTGGCAGCTGCCTTTTATCGCCAATATCAATATAACTCTGACTTGGCGCCAACCCGTACTCATCTACAGAGTATGGGAATAGCCTCAAATGAAGGATTCAAAGAATACGCCCAGAAATGGCACGATTTGGCCGGGAGAGTGCAGCCACCTCTTTCTGATAGAGAACTAGTTGATATGTTCCTGGGGACACTATCTGGCCCGTTCTTCAACCATTTGATCGGTAGCTCTTCCGCAGGGTTTACTGAATTAATTCTGACTGGCGAACGGGTGGAAGCCGGTATTAAGAATGGAAGATTCAAAAGGATGCCTCTGCATCTACAACTGTTAAGAAATCATTTCCGGCTAAGAAAGAAGCAGTTGTTATTTATTCTCAGAAAAGAGCGGGAAGAACTGAGCACCGGCCGACTGTGGGGGCCATGATGATCCAAAATCCATCAAGTGATCAGCCTCGTTATAATCAGTCCAGACTAAATCAGCAATGGGTGGAACGGCCACAACGGCAGTTCACCCGCATCAATATAACGCCCGCACAGGTTCTTCCCCATTTGTTGAAGTTGAATCTCGCCACTATCAAAGAGGCACCAAAAAATGTGAACACATCTTCCCCGCATTATCATCCCAATGCCAAATGCGCCTATCATTCTGACAGTGTCGGGCACGACACCAACGATTGCTGGGCACTTAAGCATAAAATTCAAGATTTAATAGAGGCGAAAGAGGTTGAGTTCGATGCTCCAGAAAAGCCAAACGTAATATCTGCTCCGATGCCGAAGCATGGTCGCAATGTCCATGTTATTGAAGAAGATCTGTATGTTTCTGATGTTGATGACCTGATGACTCCACTGTTGACGATCAAGTTAAATCTGTTAAAGGCCGGGATTTTCCCAGGATGTAAAGAAGATTGCTACTGTTGTTCCTCTCTACCAATCGACTGTCCATTGCTGAAGAAAGGCATCCAAGGCCTGATGGACAGTCAACAAATTCTTTTTGAAAAGATTCCTGCTATTCCAACCCCTGTCGAAGATCTTTCAATAATCACCATTTCCACCAATCTTTCCAAGGCCGTCAAAAAGCCTGTTAAGATTACATCCTCTACAAAGATTGTTCCCTTGAAAATAACTATGCCAGGGCATGTCCCCTACATTTCTGACAAAACAATACCATGGAATTACGGTGGAGAAATCTACTACCATGGTGTTAAGCAAGTTGAGATAACCGAAGGAAGCTCTGATGAAGAGGATGCCGGTATTGGAAACATTGCCGGTACAAGCAAGATCACCCGAAGTGGGAGAATATTTTCTCCAGAGATTTCCCCCCCAAAGGCAATCTTTGGACCCTCAGCTGCTGCCAAAGTTACTCCTGCACCAATAAAACTTTCCGCAAGAACTCCGTTGATTGAAGATGTTGTTATTCCTGTTGTTGTCCCCCTACTTCTGCTGATAAGGGGAAAGGGATCCAAGATGAGCTCGTCAGGACGAGGGCTCAACCTTTGGTCATCCCCGAAACCTCTAAGAAAGAGATGGAGGAGATTCTGAAGATAATTAAGAAGAGTGATTATGACGTGGTAGAGCAACTGGGGCAAACCCCCTCGAAGATCTCCATGTTAGCATTACTACTTTGTTCAGAGGCGCACGCCAAAGCATTGATAAAATTTCTGAAGACAGCCCATGTGCCCCAGGAAACCTCAGCTGATCAATTCCAATATTGCGTGGCCAGCCTTACCGCAGACAACGGCCTAGGTTTCTCTGATGTTGATCTGACTCCAAAAGGAAGAAAGCGCAATGACGCCTTACATGTGTTAGTAGAATGTCAAGGAACTACTCTGGCCCATGTTTTGGTCGACACTGGTTCTTCTCTGAACGTGCTGCCTAAGAAGGCTCTCGACCGATTGGATTATGAAGGCTTGGAGTTAAGGCCAAGTAATATCATTGTAAGGGCATTTGACGGGTCAATGAGAATGGTACATGGGGAGGTCGACATTCCCATTAAGGTAGGCACTGAAGTGTTCCCCTCAACTTTCTATGTGATGGACATCCGTCCGTCATACTCTTGCTTGCTAGGGAGGCCATGGATACATAATGTTGGGGCAGTCACCTCCTCCCTACATCAAATGCTGAAATACCCTGTCAAAGGAAAAATCATAACCGTGCACGGTGAGGAGGAATATATGATCATCCACCTGAACTCCTTTCGGTATGTAGAGGTGGAGGGTGAATTCATTGAGACACCATTCCAGCACTTTGAGGAAGTCTCTCCTGAGTGGGCAGTAACAAAAGCGGTAGCTGAGGTACCCAAGCAGGTGGCCAGGATGGCATCTCTAGAAGACGCAAAGGCTGCGATGAAGGAAGGGAAGAGCTCAACATGGGGTCAGTTGCCTGATATTCCTCACAAAACAGACAAGTGTGGTTTAGGATTCACCGCTGCGGGGCAGAAAGCTATGCGCAGCTCAAAAGTTGAAAGAACACCCATCAAGATTTCTCCTTATGGGATCAATGTTTTGGAAGGTGAAGACGAAGAGGCCGACATTGAAGGTTGGATCTTCACAACAATCGAAGGGGGACTACGCAACTGGGAGGCGAAAGACTTCGTCCCCATTACTTTTATTAATCAGTAATTATCTGTCAAACATTTCCTGTTGGTCTGTAATAATTACTTTTGAACAATCTGCACACTGCTTTTTCACCTCATGCCTTGCCCGGGGCATGTAGGTCCATTTGTAAGGGTTTTGATTCTCTTCATAATTCATATTCCATGTTTAATGATTCATTGGACGTTTTTCATTGATAAACTGCTGTGTTCATTTTCTTCCCTTTTGCATTTTTGTTCGTTTAAGGATGGCTATCCCTTACACACACCCACACTCACAAATGCAGGTACCCATCCACTCTGGATTCTATGGGTGACTATTCTGCTATGTCCTTCAATAACTCTGAAGATCTGGTCAATCAGGCTGAGTATGAAGATGACGAAGATTGTGAAGTACCAGGAGAGCTAGCCAGACTTCCACAACAGGAAGAGAAGGCCATCTTGCCTCATGAAGAGTTGTTGGAAACTATCAACTTAGGAACAGAGGAAGACCGAAAAGAAGTACAAGTGGGAGCCAATCTAGAGCCAAGTGTCAAGGAGCGTTTGATACAGCTGTTAAATGAATACGTTGAAATCTTCGCCTGGTCTTATGAAGACATGCCGGGTTTAGACACAAATATCGTGGTTCACCGTCTCCCTACAAGAGAGGATTGTCCACCGATCAAGCAAAAAGTCCGCCGAATGAGGCCCGACATGTCTGAGAAGATTAAAGCAGAAGTAATGAAGCAATTCAACGCTGGCTTTCTGGATGTTACATCCTATCCACAATGGGTTGCTAACATTGTGCCAGTACCTAAAAAAGACGGCAAGGTCAGAATGTGTGTGGATTACCGGGATTTGAATAGGGCCAGCCCAAAAGATGATTTTCCGCTACCGCATATCGACATTTTGGTTGACAACACAGCTCAACACAAGGTGTTTTCCTTCATGGATGGATTCTCGGGCTACAACCAAATCAAAATGGCCCCCGAGGATATGGAGAAAACCACCTTTGTTACACCATGGGGTACTTTCTGCTACAAGGTGATGCCGTTCGGACTGAAGAACGCAGGGGCAACTTATCAACGCGCCATGGTAGCTTTGTTTCATGATATGATACATTATGAGATCGAAGTTTATGTAGACGACATGATAGCTCGATCACAAACAGAGGAGGAACACCTTGAACATCTGGAAAAGCTGTTTGCCAGGTTGAAGGAGTACAAGCTCAGGCTGAATCCAAGTAAGTGTACTTTTGGAGTTAGGTCTGGTAAACTCCTAGGATTTATTGTCAGCAATAAAGGCATTGAGGTCGATCCAGCAAAAGTGAAAGCTATACGAGAAATTCCTGCTCCCCGTACTGAAAAGGAGGTCAGAGGGTTCTTGGGGCGCTTGAACTATATTGCCAGATTCATCTCTCATCTGACGTCTACCTGTGAGCCAATTTTCAAACTATTGAAGAAAGATCAGGTAGTCAAGTGGAACGACGATTGCCAAGCTGCTTTTGATAAGATCAAGGAGTATTTGCTAGAACCTCCTATTCTGATGCCACCCGTCGAAGAAAGGCCACTGATCATGTATCTGACCGTGTTGGATAACTCAATGGGGTGTGTTTTGGGCCAGCATGACGAGTCTGGTCGAAAAGAGCATGCTATTTATTACCTTAGCAAAAAGTTTACCGACTATGAGACTCGCTACTCACTTCTCGAGAAAACTTGTTGCGCTTTGGTATGGGTTGCTCGCCGACTAAGGCAGTATATGTTGACTCATACCACCTTGTTGATTTCCAAAATGGATCCTATCAAGTATATCTTCGAGAAGCCTGCTTTATCTGGAAGAATAGCTAGATGACAAATGATCCTAACTGAGTATGACATCCAGTATACTACCCAAAAAGCTATAAAAGGGAGTGTACTAGCTGATCATCAAGCTATCGAAGATTATCAACCCATGAGATTTGACTTCCCGGACGAGGACATCATGAATTTGGACAACATTGAAGGTAACGGACCGTATGACGGACCTGAAAAAGGATCCCGATGGACCCTGTACTTTGATGGTGCTTCAAATGCACTTGGAAACGGTATCGGTGCGGTACTCATTTCCCCGGAAGGTTGTCACACGCCTTTCACGACCCGACTTTGCTTCAGCTGTACCAACAACATGGCTGAATATGAAGCTTGCATCTTTGGTCTCAAGGCTGCTATAGACTTGGGGATCAAATCCTTGATCGTATTTGGGGACTCGGCTTTGGTTATCAGTCAAATCAAAGGAGAGTGGGACACCAAGCATCCTAATCTTATCCCATACAAAGAACATGTCCTGACATTGTAACCTCATTTCGAGCAAATCACCTTCGAGCATTTCCCGCGAGAAGAGAATCAGCTAACAGATGCTCTGGCTACAATGTCTTCCATGTTTAAACTCAAATGGGATAACGAGGCTCCCCAAATCACCATCGAGCGAATGGATGAACCTGCGCATTGTCATGATATTAATACCGAAGAAGTAGTGGAACAACCCTGGTTTCACGAAATCAAAAGGTATCTCCAGACTAGAGAATATCCCGAAGGAGCTTCCATAAATGACAAAAAGTTCCTAAGGAGATTTGCTGCCAAGTTCTTCCTGAGCAGTGGCACCCTCTATAAACGCAGCCATGATTGTGTTTTACTCTGATGTGTGGATAAAGCTGAAGCAGAGTTAATCATGACTGAGATACACAGCGGTACATTTGGCACCCACTTAAGCGGGCATACCATGGCTAAGAAGATCCTAAGGGCAGGCTATTACTGGTCTACCATGGAAGCTTACTGCCATCAACATTCCGGTACTTGCCACAAATGTCAAGTCTACGCTGACAAGATTCATATTCCTCTGGTTCCTCTCAACGTTCTGACAGCTCCTTGGCCATTCGCAATGTGGGGCATTGACATGATTGGAGAGATCAAGCCCACAACATCCAATGGACATCGCTTCATCCTGGTTGCTATTGATTATTTCACCAAGTGGGTCGAAGCAGCTTCCTTCGCCTCTGTTACTAAAAATGTGGTCGCCCGTTTTATTAAGCAAAATCTCATATGCCGGTATGGTGTTCTCGACAGGATCATCACAGACAACGGTACAAATCTGAATAATACTATGATCACCGCTCTATGCAAACAGTTCAAGATTTATCATCACAATTCATCTCCCTATCGGCCGAAGATGAACGGTGCTGTTGAAGCTGTAAACAAAAACATCAAGAAGATCATTTAGAAAATGACAGTCACCTACAAAGACTGGCATGAGATGTTACCGTTTGCTCTGCACGGATACCGTACCATGGCACGTACTTCAACTGGGGCAACCCTATTTTCTTTAGTCTATGGCATGGAAGCTGTCTTACCCATATGTGATCGGTGGATTTAGAACTGACTGTTTAAAGCTGGTTCGCGAAATGTCGCGGAAGCAAGAGTCGCCACCGTCTTTTATTTTCTCCAACATGGACAGGACAAAAGCACAGCAAAATTCCTTATGAGAATGTTTCTCGGTTCGGGAGGTAGATTTATAGAGAGGGAAGGTGTTAGCACCCTTTCTATCCGTGGTTATCCACGGGCTCTTAGATACTTGCTCTTATGTTTTCAAAGTGTTTGCTTTTCAAAATGTGAGTGGGTTTTGAAAAAGTTTCGTTTAAAGATTTCTGAATAACTCTTGTATCTGTCCTCAAGAGTGTTTGAAAAATTGTTTTGAAAGCTTTTTGAAAGTGTCGGTGTGAAAAGGTTTTTGTTTTGTTTTTTTGAAAAGAGCAAGTATCCATGAGTCATCTACCTACCCTAAGGAATTAAGCCGTGTAAGTGTCCTTTAGATAGTGCTATCCCACCATTGAGAGGTAGGTAGCACCATCGTTGGAGGTGTTCGGGTCAATTCGATTTTAGGGATAGTGTGGTCATCGAAGTAACAGTAGGACACCTTAGAAGCTACCCTTATGTTCTTGATCCTTTTTTAATCCGAGGCAACCATTTCGAGGCAACTGTTTTGAGGCAACTGGATCATGGACATAAGGACCGCTAAGACGTCCTATACTTGACGACCACGTTTCGAAGGCAACAAGTGAGGCGTACCCTAGAAGTGGTGTGTGTATTTGTGTGTTGTATTCAGTTAATGTTTGTCTTTGTAATTAGTGAGCTACGAGTTGTTTTTATTTACATACATTCTTTCATGCAAGTTTAGCAGTTAAAGGGGTGCGGAAAGTAAATTGCGGAAACATAAATCCTACGCTATTACAAGGCGCGGGTCTATACATCGCCAAAAATTACAAAGACCCGTTTTTAGTAAATAAGTACGGAAAGTAAATAAAAACAGTAAAAGTCCTAATTACTATTACATCCGGAGGCAATTACATAATAATCCAAAATAAGGAATTAAAATTAAAATGCGCGCGAAAGAAGAATCGGGAATGTTCTAAGGGTGTTGACCCCTTTTAGAAAAGAAATTGATTTTTTTGGTCTTTTTTGTAATTAAAATTAAATCAAAGCTAATTAATGACTAATTAATTAATTTAATTAAAGAAAATATTTTTTGTTTTTTATGTTTTTATGAAATAAAAGAAATGAAATAAAATTAAAAATGAACTTTACCTAATTCTAGATCTATTTTAATTATTTAAGAAAAGGAATTAAAATTGCCTAAATTAAACTAATTTAGTTAATGTTTATTTACAAAATAAAATAATAATAATAATAATGTTAATTCTATTTTTTTGGTTTTTTATGAAAATGTGTTAATTATGCTAATTATTATAAAAAAAATAAGGCAAATAAATAAAAGAAAAGAAAATGACAAAACAAAATAAAATAAGAAAAAAGTAAATAAACCCAATGGGGGTGAGATGGTCTTCATGGAGGTTTTCTGAAGTAATTCTGGCCCAACAACAAGAAGCCTTATTTGACTTTTTTCGGTTGCCTACGCATGCGCTGACTCCAGAGCATAGTACTCTTGCGTTCTGGGCCTTTAGATCTGCCTCCAATGACACTTGACTTGTTGGATGGCTGAGGCTTATGGTGGAAACTACTTGAAAAACTGCACAAGAACGCGTTAACAAAAATGATATGAGAATTATGAGGGACCTGGGAAGAACTTACAGCGCGGTATGAGCCTCGGGACTTGGCAAAGGTTGCTTTAGCCACATGCTTGTTTTGATCTGAAGATGCTCGCAACTATGTTTTAGAACTCTCACTTTTTGAATAATTTTGGTTTTGCTCTTGGCCGTTTCTGCACACACTCCTCTTTGAATGAGGTTGGGAAGACTTGTATATATAGTAATGAAATGTGTATCAATCCAAATAATGGTCATTAAGCCTTTGCATTCATGTTTAAGATTATGCCATGAACTCCATTGAAACAACTTTCCATTTTTGTGTCAAATTTGAATTCTTGCTTGGAATAGGCCCTTGCACGAATTTGGAATGTGTTTTAAGGTGTATCAAAGCTAATCAACACAAAATATATCCCTCCATTAATTTCTTTGATTTTTATTTGAATTTTAAAGATTTAAAATGAATTAAATCAAATAAAATTAAATAAAAATGAAAAAAATAATTTTAAATCTTGAAATAAATTGTGGGACACGTGGGAAGAATGGCCAAACTGAATCAAGTGGAAAAAGTGGGCCCCTTTTGTCAAAAAAATGAATTTTCAAGGATAGTTGACTTTGGCCATTTCACAAAAATTTCCCAACTTCTCCAATGCATATCTTGCTCAATTTTAAAGATATGAACACGTTCTTGGACATTTTGGAAAGGTCTTGAAGTCCTCTAACCAATGTCTTTGGACCCATGTGATTTTGATTTACCAATCTCAAGTTATGGTCTTTGACTTAAAGTGCCTTTTTGTTGACTTTTGAAAATGACCTATAATGTTGAAATTGATAACTTTTTGTGAGAGCATTTCTTGGACTTGGAATGTGAAGATGAGTTGTAGGAAATGTCTTCCCCTTCAAGATGAGCGTTGGATGGGATTTTTCTGATGAACCATGAAAAAGTTATGCCTTGGTCAAGTTACAGTTGATTTTTCAACTGTCCAAAAATAGAAACTTTTGACACCTTGATGATTTTTGAGCCATTCTTGTGAAATCATGGTCAAGACTTGACCAAATAATGATTGTGGCTTCAAAATAAGATGTTGACCAAAAACTTTGACTTTTGACTGCCAAATGACCATTTTGCCCCTGCAGTTGACTGTGGAGCAATTAGGGTTTTTGACTGTGCAACTTGACCTTGTGATCCTTGAAACTTGACATGTAGGTGCTTGACAATGTTTATGAGCATATGGGACTTGATTGAGCCCCTTGAAAACTTCAACTTCCTTGCAAGAACCAAAACCCTAGTTTGACTGGCTTAGGAGGATGGTTGACTGTGTAGCCCTTGAGTAGACTTTGAAGATTATGGGAGGGCAAATTTTGGGGTACAACAGTTGCCCCTGTTCAATCTTCTTAGACCTGAGGATGTAGATTGGCGTGCGTGCCTTTCGTGATCCGAATGTGGAAGATGATTGAACACTAGAGTGCCCAGAAATTTGCACTCACATAGTAGAGTGTGATGGAGGGAATGGGCTTACAGATGCCATTTGGAAAGATGGTGGATAGGTGAATCTAAATAAGAAATAGAATAGCTTCCGTGTCTGGAGCATATCTAGTCTGTGCCTGATTGCTGACGTCTGAATAAATGGTAGAATGACCGTCGTGTCTGGGGTATATCCATACTGCATGAGTAACAGAATGTCATCCGAATCTGGATCGTATCTGGACTGAACAATAGAAGAGCATCCGGGATGGAGCATCTCTAAGTTGTCATTTAGAAATTTGAATCTGAATAAGCAATAGAACGGCGTCCGGATCTGGAGCATCTCTAGGCTATATCTGAAAGGGAATCTGAATAAGTATCAGAACGTCGCCATGCCTGGGTCACATCTGAACTATATCTAGAAGGAGTCTTGAATAAGCAAAAGAACAGCATCCATATCTGGAGCATTTCCAAGCTATCTCTGAAAGGAAATCTGGAAGAAGTATCAGAACGTCGCCATGCCTGGGTCACATCTGAACCATCTCTAGAAGGAGTCTTGAATAAGCAAAAGAACAGCATCCATATTTGGAGCATTTCCAAGCTATCTCTGAAAGGCAATCTGGAAGAAGTATCAGAACGTCGCCATGCCTGGGTCACATCTGAACTATCTCTAGAAGGAGTCTTGAATAAGCAAAAGAACAACATCCATATCTGGAGCATTTCCAAGCTATCTCTGAAAGGAAATCTGGAAGAAGTATCAGAACGTCGCCATGTCTGGGTCACATATGAACTATCTCTAGAAGGAGTCTTGAATAAGCAAAAGAACAGCATCCATATCTGGAGCATTTCCAAGCTATCTCTGAAAGGAAATCTGGAAGAAGTATCAGAACGTCGCCATGCCTGGGTCACATCTGAACTATCTCTAGAAGGAGTCTTGAATAAGCAAAAGAACAGCATCCATATCTGGAGAATTTCCAAGCTATCTCTGAAAGGAAATCTGGAATGAGTATCAGAACGTCGCCATGCCTGGGTCACATTTGAACTATCTCTAGAAGGAGTCTTGAATAAGCAAAAGAACAGCATCCATATCTGGAGCATTTCCAAGCTATCTCTGAAAGGAAATCTGGAATGAGTATCAGAACGTCGCCATGCCTGGGTCACATCTGAACTATCTCTAGAAGGAGTCTTGAATAAGCAAAAGAACAACATCCATATCTGGAGCATTTCCAAGCTATCTCTGAAAGGAAACTTGGAATAAGTATCAGAACGTCGCCATGCCTGGGTCACATCTGAACTATCTCTAGAAGGAGTCTTGAATAAGCAAAAGAACAACATCCATATCTGGAGCATTTCCAAGCTATCTCTGAAAGGAAATCTGGAAGAAGTATCAGAACGTCGCCATGCCTGGGTCACATCTGAACTATCTCTAGAAGGAGTCTTGAATAAGCAAGAGAACAGCATTCGTCTCTGGAGCACTTCCTAGCTATCTCTTTAATGTAGATATGCCCTGTCTAGATACAGGTATCGAATCCACAATCAATCGCTCACAGATATGCCCTGGCTAGATACAAGTATCGAATCTGGAACTGCGACAGTTGATGATAATCATCTTTGGATTGACCTTTTTCCTGAAAAGGCAAAACATCAGTTGTGCAATGTCATGATGTATGAAATGCATGATGTCATGATGTTCTCGAAATAACTGAGATGGTGTAGTATGCACTTTATCATGTATGTAAGCAGGATGTATAAAATGTGAAATGTTTATGAATGTATTTTCGTCTAGGAAAATAAATCCTCGACGAATGCCGGGAAGCTGAATCCTGGGCTGATGTTGAAGAATAGAGTTCTTCGTTTCCGCTGGGGATGATGATTGCAAGAACAAACCGGCAGGAGAAGATGACTCCGTTGGGGAATGAACTTGGCGAAGAGATTACTCTGCGGGGAATTACTCTGTGGGAAGAGATACTTCGCTGAGGTTTTGATGAGAACTCCGCTGGGGATTCCATTGAGAAGTTATGTTGAGGAATTTGATGAACTTCGCTGGGGGATAGGAAGAATTTCTCCGAGGACGATCTTTCCGTGGTTTTTAGCTGAGGATAACCCAGTTATAAGCTCTGGTGGAGAATAACCTTTGAATAAAGTCCGGGAGACGTGTCCGTGCTCTGTAGGTGATAAGCTTCCAGAATCTACTGGGGATAAGCTTCCTACTGGGGAGATAAATCAACTCTCCTGGGGAGACTTTGTAACTGTACTGGGGAATGGCTCCACTGGGGTGTCTGGTATTCCGCCGGGGAACAATCTTATAATAAGACTGCCGGGGATGCTTGTTTAGGAATATCTGTATACTCCGCTGGGGAATATTGAGATTTTCTGGGGGTACCTAACTTCCATAAGGCTGACTGTAGGCTAACTCTGCTTGGGGAGAGTGTTGCTGACTTGCTGGAGATAATGTGCCTTGTAGGGATGATTGGGAGACCAACTCTGCTCAGGGAGTATTGTTGAGTCCTGACTTACTCGGCGGGGAGTGAAGGTATCTAGGTTACGTTCTTCAGCCAAACCTACCTTAGTACCTTGGTGGACAGAGCAACCAGATCGCTTAGACAACTCATTATTGCCCCTGTTTCTGATGTCACCTGTAATTATTCCTTTGTTTCACATGCAAATATTTATGAATAGCAATTAGTGTCAAATGCATATATCACAATTGAACATTGGACGTTCTTTACAAAACAAAATAGAAAAAGGAAAAAACAATTGGCAATTGGTCTGAAAAGTGAATTTGTATTGATTTTTGAATTGGCCTGTAAATAGGCGTTTATGTACAAGAGGCTGATGTCCTAGTAAGAGAACGCCGCCGAACAACAGAGTTTTATACAGTTTGTTCAAAGAAAACAAAACATCTATGTGAAAGGAATAATCCCACTGGGTTCCAACTCTGTTATCGCCTTTATATCTTCGAGCGTCTCATCACTTGGCTGCTCAATTGAAGATGAAGCTGATCGATCGGTGCCATCTGAACCTGATATTGATTCCGGATTCTGGATGCAAGGTGATCCAATGAGACATAGTATTATGCTTATCCCTAACTTTTTCCTGGACCGCCCTTTCGGGTTTTCAGTCCACCGGGATACCCATTTTTGCCCAAGCCGCCTTTTCAGGTTTTCGACTTGCCGGGTGTACAGATTTTTTTTTTATTTCATCCCTTATTTTTGCCCGAACCCTTTTGGTTCGCCGGGAAGCCCTTATTTTTGCCTAGGTGTGTCAACCTAGCGGGTCTTTGATTATGCGTAGTATTTTTTCGACTATGTCCACGCTCTCAGAATGTAGGGAGGTGCCACTGTTAGTAGTGTTGTATCGTCATACCACCAGAAGATCTTCGTTTGATCGTCCAATGCCCCAAGTGACTCAGACGGAGATTTGCCCCAAGCTGGTTGGCCTTTTGAGAGATTCTCTGAATCTTGACTTAACTGCCCCAGATGATGGACCATGATCATGCCGTACCCCTTGATTGGAGGTGCTTTTGTTCATTAGACATTCGTCGTGCGAACTTCTATGTTGTTCAAACAAATAGTCATATGCAAACAATGTTATACCAGGAATGCAAAGCTTATGTCTGTCTTGACGTTTTTGAAAATGCATTTTTTCCGTAAAACAAGCAAATTATGTAACATGTGACGTCAACTCAAGATTTTACAGCGAGCCTTAAGGAGTCGGGATACCTTTGTAACAGTATGCTTTCGAACCAAACCATGCTTCAACTAGGACTTTTTTAAGGGTTGTACCGTGGCCTGGTTCAATGGTTTAAGAAACAAAGGTTAAAGGCTCAAATTTTATTTGTACCCACCCGCTCTTCGTGATGTTCTTCAAACCTAAACTCAGCTGATCGTACGTTAGACCTTGTTTGAGTCTTTGCTCTGACATTTCGGTGATGGTTCGGATATTGACAATTTATTTTGAATAGGCAGTCATTTCCTTTCGTGTTGAGGGTTTGTAGGACCTCTTTTTTTGATTTCGTTATCCCTATTTTTTGCCTGAACTGTTTCCTTTTTGGGAATTATAGTCAGCGGGATGCCCCAGTTTTGTAAGTCTCCTTCATAGGTTTTGACTTAATGGGCTTTTATTTTTTGGGAGATAATGACTGCCTGTCTTTATGATTATTCGGAGCCATCACTGTCTTTTGTTTTGTAAGTATTCCTTTGGTGCCATTCGTTGTGCACTTGGATCAGCTGAGAGAACTACCCTGCCCCAGGTTATGATTAAGGGTTTTAATTTTCGAAAAGAAAACTCCTACTTCTTTGGCTCAAAGGGGTTGACGAGGGATTATCTTCCTTATAACTCCAGTGTTTAGGAATTGAAACAATGCATGTACCTCATCAGCGGGGTCTGTTTAAAAGCATACTGTAGATTATGGTATCATTTTCGTCATCCTCCCTCAAGAGGCTTAGAATTATTAATTGAGAGTTGATCATCAAAAAATGAAAGCAATTTGAATATAATGAAAATAATTGGATTAATTCAAAAACAGACATATGCAGTGCATTAGTGAAATAAAAGAGTTTGCTATGACATTAATTGTTTGTATAAGCAAAAAATTACAACTCGGAAATTCAAATAAACAAAAGCCTTCAATGATTGGGCAAAGGAGCATTAATTATGTTTGGAGTCTCTGACGCTTCAAACTGAATCTCTCTGGCGTCGATCATGTCTTGAATCTTGTTCTTCAAAGGCCAACAGTTGTCCGTAGTATGACCCGGGCTATCGGAGTGGTATGTGCACCTCTCATTAGGATGGTAGTTGGGAGCAGAGGTGTTTGGATTCCAGAGAGTAGCCCTCAAGGTAATCAGCCCTGCCTTCAACATTTGCTGTAGCGCTTGATCCAGTGACATGTTGATTTTAGTGAATTGTCTCTTGGGTGCGACCTCCTTAAGTTGATGCCCCTGTCCTTGTTGAGCAGGCCTAGGATTAGAGATATGGACTGCTCCTACATGTTGATCATGGCGACCCTTTTGGCTGTACGCAGCATTGGCCTCTTTCTTCCCAGTGTAAGGCTTTTTGTGAGTATCAGAAGGTGCAGCTTCTTGAATCTTTCCAGCCTTGATGCCAGCTTCGATCCTCTCCCCGGTCAAGATCAAATCTGTAAACCCAGCAGAAGAATTTCCAATTAGATGGTTGAAGAAGGGACCAGACAGGGTCCCCAAGAACATGTCAACGAGCTCACGGTCAGTCAAGGGCGGCTGCACCCTTCCAGCCAGACCTCTCCACCTTTGCGCATACTCCTTAAAACCTTCACTCGTCCCAAGTGACATACCCTGGAGTTGGGTACGCGTAGGAGCGAGGTCGGCATTATACTGATACTGCTTATAAGAAGCAGTTGCCAAGTCCTCCCAGTTACGAATACTGGTTCCATCCAACTGATAGAACCAATCCAGCTGAGTCTCTGAAAGACTCTCCTGGAAGAAATGGACCCATAGATTCTTGTCTGCCGTGTAGGGCTGGATCTTCCTTGCGTATGAACGGAGGTGCAGCTTAGGACAGGAAACCCCGTCGTACTTTACAAAGGCAGGTGCCTTGAACTTGTGAGGGATCACCACCCCAGAAGATAAACCTAGGTCCCCAAAGTCCAACCCAGGCACACATTGGATATCCATAGCATTTAACCGGTCCTCCAGCTGTTTGTACCTGTCTTCAGCAGGGGGGTATTGTTCATCATTGAAGTCTGTCTCGGTGTCAGAGACCACAGGACTAGGGACCTCTCTCCCTTGGTGACTGCCTTCCCCCACAGATGGAGTAGTCCTCTCAGCTTCATTCTGCAGTGTGTTCCCAGATCTGCGTCTAGGGTTGAACAAAACATTCCTCTTGTTCTTCTTCTTCTGAATCAGAGTCTTCAATTCCTTTTGACCCTGGGCTAGGCTCATAATCAACTCCTGGAACTGGGCATTCTGGGCGTGGAGGGCCTTGATGGATTTCTCAGTAGATGATTCAGGATTCATAATGAGACTGTTGAAATAAACAGCAAAGAAGGTAAGTGACCTATAAACAGTGGTACCTGCAATGCAATGATATGTATGATATGCATGCAATGTTTTCAAGGATCTCGCGGGGTAAACATGAAGATTGTTAGAATTGGGATCCAGTAGCTTGATTGAAGGAACTTCCTGTTGTTGAGAGTCCTTCTTCAAGGGTCAAAGGCTCACCATATCGAGTGGGTCATAGCCCCTGACAACCTTGGCTAGAGGAAAATAAATCCTCTTTGCCCCTTGCTGGATAGTTGGTTCATCATGACCTGCATCACAAGCCCTTGAGATCCTTGAAACGGGTTAGTCTTTATGCAGGATTCATGCAATGGTATGATGTTATGCTATGCATGGGGTAATGTAGGTAAACCCTGTTATGAGTCCCAATTAAGGACTGTAAACAAAGCCTGCAAGAAACTCAAGTGTCAGATAACAAGCATGCAAATAGTCAAGTTGGAAGGCACACAAGTCACCCAAGAGAGCCCTTAGAGTTTAGGCCAGCATGAAGTTTGGGGTACTACCCTCTTGAAGTTGGTGGGCTCAAAACCTGTCCTATCAGAAGTAACCGGGTTCTAAGGGTCCCAATATCATTGGATTGTTTTCTGTGTTCATCGTTTCGATTTAGCCACTGAACTGGCGATCAAAATATCCCAAGAAAACAACCCCCAACTGAGTGTAGCATCGAGTATCAACCAACTTTGGACTGCACCAAAGTAGTTATCTCACTAACCTAAAGAGGCCAAGATGGTTCAATTAAGGTTCCTAAGGTCAGTTGATGTTACACGACACCACGTGGCGGCCCCGTACTCTCCTTGACTGGACTCAAGGGTTACCGGTACTCACCAAAGTGCCACATCAACGTAGCAGACTGCTTCAACCGTGTCGGTATACCCTGCACAGTTCCCTCATAGTCTTGTTGCTACTTTCTAAGAAGGTATCCCCCAGATCCGGGTTAGGATCTATAGAACTTCCCGTAACAGGCCCACAATATTTAAATCAAGCAAAGAAAGCAATTGAAAACACAAGTGATCTTAGTCCTAAGGTACACCTCACTTTAAATTCTCCCCAGCAGAGTCGCCAGTTCTGTGATCAGTGGATTTAGAACTGACTGTTTAAAGCTGGTTCGCGAAATGTCGCGGAAGCAAGAGTCGCCACCGTCTTTTATTTTCTCCAACATGGACAAGACAAAAGCACAGCAAAATTCCTTATGAGAATGTTTCTCGGTTCGGGAGGTAGATTTATAGAGAGGGAAGGTGTTAGCACCCTTTCTATCCGTGGTTATCCACGGGCTCTTAGATACTTGCTCTTATGTTTTCAAAGTGTTTTCTTTTCAAAATATGAGTGGGTTTTGAAAAAGTTTCGTTTAAAGATTTCTGAATAACTCTTGTATCTGTCCTCAAGAGTGTTTGAAAAATTGTTTTGAAAGCTTTTTGAAAGTGTCGGTGTGAAAAGTTTTTTGTTTTGTTTTTTTGAAAAGAGCAAGTATCCATGAGTCATCTACCTACCCTAAGGAATTAAGCCGTGTAAGTGTCCTTTAGATAGTGTTATCCCACCATTGAGAGGTAGGTAGCACCATCGTTGGAGGTGTTCGGGTCAATTCGGTTTTAGGGACAGTGTGGTCATTGAAGTAACAGTAGGACACCTTAGAAGCTACCCTTATGTCCTTGATCCTTTTTTAATCCGAGGCAACCGTTTCGAGGCAACTGTTTCGAGGCAACTGGATCATGGACATAAGGACCGCTAAGACATCCTATACTTGACGACCACGTTTCGAAGGCAACAAGTGAAGCGTACCCTAGAAGTGGTGTGTGTATTTGTGTGTTGTATTCAGTTAATGTTTGTCTTTGTAATTAGTGAGCTACGAGTTGTTTTTATTTACATACATTCTTTCATGCAAGTTTAGCAGTTAAAGGGGTGCGGAAAGTAAATTGCGGAAACATAAATCCTATGCTATTACAAGGCGCGGGTCTATACATCGCCAAAAATTACAAAGACCCGTTTTTAGTAAATAAGTACGGAAAGTAAATAAAAACAGTAAAAGTCCTAATTACTATTACATCCGGAGGCAATTACATAATAATCCAAAATAAGGAATTAAAATTAAAATGCGCGCGAAAGAAGAATCGGGAATGTTCTAAGGGTGTTGACCCCTTTTAGAAAAGAAATTGATTTTTTTGGTCTTTTTTGTAATTAAAATGAAATTAAAGCTAATTAATGACTAATTAATTAATTTAATTAAAGAAAATATTTTTTGTTTTTTATGTTTTTATGAAATAAAAGAAATGAAATAAAATTAAAAATGAACTTTACCTAATTCTATATCTATTTTAATTATTTAAGAAAAGGAATTAAAATTGCCTAAATTAAACTAATTTAGTTAATGTTTATTTACAAAATAAAATAATAATAATAATAATGTTAATTCTATTTTTTTTGGTTTTTTATGAAAATGTGTTAATTATGCTAATTATTAAAAAAAAATAAGGCAAATAAATAAAAGAAAAGAAAATGACAAAACAAAATAAAATAAGAAAAAAGTAAATAAACCCAAGGGGGGTGAGATGGTCTTCATGGAGGTTTTCTGAAGTAATTCTGGCCCAACAACAAGAAGCCTTATTTGACTTTTTTCGGTTGCCTACGCATGCGCTGACTCCAGAGCATAGTACTCTTGCGTTCTGGGCCTTTAGATCTGCCTCCAATGACACTTGGCTTGTTGGATGGGTGAGGCTTATGGTGGAAACTACTTGAAAAACTGCACAAGAACGCGTTAACAAAAATGATATGAGAATTATGAGGGACCTGGGAAGAACTTACAGCGCGGTATGAGCCTCAGGACTTGGCAAAGGTTGCTTTAGCCACGTGCTTGTTTTGATCTGAAGATGCTCGCAACTATGTTTTAGAACTCTCACTTTTTGAATAATTTTGGTTTTGCTCTTGGCCGTTTCTGCACACACTCCTCTTTGAATGAGGTTGGGAAGGCTTGTATATATAGTAATGAAATGTGTATCAATCCAAATAATGGTCATTAAGCCTTTGCATTCATGTTTAAGATTATGCCATGAACTCCATTGAAACAACTTTCCATTTTTGTGTCAAATTTGAATTCTTGCTTGGAATAGGCCCTTGCATGAATTTGGAATGTGTTTTAAGGTGTATCAAAGCTAATCAACACAAAATATATCCCTCCATTAATTTCTTTGATTTTTATTTGAATTTTAAAGATTTAAAATGAATAAAATCAAATAAAATTAAATAAAAATGAAAAAAATAATTTTAAATCTTGAAATAAATTGTGGGACACGTGGGAAGAATGGCCAAACTGAATCAAGTGGAAAAAGTGGGCCCCTTTTGTCAAAAAAATGAATTTTCAAGGATAGTTGACTTTGGCCATTTCACAAAAATTTCCCAACTTCTCCAATGCATATCTTGCTCAATTTTGAAGCTATGAACACGTTCTTGGACATTTTGGAAAGGTCTTGAAGTCCTCTAACCAATGTCTTTGGTACCATGGCATTTTGATTTACCAATCTCAAGTTATGGTCTTTGACTTAAAGTGCCTTTTTGTTGACTTTTGAAAATGACCTATAATGTTGAAATTGATAACTTTTTGTGAGAGCATTTCTTGGACTTGGAATGTGAAGATGAGTTGTAGGAAATGTCTTCCCCTTCAAGATGAGCATTGGATGGGATTTTTATGATGAACCATGAAAAAGTTATGCCTTGGTCAAGTTACAGTTGACTTTTCAGCTGTCCAAAAATAGAAACTTTTGACACCTTGATGATTTTTGAGCCATTCTTGTGAAATCATGGTCAAGACTTGACCAAATAATGATTGTGGCTTCAAAATAAGATGTTGACCAAAAATTTTGACTTTTGACTGCCAAATGACCATTTTGCCCTTGCAGTTGACTGTGGAGCAATTAGGGTTTTTGACTGTGCAACTTGACCTTGTGATCCTTGAAACTTGACATGTAGGTGCTTGACAATGTTTATGAGCATATGGGACTTGATTGAGCCCCTTGAAAACTTCAACTTCCTTGCAAGAACCAAAACCCTAGTTTGACTGGCTTAGGAGGATGGTTGACTGTGTAGCCCTTGAGTAGACTTTGAAGATTATGGGAGGGAAAATTTTGGGGTACAACACCATGGAAGTTCAAATTCCTTCTTTAAGGATCATGAAGGACGCTGGTTTGAATGAAGACGATTGGATTCAGACCCGACTTGATCAACTCAATTTGATCGACGAGAAGCGACTCGCTGCTGTTTGCCATGGTCAGACATATCAAAAATGGATGATCAAGGCTTTCAACAAGAAAGTCAGACGTCAAGTATATCAAGTCGGAGATCTCATAATCAAGCGGATTATCTTGCCGCAAAGTGATCCCAGGGGCAAATGGACTCCTACTTACGAAGGACCATTTGTGATCAAGAGCATATTTTCTGGTGGTGCAATGATTCTGACCACCATGGACGGTGACGATTTGCCGCACCCTGTAAACGCAGAATAGTCAAAAGATACTACGCATAAAATAAACCGACAAGTCGAAAACCCAAAAGGGTGACTTGGGCAAAAATGGGCATCCCGGTGAACCGAAAACCCGAAAGGGCGGTTCAGGCAAAAATTAGGGATAAAACAAAAAAAATCTGTACACCCGGCAAGTCGAAAACCCGAAAGGGCGGCTTGGGTAAAAAGGGGTTTCTCGGTGGATTGAAAACCCGAAAGGGCGATCCAGGCAAAAGTTAGGGAATTAAAGCGTATGACTGTGTCTCGTCGGATCACTTTAAGGACAATCTCTTCATCAACCAACTCCAAGTTTCTGATCAATCCAGTCATCGGTGGACGAAGCATTGAATGGACAGATATTCAGAGTTGTGAAGGCTATAGCAGAATGGGGATCCCATGGAATTGTTTCACATAGCCATCTTTCTTTTGTATAAATTTTTCAATTTTTACGACAACGTCCTCTTACTAGGATGCATGTCTCCTTTGTACAAAGATACTTATAGAAAGTTAATACCAATACTTTTCCAAATACAGAAATTTGCTTTGACTTCCTTTTTCTCTTTTGCACTTATGTTTATTTGAGAAACGTCCAATGTTTTGTTAAATAGGCATATGCATTTGAACATAATCATTTTCTTACAAATCAGGAAAAGATGATTACTGATAGGTTGAAGGTACAGGTAGATATCTCGATGCCCTTTCAGAAGGAATCCCCACCAGATTTAAACTCCAAATTCCTCAATCCAGAACTTAATTCCCCAGCCAGAGAGCCTTCCAGAACTCAATTCCCCTCAGAGTTAAGTATCCCCAGTGGAGCCTTAAAAATCTGAAAATCCAATCCCCAGCGGAGCCAAATTTCCAACCATCAATCCCCAGGTGAACCATACTAGTGAACCTTCTCCTCACAGAGATATTTCCCACCAGACTCAGGATTCTCAGTCATGCTTCTCCAGCATAAGTCTATCAGGTCCTGAACTCCCCAGTAGAGATCATCAGAATTCTCTTACCCTGCAAGTCACCAAGGAACTCCAATCCCCTGCAGTGGTCCTAAGATCCCTCAACAATTGAAGATCTTGTATTCCCCAAGCAGAATGAAGACTCTCATTCTCAGTTCCTCACAGGATATTCAGATATTCCCCAGTGAAGATCTCCCCAGGACAGAAATCCCCAGTAGATTGGCATACAACCCAAGCTCCTGATTCTCCAGCATTAGTCAACAAGGATGTCTCATCTTCAGCAATTAGAGATTCTTGCAATCCCCTGCAACAGTCAAGGACTCACTTTCCCTGGCAGAAGTCAAAATTCGTTTATCTCCAGCCATCCAGGATTCATCTATCCTCAGCAAGACAGTTCATCAGCTTACATGCATATTCATCACATGCATATCATAAACATTGATATAACATACATTGCATCACGCATCATGACATTGCATACAACTAACTCTTTACCTTTTCAGGAAAGATCAGTTAACAGACAAAGATCATCATCTTCCAAGATTCTTTCTAGAAATAGTTCAGATATGACCCAGGCATGGAGACATTCTGATACCTATTCCAGATTCATCCAGATGCAGTTTTACACGGACTCATCATCAGGAAACCCTACACCAGTTCCTTCTCAATTTCAAGACTTCTGAAAACAGTTTACGGGTTCTCCAGTAACGGATGTTAACCAATCGCTTGTTCAGATTCTTCAACTTCTGAAAACAGTTTACGGATTCTCCAGTGACGGATGTTAATATATCGCTTGTTCAAACTCAACTTTTGAAAACAGATAACGGACGCTTCCCAACAACGGATGCTGCTCTATTGCTTATTCAACTTCAAGACTTCTAAAAACAGTTTATGGGTTCTCCAGTAACGGATGTTAACCTATCGCTTATTCAGATTCTTCAACTTCTGAAAACAGTTTACGGATTCTCCAGTAACGGATGTTAATCTATCGCTTGTTCAGACTCAACTTTTGAAAATAGTTAACGAACGCTTCCCAACAACGGATGCTGCTCTATTGCTTATTCAACTTCAAGACTTCTGAAAACAGTTTACGGGTTCTCCAGTAACGAATGTTAACCTATCGCTTGTTCAGTTTCTTCAACTTCTGAAAACAGTTTACGGATTCTCCAGTAACGGATGTTAATCTATCGCTTGTTCAGACTCAACTTTTGAAAATAGTTTACGGACGCTTCCCAACAACGGATGCTTCTCTATTGCTTATTCAACTTCAATACTTCTGAAAATAGTTCACGGGTTCTCCAGTAACGGATGTTAACCTATCGCTTGTTCAGATTCTTCAAAATTCTGAAAATAGTTTACGGATGCTTCCAGATATGGACGTCAATCTATTGCTTATTCAGACCCCCAGTCCAGAGGTGTTCCAAAATAGGGATACCTTTCTGATGCTCACTCACTCATCAACGACCTACAGTTTAACGAACATTCCAGATGGCATCTTTAAGCCCATCCCCGATAAGATTTTGTCACCTCTCCAGATGGCATCTCTAAGCCCATCTCCAAATGGCATCTTTAAGCCCATTCTCGCATCCACGTCTTGAGGAGTGCAAATTTAAGGGCACTCTAGTGTCCAATCTCCTTTTACCTTCGAGCCACGAAAGGCAAATCTGCCAATCTAACTCTTCAGGTCCAAGCAGATTGAACAGGGGCAACTGTTGTACCCCAAAATTTGCCCTTACTTTCTTCAGGAAATCATCTTGGAATCTCAGAGTCCCTCTGAAACAAATCCAAGTCCTGAATTATCATTTCTTCCCAAGAAAACCATTTACAAGAACAAAATGATCACACAAGCTCTAAAGGCAACGCTTTTATTTTGAGAAAAATTAAATTATAAACATTTGGAATTTTTCTCTAAAAAATGGGTGTTTAAGAAGAAAATAGCGCTTCAGAACTTATGGACCAAACTCCAGATGGAAACGGTCAGAAGTTGCAAGCTTGGCTCAACGCAGTCAGAAGTTGGCTCTTCAGCAGCTACATCAACCCAGTCAGAAGTTGCAAACGTGATTCAACACGTAAGCCTCGAACAGAACATAACTCTTTCAACAGTTACGCAAGTTCAGCCAGAGTTTGTTAAAGGAATGTAAAGGAAGCAAGGAAGTCTGAAGGCTCCTTCAGAACAGGCTGAAATCAGAAGATGAAAGGGTCAGAAGAGTGGGTGTTACACTGATACAGAATCTCTAAGTCCAGGATTTCCAGAAGCAAATCCAAGGAACGTGTCAGAAAGTCAGGAGAATCTCCAGAATTTGCTAAAACAACAAGAGGCCAAGACCAGAGCATGGTTTACGTTGTTTTTGGTAAAGCAGAACTGCTAGTTCAAGTTTGTTTCCTATTACCAGAATATTGGTGTTGATAAGTCTCATCACCATTTAATGCTCATTAATGCTCCCAACCACTCCTGAACATTCACCCAAGGGATCTCTTCACGTGTGGCTTGGTAAACTCCTTTATGCAGGTTTAGGCATGGGTCTACGCGCCACCATCCACCTAAGAGGTCACTTCTCCCCAATCCATGCCTGCTGTTCCAGCCTAGGCTGAAAGGCTATCTGTTATCACAACTTCCCAGGAATTTCTTTCAAAGAACAATTCAACCTCTGTTGGCGCCTTTAATGTTCAAGAAATCCACAAGAGCTTTACCCATAAATAGAGAACCATTGTCCACTGAAAGTGGGTGTCCAAAAACCAGAAAAATTGTTAAGAAGAGAAACAGAAATTTTTAGCAAGAAAGTACTGTGAAACTCTGCCAAAATCTCCAGTGTTTCATAACTTTGAACTTCTTACCTTCAAACTTCATCAATACCCAGCTTTCTTTGTGACTAAAGAACACTCTTTCAGCCTCTGACCATACATATACATACACCTTCATCCACCCCTTTCAAAAAAGAACCTGTCCAGAACACCATTAGAGCCAAAAGCTAGCTCTCATCCACAAACTTTTCCAACAGCCAGGTAAGCACCTGCTGACCTTCATCATGCTGCTAAGCATCATCAGCTTTGCACGCTCAAATAAACATAATGTAAATATCATGTTGCTGCTGTTTGTGTTCTGAGGATTTTCATACCTCAGAACGTTTAGATAGGAAGTGAGCCAGCATAGAACCTACCTGTGACCTTGTTGGTTCTGTCTCCTAAAACACTCTGACATTTGCTGAAGCTGTTCCAAACATGTTTTCTGTTTTGTGGAAAAATAACAAAATTGCAGATGTTCTGACTAGCACAAGGAGAAGCCAAATGCTGACTTTAACGTTAGCACATCTGAAGCCTGTTTTGCTGTCAATAATATCAGAACTTTTGAGAATTATTGTATTTCCAGCAGGATCAGGACTTCTGATTTCCCCACTAATAAACTTTTGTCTTGCAGCGCATGGGGGTCAGAACTTCTGATCTTCCCACTAACAGGTTTCTGTTTTGCAGGTGCAAGAGTCAGAAGTTCTGACTCATACAGTTTAACCAAAAGGTTGATCATCTGGCAGCGGGCCTGAGTCAGAACTTCTGATGACCTCTCAGCAGCACGCTGGCTCTCTCTCTCTTTCTATCTATCTTGTTTTTGTTATTTTCTTTTCTTGTCTATTTTTCTCGTTGAACCACCCCATGTACAAATATGTATCCCCACCCCCTAATTGTTGTAATAGCGTAGGATTTTATGTTCCTGCTTTTTATTTCTTTTAAATATAAATGCTAGTAATTAGGATGTGTATGGCAAGATAAAATCAATGAAATAGAAAATCCTAATTCAAAGATAAACTCTTGTATGCAATAAAACACACTTGCACACAAACACCCCTAGGGTTACATCCACTTGTTGCCTTCAAAAATGGGCCATGTTACGCATGCAAAGTATCTTGGTAAAACAAACAAAATCAAAAGATCATAGTCCCTCGATGACGCTATCCAAAGTTGCCTTATAAATGATCTTAGTCCCTCGAAAAATGCTAAGATACTTTGCAAAATTGCTATCATGGTCTATACGATGACCCGCGCCTGTCCCGTTTACATCCTAACACAAGGTTGTTCACCAAATACAATGGTGAAACAACACTGTTAAAAGGGTTAAAACATGAGAAAAATCTTTGAGTAAATTTAGGAGTAAACAACTCTTAGTTACTTGATCAAACTTGCAAAGAAAACATCCTTGTTACTTTTCAAAAACCACTCCACAACACAACTTTCAAAACAACTTTCAAAAACTTTGAAACATCTTTCGAAAAGATAAACACCTTTGTAAAACATTCGAGTAAAGAATTGTTACAACGGTTTCCTAGACAAGGCATCTTTTTCAAAACATTTCCAAACCCACACACAAAAGCACCATTTCAAACAATTGAAAATACAAGGCAAGTGATCTAAGCAAGTAACTAAGAGCCCATGGATAACCATGGATAGAAAGGGTTCTAATACCTTCCCTTTCTATAATCTACTCCCCGAACCCACGAAACATCTCAAAGGTTTTTTCCTGTGCTTTTTTAACCTTTCCTTTAGGATAAAATAAAATGTCGGTGGCGACTCTTGCTAAACCGAAACATTTGCGAAAACAAACGCAAAATCCCAAGTCAGTTCTCCCACCGTGTCACAGCTAGCTTCAAGGATCCCTGAGAATTCTCCATTCACCGAGAGACATGGTCGTCTACTCAACTTGGTCACCTCCAACACAGAGGAAGATATGATGAAGGTTCTTTTCCAGTTCTTTGACCCTTTGCATCATTGCTTCACATTTCTTGACTATAAACTTGTGCCCACTTTGGAAGAATTCTCTTAACTTCTAAGGATTCCTATTCTCAATCAACTACCTTTCAACGATACGGAAAGAGATCCAAAGCTAGAATAGATTGCTTAAGCCCTGCACTTGCACTCATCTGATGTCACAACTCATTGGGAAACTAGAAGTGGTGTCAAAGGCTTCTTGTCAAAATTTCTATTTGAGAAGGCCCAAAGTTGTTGGAACTCCCTAGACTTGCAAGGTTTTGAGGAGATTGTAGCTCTTCTCATCTATGGGATGGTCTTGTTCCCTAATCCTGACCAACTCATAGATGTGAGCGCTGTCAAAATCTTCATGTCTCGCAACCTGATGCCTACATTGCTTGGGGATATCCTACACTCTTTTCACACTCGTACAATGAGGAAAAGAGGTGTTCTTATGTGTTGTACTCCTCTCCTGGAAAGATGGTTTATTTCTCATCTTCCCCAATCAGTCTTGAAGAATGAGCAAGGTTTGAGGTGGTCACAAAGGTTAATGACACTTAACCATTCAGATATTCATTGGTGTTCTTGATCCAAAGAGAATGTTACCATTATTGACCATTGTGGGGAATTCCCTAATGTCCCTCTACTTGGAATTATGGGAGGCATCACCTACAACCCGTGCTTAGCTCTAAGACAGTTTGGTTATGCCCGAAGGGATGGCCCACATGATATGCTGGTTCAAGGATTGGTTTTCGACTACGACAACGACGACCAAGGACTTCGTCAAAGATTTATCCGAGCTTGGAGGATGCTAAACAAGGTGGATAGAAAGACCTTGGGACACAAGAATTCCATCCCTCTTGAGCCTTACCTCAAGTGGGTATGAATCCGCGCCCAAAGTCTTATGATGCCTTATCCCTCCATTCTCCCAGTGATTATAGAGCATGTTAAGGAAGGAGAGGTTCCATACACCATCCTACATCCTGACATGCCGACATCACTCGAAGACCTACAAAGGAGTTGGATACAGCTCAAAGGAGAGCGCGATACTTTCGAAGCCCAATTCTACGCAAGCGAGAAGAAGGTTTTGGAACTCACTCGGCTACTTCATGAAGAGCAGACTCTCAACACCTACATTGCACCAAAGAGGATGCGCTACGTCTTTTTACCTTGGAATTTTGTATTATTTTGCCCAAGGGGCATTGATGTACTCACAATTCTATCTTATTAATATGACGTGTGTTTCTTTTTTTGTTTAAAACAAATTTGAATTTCTAAATCCTTGAAAACATTGCATGAATACATATCATTCATCATAAAAATAATCAGGTCTTTGCAACAAGTTTCCTCATCTCTCTACTGTTTATTTCAGTAAGATGGATCTCGACCAAACGGTCAAAGATCTGCAAGCTCAAAACTCACAATTTCAGCAGTTGCTCATGACCTTAGCCAAGGGGCAAGAGGAACTGAAGACTCTGCTAGAAAAAGAAAAAGAGAAAAAGAAGAAGAAGCCAGCGGGTGTGGTAATCATGGGCAGAAGATTTCAGGGACAAGCCAGAAGGACCTTAGAATTTCCAACAACATCTGAGGAAGGGGAAAGAAAAGGAAAAGAAACGGCAGTACCATCATATTCCGAAGAAGAAGAGGAAGAGGAGGACTACTCTGAACAACAATACCCTCCGGCTGATGACAAGTACAAACACCTTAAAGAGCGACTAAGCGCTATGGAAATCCAGAGAGTATCAGGGCTAGATTTTGAGGAGTTAGGGCTGGTGTCGGGAATTGTAATCTCGCCAAAGTTTAAAGTGCCACTATTTTCCAAGTATGATGGGGTGTCTTGCCCTAAAATGCACCTCAGATCATATGTTAGGAAGATTCAACCACACTCTGCCGACAAAGACCTGTGGGTCCACTTTTTCCAAGACAGTTTATCAGGAACACAACTTGATTGGTTCTACCAATTAGAAAGGGATGACGTCCACAATTGGGAAGACTTGGAAGCTACTTTATATAAATAGTATCAATACAAAGCCGACTTGGCGTCGACCCGTACTCAGCTATAGAGTATGGCTATGGCTTCCAATGAGGGCTTTAAAGATCACGCGTAAAAGTGGAAAGACCTAGCCGGAAGGGTGCAACCCCCTCTATCTGAGAGGAAGTTGGTGGATATGTTCTTGGGAACTCTATCAAGCCCTTTCTTCAATCATCTGATTGGGAGTTCTTCTGCAGGGTTTACTGAACTGATTTTAACCAGCGAAAGAGTGGAGGCTGGTATAAGAAATGGGAAAATTTAGAAGGACGCGTCTGCCTCAACAGCTGTAAAAAGCCGTTCACAGGAAGAAAGGAAGTATTTTCTGTGTATTCAGAGAGGAATCAGGGAAGAACCGAGCGCCGACCAACGGTGGGGGCCGTTATGATTCCAAAGCCTGCATCAGACCAGCCAAGAACTAACCAGCAAAGGGTAGAAAAGCCAGTTCGACAATTCACCAAGATTGACATGACTCCAGCCCAAGTTCTACCACATCTCTTGAAGTTGAATCTGGCCATTCTAAAAGAGGCCCCAAAGAATCCTAATACTGCTTCTCCACATTACCATCCCAACGCCAGATGCGCGTACCATTCTGAAAGTCCAGGGCACGACACCAACAACTGTTGGGCTCTGAAGAACAAGATTCAAGACCTGATAGACGCGAAGGAAGTTGAGTTTAAAGCGCCTGAGAAACCGAATGTTATTTCTGCTCTGATGCCGAGGCATGGTCACAACGCCAACGCTATTGAAGAAGATCTGTTTGTTGCTACCGTGGATGAACTGTTAACTCCGCTCCTGACCATCAAGTTGAATTTGTTAAAAGCTGGCATCTTCCCAGGTTGTGACAAAGACTGCCATGTTTGCCTGTCCTCATCATTTGACTGCCCTCTATTGAAGAAAGGAATCTAACAATTGATTGATAACCAAGAAATTTTGTTTGAGAAAGCTCCTATTTCACCCGTTCCAGTTAAAGAAGTTTCAATTATAACCATCTACGCCAATCCTTCCAGGGCCCCTAAAAGACCCATTAGGATTACACCTGCTCCAAAGACTACTCCGCTTAAGATTACAATGGTCGGGCCTGCCCCATACAAATCAGAAAAAACAGTACCATGGAACTATGGTGGAGAAATCTACTACCATGGTATTAAACAGGATGAATTGACGGCCGAAGAAGAAAGCTCCGAAGAGGACAGTTCCGACATTAGCAATATTGTTGGAACAAGAGTCTTTGGACCCGTGGCCATTCCGAAGATTACCTATGTACCAGTGATTGTACCTGCAAGCGTACCTACCGACAAAGACAATACAATTCCTATCCCTACTTCCACTGCTGAGAATAAAGGAAAGAACGTTCAAGAGGAGCCTGTCCGGATGAAGGCTCAATCACTAGCAATTCCTGAAACATCAAAGAAGGAGATGGAAGAAATCCTGAGGATAATAAAGAAAAGTGATTATGATGTGGTTGAATAGTTGGGGCAGACCCCTTCCAAGATCTCTATACTAGCTCTGCTACTGTGCTCTGAAGTACACGCCAAAGCTCTGGTAAAATTTCTGAAGACAGCTCATGTGCCGCAAGAGACGTCTGCTGACCAGTTCCAGGACTGTGTGGCCAGTTTGACAGCTGATAATGGCCTAGGTTTCTCTGATGTTGACTTGACACCCAGAGGGAGAAAACACAACGAGGTATTACATGTATCAGTGGAGTGCATAGGAACAACCCTAGCCTATGTCTTGGTTGATACGGGATCATCTTTGAACGTTTTTCCGAAAAAAGCCCTTGATAGATTGGACTGCGAGGGGCTGACTTTAAAACCCAGAAATATAGTGGTGAGAGATTTTGATGGTTAGAAGAGGATGGTCCATGGGGAGGTGGACATCCCAATAAAGGTGGGAACTCAAGTCTTCAACTCAACCTTCTATGTGATGGACATCCTTCCTTCTTATTCTTGTCTGTTGGGATGCCCTGGATCCACAATGCTGGTGTTGTCACCTCCACCTTGCATCAGATGCTAAAGTACCCCATCCAAGGGAAGATCATAACTGTCCATGGGGAGGAGGAGTATATGATTAGTCATCTGAATTCTTTCCGATATGTGGAGTTAGATGGCGAGTTCATTGAAACCCCTTTCCAACATTTTGAAGAAGTCTCTCCAGAAATAGCAGCGACCAAGGCGGTATCCTCGATTCCTAAGATCACAAGACCTCCGCTTCGGATGTCATCTTTAAAGGATGCAAAGGCAGTAGAGGAAGAAGGGGGGTGCACCATCTGGGGGCAGCTTCCAGACATTCCTTACAAATCAGACAAGTTTGGCTTGGGGTTTACTCCAACTGGTCAGAAGGCTGTGCGTCACGCCCGTGCTGGGGGGCCACCAGTGAAGATTAGCAACCGAAGCGTCAATGCAGTAGAAGAAAATGAAGAGGAGGGCAGCCTGGAAGATTGGATATTTCCTACTGTCAGCGGAGGACTTTGCAACTGGGAAGCCAAAGACTTTGTCCCGATAACTTTCATATCTCAGTAATTTATCTTTTACATTTCTGTTGGACTTGTAATAATTCACGAACAATTCGCACTTTAAAAACCTTGTGTCTTACTGATGACACACAAATATGTGATATTTCTGGCTTGATATACACCAAATATTTCTCACACTTTAGTTTAAATTAAATCATTTTATAAGTATTATGCAGGTATTTTTCTATTTTTGCAGATATTCATTAAGCTGAACACTTTGGATGAAATGAGGAAAAAAGAGGTGCAAAACTAGCAAAAAGGCCAAAGGAGAAGAAATGAGCCCAAAGCCCAATATACATGTGAGCACGTGGCCCACAATGAAGAAGGCCTTGACGACCGTCAAGGAGGCGTACCGATCGTCACGCGCCAAGAAGACCAAGTGACTATCGTCACTTGAATGTGACGAACGTCACAAGCCACTTACTCCACTTTCTTTTCATCCAACGGACAGAAACGCGTTCAAGGGTTAATCCAGCGACTACCTACATTTTCTCACCCACTCAGTCAAAGTACCAAAGAACGTGACAGATTAATGGCCCTATTATTTCTCAAAGAAGGAAGTAAACTGTTCCGACATTTTCGAGAGCAACTGATCACGCAAGACTTATAAATAAAGCCTTAGACTACAGTAGAAAGGGTTCTTCTTTTTTTGGCAAGAAACTTTAGAGATTTTATTGAGCGAATATTCTTTTCAGCATTATTCTTTTCAGCATTATTTTTATTTCCCAGTTATTTCTATATTCCTTTCCAGTATTATTTTCTTCTGTACGGTTAAATATATCCTCCGATCGAAGCAAAGCCTACAATTTGTGCAGGAGTGCTTTTGTCTTCAGAGTTATTACCTGGTTTATGTTTACAAATTATTATTGCTTTTTAATCGATATAATTATGTTTATTTGTGTTTGTCCTTTAAATTATTCTGCGATTTGGTTTAATATTATGTCAGGCTAGAAATCCTATACCGGTATGTAAAGTCACTTAACCGAGGGAATGAGTAACTTAGTCGGGATTATTTTTACTACGAAACTTTCTTTTCTGGCCTAAGTTACTATTTTTCAATCATTAAATTGTTTTGTTACAGAAGTAAAAAAACAGATAGAGGTTAGGGTCAACAAAGCGGAAGTTTGAGATCTTTTAACTGGACAGTAGTAATTAGGCATTGGCTTAAAATACAGCGGAAGCACTTTAAAGTTAATTAAGATTTTATTTAGTTTTCAAAAAGTGTTTTTAACTCCTGCGGGATGGCGGAAGCGTACGTTAGGACTTAACTGCATAGCCTAGATCAACAAAATGACAGTGTGAGACGAGGGTTTTAAAACTAAATAAGTTTTACTGAAAGCTGTTTTGAAAATATAAAGACGCCCGACAGGTCGCTAGTTCCCGAGGTACGACTGTTGCATACTGGTAATTAAGCTCATTGATTATTAAAATCCAACTTAATTTAGTATTTAGTTTTCCCTACAACCCAATCAAATATTCATTAGCTTTAGATTTGCGAAGTAACAATAGGAGACGGTAGATCGATTCATCAGTCTCTATGGTTTGATATCTTTTAAAACTACACGATAAGACTGTGCACTTGCAGTCCGAATCATTGGATACATAAGTACAAATCCCTCGATCAAGTTTTTGGCGCCGTTGTCGGGGACTGATTTAAGTTGATATCACTACTCTTTTGTTACGCAGTAGAGACTAGAGAAAAAACTTCTCTCTTTCTTCTCTATTTCTTTTCTTTTCTTTTCTTATTTGTATGCCAAACACTCGTTCGCAAGGCGAGCCGTTATACATACAAATCAACGATATCGAGCGTTATCTCAGACTTAGATGCCGCATTCAAGAGTATCATCTCTTGCATAACACTCAACCTCGTCAATCACTCGAACCGCCCATTTCTCGTCCAACCGAAGAAATGGCTGCCAATCTTGCTCCGCCCCCACTCAAATCCTATGCCATTCCCTCACAAGATGAACCACACAATAGCATTATTGCCCCTCCAATCGAGGCTAACAACTTTGAACTGAAACCCTCTTTGTTATCTACTGTGCAACAGAACCAGTTCTATGGTGGGTCAATGGAACACCCTAATCTTCATCTATCAATATTTCTACAGTACGCAGATACAATCAAGAACAATGGGGCCAGTCAAGAGGCAATAAGACTTCGTCTCTTCCCTTTTTCTCTAAGAGACAGAGCAAGAGCTTGGCTCCAATCTCTACCCGCAAACTCAGTCACTACATGGGACGAGCTGAAGAAAGTCTTTCTTGCAAGATATTTTCCACCAAGCAAAACGACTATGCTAAGATCTCAGATAAGCGATTTTAGA
This sequence comes from Vicia faba, assembly GCA_948472305.1. Lineage (NCBI taxonomy): Eukaryota > Viridiplantae > Streptophyta > Magnoliopsida > Fabales > Fabaceae > Vicia > Vicia faba. The sequence goes on from CATIWC010002100.1 coordinate 138,146, forward strand.
CAAAAGGAGAACGAATCCCTTTTCGATGCTTGGGAAAGATACAAAGATCTGATGAGACTATGCCTACATCATGGCTTGGAAGAATGGTTGATTATCCACACCTTCTATAATGGTCTCCTCTACAATACAAGATTAACAATAGACGCTTCCGCAGGTGGTGCACTTATGGACAAATCCTACACCGCTGCCTATGCTCTAATAGAAAGTATGGCCCAAAATCACTATCAGTGGGGAAGTGAAAGAGGACACGCAGACAAAGGTACTACAGAGAAAGCACAGACAAAAGGAGGAATGTATGAGATAAGCGACCTAGACAGTGTCTACGCTAAGGTAGATGCCCTCACTCTAAAGATAGATAATTTGACCGCAATACCTCCAGCCACCGTGGCTGCTATAACTCCCAATTGCGAAATATGCGGAGTAACTGGACATCTAGTTACTAAATGTAAGATCTTGGCAGGAACTCCAACTGACCAAGTGAATTATGCCCAAGGAAACCCTTACTCAAACACGTACAACCCTGGATGGAAAAATCACCCAAACCTCTCATATAAAAACCTCAATGCGTTGTATGCTCTAAACCAAGCACCTGTCGTACCACCTGGATATCAGAAAGCTCCTGCAAATGCTCCTAGTGCACCTAGAAAATCAAACTTAGAACTGATGATGGAGAACTTCATAGCTACCTAAGCGCAAACAAACAAAGACGTCCAAAATCAAAACATACACACTAATGAGCAGATAAAACAATTAGCAAACAAAATAGATGCTTTGGCCACTCACAACAAAATGTTAGAAACCCAAATCTCTCAAGTGGCTCAACAACAAGTACCTACAGCTGCACCGGCTGATACATTTCCCGGTCAACCACAACCTAACCCGAAGGGGCATGCTCATGCCATCATATTAAGAAGTGGAACCGAATTAGATGGACCGCCCAACCCTAGACTGTCAAATCAAAGTATGTATCAAAGGGCTGAAACATCAACTGAGAAGGAGAATCAACCAGAGAAACCAGAGGTAGACGAAGAAGATAAAGGAGGAGAGGCCAAAGAAAAAGAAAAACCTTATGTGCCTCCACCGCCTTATAAACCCCAGATCCCATTTCCTGGTAGATTAGCCAAACCTAAGAATGTAGGGCAATTTAAAAAATTCGTAGAACTTCTGAAACAACTTAATATAACAATTCCTTTCACAGAAGCTATAACTAAAATGCCCTCCTATGCCAAATTCCTCAAGGAAATCTTATCTAACAAGAAAAAGCTAGAAGATAACGAAACAGTTACGCTTACAGCAGAATGTAGCACAATTATCCAAAACAAGATGCCTCCTAAGCTGAAAGACCCCGAAAGTTTCTCTATACCATGCCATATAGGTAAGTTTGTCATAGACAAAGCCCTATGTGATTTAGGAGCCAGTATTAGCGTTATGCCTTTATCCATATGCAACAAACTGGAAATGGGTGAACTAAGACTAACAAAGATGTCCGTTAAATTAGCGGATCGCTCCGTCAAATACCCAGTAGGAATCTTAGAAAATGTTCCTGTACGGATAGGCCAATTCTACATCCCTACAGATTTCATAATCATGGACATTAGAGAAGACGAAAGCACACCTATCATCTTAGGAAGACTATTCCTAGCTACCGCTGGAGCTCTCATTGATGTAAAAAAGGGCAAACTAACCTTTGAAGTAGGTGAAGAGAAAGTCGAATTTATTCTGACACAATTCTTACAAGTGCCTGTCATAGATGACACATGTTATCTGGTGGACATCATGGACGAATGTGTAAGAGAAATTGAATGGGAACCAATACCTTGTTCCGAAACCATGAAGATTCCCACACCTCTTATATTCGAAGATAACAAATGGTGTCCTGAATACCGAGATGACAATATGAGTGAATGCTTAGCTCTGACACCAGATCACATGCCTTGTCCAAGAAAACCAGCATTGGATCTTAAGCCATTACCTAAGACCCTCAGATATGAATTCCTTGACACCGAGTTAAAACGACCTGTAATTGTCAACGCGGACTTAAGACAACATGAAACAGACAAATTATTACAAGTCTTAAGAAAATATCAATCCGCCTTAGGATACAACATTACAGATCTCAAAGGAATATGTCCTTCCATTTTCATGCATCGTATTATGCTGGAAAATGACTGCAAATCTTCTAGAGAACATCAACGAAGAATTAACCCAATATGGAGCACCGTAGTTAAAGATGAAGTAAAAAAACTTCTGAACGCAGGAATCATATACCCAATCTCCGACAGTCAATGGGTAAGCCCAGTCCATTGTGTACCAAAGAAAGGTGGTATAACAGTAACAACAAACAAAGCAGGCGAAGCTGTAGCGGAACAAACTATAAGCGGAGATAGAATGTGTATTGACTATAGGAAGCTAAATAAGGCCACTCGCAAGGACCATTTCCCTCTACCATTCATTGATCAAATGCTTGAACGATTAGCTAAGCACTCACATTACTGTTATCTAGACGGTTACTCAGGATTCTTTCAAATCCCTATTCACCCCGATGACCAAGAGAAAACAACATTCACATGTCCTTATGGAACTTTCGCCTACCGACGAATGCCGTTTGGATTATGCAATGCTCCCGCCACTTTCAGAGGTGCATGATGGCAATATTTGCTGATTTCATAGACAACATCATGGAGGTCTTTATGGATGACTTCTCTGTATGTGGAGAGAGTTTTGAAGATTGTCTTATAAATTTGGAGAAAGTTTTGGAGAGATGCGTAAAAGTTAACCTCGTTCTGAATTGGGAAAAGTGCCACTTTATGGTCAAACAAGGAATCATACTAGGACACGTTGTGTCTGAAAAGGGGATTGAAGTCGATAAAGCTAAGATCGAAGTCATAAAAAACTTGCAACCCCCTAAAACAGTAAGAGAAATACGCAGTTTCTTAGGACACGCCGGTTTCTACCGACGATTCATAAAAGATTTCTAGCAAATATCAAAACCTCTATCCAACTAAAAACATCTCTTGTATCTGCACCAATCATGTAACCACCTGATTGGAGACTTCCATTTGAAATCATGTGCGACGCAAGTGATTACGCCGTAGGTGCAGTCCTGGGACAATGAAGAGATAAGAAGCTTCATGTGATATACTATGCTAGTAGAACCTTGGACCCTGCACAGATGAATTACGCAACAACGGAAAAAGAACTTTTAGCCGTAGTCTTTGCACTAGATAAATTTCGCTCCTACCTAGTAGGCGCAAAAATAATCATCTATACAGACCACGCAGCTATTAGATATCTCTTAACTAAGCAAGACTCAAAGCCGAGACTTTTGAGATGGATTCTGCTTCTACAAGAGTTCGATTTAGAAATTAAAGACAAAAAAGGTACCGAGAATGTAGTAGCCGACCATTTATCTCGAATGGAACAGCTGACACCAGAAGAAGTACCTATTAACAATGACTTCCCGTATGAACGTCTGTTAGCTCAGATGGACTTAGGAGATGCTAGCAAAGAACCACCTGAATCGAATCCAAATCAACTTCTTTTAGGACTTGACACACAAGCTGCTAACGGTGATTCACAAGAAAGCCAAGACGAAATAAATAATGATATAAAATAAGCTGTGGTCTCTGTCCGAACTAACCAAACCATACCATGGTATGCGAACATAGAAAATTACTTGGCTGCTAAAATCCTACCCCCTGATATGACTTATCAACAGAAGAAGAAATTCTTTCACGATTTGAAACATTACTTTTGGGATAAACCTTTACTATTCAAGAGAAGTGCCGACGGTATTTTCCGAAGATGCGTCCCGGAAAATGAAATAGAAAGAATTATTTCTCATTGTCATGATGCCCCTTACGGAGGCCATGCAAACACATCAAAGACATGTGCCAAAATTTTGCAGTCTGGCTTCTACTAGCCAAATTTGTGGAAAGATGTGCACATAGCCATCCTAAACTGCGACCGATGCCAACGCACCAGAAATATATCCAGACGCGATGAGGTGCCTTAGACTGGCATTCTACAAGTTGAAGTCTTCGATGTATGGGGAATAGACTTCATGGGACCATTTCCATCCTCATTCGGCAACAAATATATACTCGTGGCTGTAGATTACGTTTCGAAATGGATTGAAGCAATAGCTTCTCCAACAAACGATACTAGAGTCGTGATTAAACTCTTCAAAACCATTATATTCCCAAGGTTTGGTGTACCCAAACAAGTTATAAGCGACAGTGGCTCCCACTTCATATCAAGAATCTTTGATAAACTCCTAACCAAATATGGGGTGAAGCACCGCGTAGCAACACCATACCACCCCCAAACAAGCGGACAGGTGGAAGTCTCAAATCGAGAAATAAAACAAATATTGGAAAAAATTGTTGCCACGTCAAGAAAGGATTGGTCGGCTAAGTTACCTGACGCATTATGGGCCTACAGGACGGCATTCAAGATACCAATAGGTACAACACCCTTTAAACTCATCTATGGAAAATCATGCCACCTGCCAGTGGAAATTGAACACAAAGCTTACTGGGCAATTAAAACTTTAAACCTAAGCTACACTGCGGCAGGAGAGAAAAGGATCCTCGACATAAATGAATTAGAAGAACTAAGACTAGACGCATATGAAAATGTGAGGATCTATAAAGAAAGGACGAAAAAATGGCATGACAAACGAATCTCAAGGAAAGAATTCAATGAAGGAGATGTAGTTCTCCTATTCAACTCTCGTCTAAAACTTTTCCCTGGGAAACTCCGTGCACGATGGTCTGGACCATTCGAAGTAACCAAAGTTTTCCCCAGTGGTGCCATAGAGATTAAAGGAAAATCCATGAATCCATTCTTAGTAAATGGCCAATGCCTAAAACATTATTACAGCGTTGAAAATAAGGATTACACCGCAAGCTTAACGCTATTAGAGCTACCGCACGAATTTGGAAACTAACTCACGTCTAACAACATTGTCAAGCTAATGACATTAAACAAGCGCTGTGTGGGAGGCAACCCACAAGTTTTTTTATTATTATTTATTATCTTTCAAATCTCTTTATCTTTTATTTTTATTTATGCATTTTGATTTTTACTTTCCGATTTTTTTCCTTTTCTTTCTTTCTCCCACAACATATTTTACTTATTTTTCTTTTACAAATTTTTGTACCGACTCACAGGAACCTACAAGCTAAAATTCATGGATACTATCATTTTTGCATCGGAGGCCAAGCAGAGGCGATATGAGATTCTGGCTCAGCGCCAGATGAGTATGACCACGTTTGTGCATGATCCCACCTTGACAGCTTTAGGAATCAGGGAAAGTGTATACTTCATGTTTAACCAGATAGGATGGGAGGGGTTCCTAGCCCATAAACACCCTACACACCAACGCCTCACCTTGAAGTTCTTTAGCTCCCTCATCTATAAACCCACACAAGGCTTAGGGCGTAGTAGGGGTCAGATGTCCTTTAGATTGTTCGGTTTCACCCACCAGTTTACAGTTCGCAGTCTAGCTGAGCTGCTAGGATTCCCTAGTTCTTTAGACACCCACATGGAAACCCATGCGGATGACTACCTCAACTTTGAACTTAATCACTTTTGGATGGACATAGCGGGCCAATATCCTGAGGACCCAGACCACCTTGATGCCACCGAGATTCATAACCCTGCGATTAGGTATTTCCATCACATTTTAGCTTTCACCTTTTTTGGAAAACCTATTAATCGACTCTCAGTTTCTAGGGATGAGTTGTTCATCATTTATTGTGCTTTTCAGTCCAGACCAGTCATTGGTGCATCATTTATGATCGCCAACATGTCAGCTATAGCTCAGTGTACCCATGGCCCCATCTGTGTCGGTGGGCTATTCACTGTGATAGCCGAGGCCCTATCCCTACAGTCATCTCTGTCGCGCCTTACACCGTACGCCAGATATTATACCATGGACATCCCTTTTTGCTTTAACATATCTTTGATTGGTAACCTCATCCCAAATCACTTTCAGCTTCTTGTCCAAAATAACCATGTCTATTACTTCAAATTGCCTAGCCCCGAGAATACCAATGTCTATACCAAGACAAATTGGCTATATCACCTAGAGAAGACAGACGAACATGACCCTGAGAGGGAGGAGAGCGACCTATCCACACCCACAGGTTACCATGATTGTACACCCTTGGATTACCCTACACTACCCCTTGTTACCACAACTGATGACGTCCCTATGCCGGATCATGCACATGCGATCAAGACACTGCAGACAGATGTTACCACACTCTGAGGCGAGCTCGCCACTGTTAAAGATAATGTCAGCACACTTCGACGTGACTTCTTTCATTTCATGGACGTCGTCACAGAGTAGTTTGATCACATTTATCAACACCTGCACGCTTCTGCACCACCTCCAGGAGGCCCTCATGCTTGATAGTTTTTGTTTCTGTGCCGCCCCAGTGAGGACACTGTTTGTTATTAGTCTGGGGGGTTTTTCATTATTATTCACAAAACTCATTATGGTTTTATTATTTTCGAATAATTTGTTACTTTTTGGTTCTAAAATTTCGATTATTTATTCATCTATTCATTTCATATCCATTTTATTTATTTTTATTTTAAAGTATTTATTTATTTTCATACACAGTATGTATTCATTTTTATACTATGTAATTTCTATTATTATTTTCATGCGTTTCTTATTTATGTTACTATTTTCATTTGCTTCTTATTTACCATATAATTCTTCCAATTATACAATGTGCTACTATACCCCTTGCAATATACTTCTCAAGATTAATGAATTAATTAATTTAGTGGAGCACGCGGTCAAAGAGGTCAAAGAGACATGCACGCATCACTTCACCCTGACGAACATCAGGATGCATGTAACGAACGTCAGGGATTGTCTCTTTGACTCTGACGAGCGGCAGGCTTGTCCCCCACGCTTTTCACTTCCTGTGACCGTTGAACAACATTGATGCACGAAAATTTGTTTTAAAACCCCATCACCCCATTTACTCCATTCACCCATAACTTCCATAACCTCTCAATTTCAAAATTCTCCCATAAACCCCATTAAATTTCTTACTCAACAAAACCATCTATATAAACCTCTCTTCCATCCTTAGTTTCATCACTACCACCCACTTTCCATCTCTTTACCACAAATACATTTTTTTTCTATCAAGTTCAAAAATCATGGCCAACCAACCTGAACCCGACATGCGACATTTCATGCTCCGACAAGGAGAAGCAGGTGAACTTCAAAAAGAGAGGTACATACAATTCCATCATCGAGGGCTAACATCCACGCGGTTCTTCGATAACAATTGCTTGCAAGAATTAGGCTTGCAACCTCATATGGAAGGCTTGCTGAATAAAGCTGGCCTAAGCTTTATTAGCACGATGAACACACCAACTTACGAAGCTCTCACGTTGGAATTCTTGAGTTCCTACGCATATCACACTCGAGAAGATGCAGACGCACACCTAACGGGAGCCGCTCAATTTCAGATGTTCAACCGAGAGTACACACTCAACCATGAAATTTTGAGCGACATATTTCATTTTCCCCGTGGGAATAATGTGCAATATCGCATTCCCCCAGAATTGGATTGGAATGGAAGTGCATACGCACTATAGGAGAGAATAACCGGCGAACCAAATGTCACCCGAAGCACGATACGCCTCTCACATCCGCTTCTTACACCGTGTTATGGCAAACACAATATTTGGAAGGGCAAATAACAACAAGGTAAACACTAAAGAATTGTATGCTCTTCACTGTACCTTTTCACAAAACCTCCGTCTTAATCCCGTTACTTTAATGATGGCCCACATTCAAAACCTCGTTACAAGAGACGGTACCACACCTTTTTGCATCGGAGGCATCGTCACCACCATCGCAGTTCACCTGAACCGGGGGGAAAGGATTCAATGCCTACCTCCGCTGCCAGCAGTTTATATGGATATCGATAACCGTAGAGCTGGCCGCCTGATCAAAGTACGAGAAGCTGGAGGGTACTATCTAATGGTTAAGAATGCAACAGTTCGTAGCGTGAAAATGCCGAATCACAATCGTACTTACTTGGGTAATCCGGATAACTGGCTTTACAACCTGAACGCCCCCGAACCCGGAGAAAATGTACAAGGAAATCAAGATGAGGCCAACAATGCTGCCGCTGACAAAATTGGAGAAGAATTAGAGCAGCAAGAGCCCCAACCACAACAAGCCAACAATCCCGCCACCATCGACGCAATCTATGCCGCAATAATGCAGCAAAACCAGCTGCCCACTCAACGCCACCAGAGCCTCGAGACGCGCCAAATCGAGATGATGACTCTCATGCAACAAATGCAGAGAGACCAAAACGACTATGCTCGCAGGCATGATCAAAGTATGATGGAATTCACCACAGGAATAACGGAAGATATGCGAGCCTTAACACTTCGTGTTGAGGACTTCCATAATATCATATCCCAGAGAGATGGAGGCGAATCTTCCAGACATGGTGGGCAAGCACGTCGAAGAGCGAGGACACGTGGCCGATACCAAAGACAAGAGGAGGAAGAATGATTATCCAGTTTCCATTTCCCCTTTCCCTCTTCTATCAATACATTAAGGACAATGTATGATTCAAGTATGGGGGAGGAAGTATTTCCCTTTCCTAGTAATTTTTATTTTCTTTGTAATTTCCCTTAAGTTATCTTCATTTCAATAAAAAAAATGTTTTTATCAAGTTATCTATTAAAGCAATTTGTGTTCTTTTAGACTCCCCTTTCTTTTTTAGCCCATAAAAAAAATTTCAGACTCACTCGACAAAGTACATAGACTGCAAGATCTCCAATCGTCAGGGATTGGGGCAAGATTAAGCAAAATTTCTACCGTCTAGACACTCTACAACCCCAGAGTATGATAGATCAGTTCAAGTACCTGTTGTTTCCAACACCCTAAGTTTAGTCTTTATAGTAACCTTGAGTAGTTTATATTAGCAGTCAGCACCGTCTTAAACACAAACTACGCAAGAAGTCGATGAATATAAGTGGATGATATAATATTTCAGCAAAATGTTGCAAGGAAACACACTGATTAAATTGGACGATCCTCACCCGATCGCCTAATCCAAAGGATGTAAACCTTACAAAGTAACATGAAAATTCATTTGATGGATGGTTCAGGAGCATCTGGTACTGAACTCGGTAGGGCAGATTATGGTCTGATCCCCCGCATCCAACCATTGAATTAAAGGTTGCCACATTACTGTGCCAGAAACCTCTAAAGTTTAAAAGGATCATAACCACTAACCGACTGTTCTGCTATGTGTGTGTAAAGATAAAGGACTTAATGTGATTGCGCTAGAATGAAAAGGATAAAATAAGACAAATACTCGAGTTAGGCTATGATAGGACCTGTAACTATTTTACGTAAAATGGGACTGTCTAGCGTCGTCGACGTAGTAATGGAGCATGAATCAAGCCACCGATTTTCTGACAAAAACACAACGCATCTATATATTAGTTGATCCAAGTCATAACCATGTTTAGAAAAACATCGTACTTAGCATTTGCTTGAGGACAAGCAAAGTTTAAGTATGGGGGAGTTTGATGACACACAAATATGTGATATTTCTGGCTTGATATACACCAAATATTTCTCATACTTTAGTTTAAATTAAATCATTTTATAAGTATTATGCATGTATTTTTCTATTTTTGCAGATATTCATTAAGCTGAACACTTTGGAAGAAATGAGGAAAAAAAGAGGTGCAAAACTAGCAAAAAGGCCAAAGGAGAAGAAATGAGCCCAAAGCCCAATATACATGTGAGCACGTGGCCCACAATGAAGAAGGCCTTGACGACCGTCAAGGAGGCGTGCCGATCGTCACGCGCCAAGAAGACCAAGTGACTATCGTCACTTGAATGTGACGAACGTCACAAGCCACACAATACACTTTCTTTTCATCCAACGGACAAAAACGCGTTCAAGGGTTAATCCAGCGACTACCTACATTTTCTCACCCACTCAGTCAAAGTACCAAGGGACGTGACAGATTAATGGCCCTATTATTTCTCAAAGAAGGAAGTAAATTGTTCCGACATTTTCGAGAGCAACTGATCACACAAGACTTATAAATAGAGCCTTAGACTACAGTAGAAAGGGTTCTTCTTTTTTTGGCAAGAAACTTTAGAGATTTTATTGAGCGAATATTCTTTTCAGCATTATTATTTTCAGCATTATTTTTATTTCCCAGTTATTTCTATATTCCTTTCCAGTATTATTTTCTTCTGCACGGTTAAATATATCCTCCGATCGAAGCAAAGCCTACAATTTGTGCAGGAGTGCTTCTGTCTTCAGAGTTATTACCAGGTTTATGTTTACAAATTCTTATTGCTTTTTAATCGATATAATTATGTTTATTTGTGTTTGTCCTTTAAATTATTCTGCGATTTGGTTTAATATTATGTCAGGCTAGAAATCCTATACCGGTATGTAAAGTCACTCAACCGAGGGAACGAGTAACTTAGTAGAGATTATTTTTACTACGAAGCTTCCTTTTCTGGCCTAAGTTACTATTTTTCAATCATTAAATTGTTTTGTTACGGAAGTAAAAAAACATATAGAGGTTAGGGTCAACAAAGCGGAAGTTTGAGATCTTTTAACTGGACAGTAGTAATTAGGCATTGGCTTAAAATACAGCGGAAGCACTTTAAAGTTAATTAAGATTTTATTTAGTTTTCAAAAAGTGTTTTTAACTCCTGCGGGATGGCGGAAGCGTACGTTAGGACTTAACTGCATAGCCTAGATCAACAAAACGACAGTGTGAGACGAGGGGTTTTAAACTAAATAAGTTTTACTGAAATCTGTTTTGAAAATATAAAGACGCCCAACAGGTCGCTAGTTCCCGAGGTACGACTGTTGCATACTGGTAATTAAGCTCATTGATTATTAAAATCCAACTTAATTTAGTATTTAGTTTTCCCTACAACCCAATCAAATATTCATTAGCTTTAGATTTGCAAAGTAACAATAGAAGACGGTAGATCGATTCATCAGTCTCTGTGGTTCGATATCTTTTAAAACTACACGATAAGACTGTGTACTTGCAGTCCGAATCATTGGATACATAAGTTCAAATCCCTCGATCACTTACCCGAGGCACATTGGTCCATTTGTAAGGGTTTTTATTTCATCTACATATGTCATTCAATGAATCATGGACACTTTTTCATATATAAACCTTTTGTGCTCATTGTCTTTCTTTTACATTTTATTGTTTTAAGATGGCTATACCCTTACACACACCCACACTCACAAATGCAGGTACCCTTCCATTCCGGATCCCATGGGTAACGATACTGCTATAGCCTTCAGTGACTCTGAAGATCTGATCTACCAAGCCGAATACGGAGGTGAGGAAGATTGTGAGGTGCCAGGGGAATTGGCCAGATTATTACAGTAAGAGGAAAGAGCAATTCAGCCTCATGAGGAGTTGTTGGATACAATCAACTTGGGTACCAAGGAAGATAAAAAAGGAAATCAGAGTGGGTGCCAATCTAGAGCCGAATGTTAAGGAGCACCTAATACAGCTATTGCATGATTATGTCGAGATCTTTTCCTGGTCATACGAAGACATGCCGGGACTCGATACAGACATCGTGGTACATCATCTACCCACAAGAGAAGACTGTCCACCAGCGAAACAAAAGGTCCACCGCATGAGACCTGACATGTCAGAGAAGATCAAAGCAGAAGTTATGAAACAGTTCAATGCTGGATTTCTGGTTGTTACTTCATATCCTCAATGGGTGGCCAACATTGTTCCCGTGCCTAAAAAGGACGGCAAAGTAAGAATGTGCATGGATTATAGAGATTTAAACAGGGCCAGCCCTAAAGATGATTTTCCACTTCCACACATCGACATCCTGGTTGACAACACAACCCAGCACAAAGTATTTTCTTTCATGGACGGATTCTCAGGCTATAACCAGATCAAAATGGCACCTGAGGACATGGAGAAAACTACATTTGTCACACAGTGGGGTACGTTCTACTACAAAGTGATGCCATTCGGACTGAAGAATGTTGGGGCAACCTATCAACGCGCCATGGTAGCTTTGTTTCATGATATGATACATCATGAGATAGAGGTCTACGTAGATGACATGATAGCCCGATCAGAAATTGAAGAAGAACACATTGATCACTTGCAAAAGTTGTTTGTCAGGTTGAAGGAGTACAAATTAAGACTGAATCCAAACAAGTGTACATTCGGAGTCCGGTACGGTAAACTCTTAGGTTTCATTGTCAACAACAAAGGCATCAAGGTGGATCCTGCCAAAGTCAAAGCAATACAAGAAATGCCTGCTCCTCGCACTGAGAAGGAAGTCAGAGGTTTTTTGAGACGCCTAAACTACATTGCCAGATTCATTTCTCACCTAACGTCTACTTGTGAACCAATCTTCAAGCTGTTGAAGAAAGATCAAGTAGTCAGATGGAATGATGAATGTCAGATTGCTTTCGATAAAATCAAGGAGTATTTACTAGAGCCTCCTGTCTTGATGCCACCATTCAAAGGAAGACCGCTAATCATGTATTTGACCGTCTTAGAGAATTTAATGGGGTGCGTACTGGGGCAGCATGACGAGTCTGGCCGAAAAGAGCACGCTATTTATTACCTAAGCAAAAAGTTTACGGACTGTGAAACCAGATATTCACTGCTCGAGAAAACTTGCTGAGCTTTGGTATGGGCTGCTCGCCGGCTAAGACAGTATATGTTGACTCATACTACTTTGCTGATATCTAAGATGGATCCGATAAAGTACATCTTTGAGAAGCCTGCTCTATCTGGGAGGATAGCTAGATGGCAGATGATCTTAACAGAATACGACATACAATATACTACCCAAAAAGTTATAAAGGGCAGTGTGCTAGCTGATCATCTGGCTCATGAAGCTGTAGAAGATTATCAATCCATGAAGTTCGACTTCCCTGATGAAGACATCATGACATTAGATAATGTTGAAGAAATTAGGCCATATGACGGACCTGAACAAGGATCCCGATGGACCCTATACTTTGATGGGGCATCCAATGCACTTGGTAACGGTATCGGTGCTATGCTCATATCTTCAGAAGGATGCCATACTCCTTTTACCTCCAGACTTTGCTTCAACTGTACAAACAACATGGCAGAGTACGAAGCATGCATCTTTGGTCTTAAGGATGCCATAGACTTGGGAATCAAATCTTTAGATGTGTTTGGGGATTCAACTTTGGTCATCATTCAGATCAAAGGAGAATGGGACACTAAGCATCCAAACCTTATCCCTTACAAAGAACATGTTTTGACATTGTTACCACATTTCGAGCAGATTACCTTCGAGCACTTCCCGCGAGAAGAAAATCAGCTAGCAGATTCTCTAGCTACAATGTCATCTATGTTTAAACTTAATTGGGATAACGAGGCTCCCCAAATCACCATTAAACGGATGGACAAACCAGCACACTGTCACGAGATTAATACCGAAGAAGTAGTGGACCAGCCATGGTTTCATGAAGTCAAAAGGTATCTCGAGGCTCAAGAATATCCAAAAGGAGCTTCAGTCAATGACAAAAAGTTCTTAAGGAGATTCTCAGCTAAGTTCTTCCTAAGTAATGGCATCCTGTACAAACGTAATCATGATTCTATTCTGCTCCGTTGTATGGATAAGATTGAAGCTGAAAAGATCATGGCTGAATTACATGAAGGTACCTTTGGCACTCACTCTAGTGGGCATACGATGGCAAAGAAAATCCTACGGGCGGGATATTATTGGTCTACCATGGAAGCAGACTGCTATCAACACTCCCGGACCTGTCATAAATGTCAAATCTCTGCGGACAAGGTGCACGTGCCTCCGGTTCCTCTAAATGTCTTAACAGCTCCTTGGCCCTTCGCTATGTGGGGAATCGACATGATTGGGGAGATCAAGCCTACAGCCTCCAATGGACACCGCTTCATTCTTGTGGCCATTGACTATTTCACCAAGTGGGTCGAAGCAGCTTCCTTCCCATCCGTTACTAAGAATGTTGTTGCCCGCTTCATCAAGCAGAATCTTATTTGCCGGTACGGTATCCCTGAAAGGATCATCATTGATAACGGTACAAACCTTAACAATACTATGATCACCGCCTTGTGCGAGCAGTTCAATATTCAACATCACAATTCATCTCTCTATCGACCAAAGATGAATGGTGCAGTCGAAGCTGCTAACAAAAACATTAAAAAGATCATACAGAAAATGACAGTCACCTACAAGGATTGGCATGAGATGCTACCGTTTGCTTTCCATGGGTATCGTACCACGGCTCACACGTCAACTGGGGCAACACCCTATTCTTTGGTTTATGGCATGGAGGTTGTTCTACCTATCGAGGTTCAGATCCCCTCTTTGAGAATCATGAAGGATGCAGGTTTGAGTGAAGACGATTGGATCCATACCCGACTTGATCAATTGAACTTAATTGATGAAAATAGACTTACTACTGTTTGCCATGGTCAGACGTATCAAAAGCAGATGATCAAGGCTTTCAACAAGAAAGTCAGACGCCAAGTATATCAAGTTGGGGATCTAGTGATCAAGCGCATCATCTTGCCACAAAGTGATCCCAGGGGAAAATGGACTCCTACCTATGAAGGACCATTTGTAATCAAGAACATCTTTTCTGGTGGGGCAATGATCTTAACTACCATGGACGGTGACGACCTGCCACACCCTGCGAACGCAGACATAGTCAAAAGATACTACGCATAAGAGACCCGCTAGGTTGACACACCTAGGCAAAACAAGGGCATCCCGGCAAACCAAAAGTTTCGGGCAAAAATCAGGGATAAAATATAAAAAATCTGTACACCCGGCAAGTTGAAAACCCGAAAGGGCGACTTGGGCAAAAAAGGGTTTCCCGGTGGACTGAAAACCCGAAAGGGCGGTCCAGGCAAAAGTTAGGGAATTAAAGCCTATGACTATGTCTCGTCAGATCACTTTAAGGACAATCTCTTCACTACAAACTTTGAGCTTCTGATCAACTCAATCATCTTCGGACAAGGCAACAGATGGACAAGATACTCGGAGATACGAAGGCTATAACGGAATGGGAACCCCATGGGATTATCACATATAGCTATCTTTCTTTGTATAAATTTTTCTTACTTTATGACACCATCCTCTTACTAGGATGTTTGTCTCCTTTGTACAAAATACTTTTTCAAAGTAAATACAAAGATATATCTTTCAAAGTACAAAAAACTATTTGCCTTTTTCTTTACACTTGTGTTTTTATTTGCAAAAATGTCCACTGATTCATTAATGAACATATGCATTTGAACATAATTAATGTTTACAAATAAACATAGTGGAAAGGAACAATTACTGATATGTTGAAATAATAGGGAAACGTCTTTGAGCTATTCCATGAGCAATCCATACAGTACATCATTAAGATCCCCAGTGGAGCTAAAACTTCCAACTATCAATCCCCAGCGGAAACCATTCAGTTGCTCCAAATTCCCCAGCAGGTCATCTTGAAGCCTGAAAATCAACCAGATAATAGCTAACTTTTGTTTCTCCCCAACCTAGGATAATTCCCCAGTAGAGTGGCAGACGACCGAAACTCCTGAACTTTTTCCGAACAGGAATAAGCTTTTTCCCCACAGAGTTTTCTTGGTTCCCCAACAGAACAAGGATTCCCATTGTGTAATCCCCAGTAGAAGTCATCAAAATTCTCTGGATTCCCCAAACAGATTACTCAAGCAGTATATGGCATTGCTCGCAACGGAATTTTTGTCAATACTCCAACTTCAAGACATGAAGAATCCACATATCCTCAGCAATCAAGGATTTTTTGTCCCCAGCAGCAGTCAAGGATTTATTTTCCTCAACAATACAGCAAATCAGCTTACATGCGCATACATTACATCCACATATCATAAACATTGATAAAGTACATATATTGCATCATACATTTCATGCAACATAACTTTGTGTTTTAGCTAACATTTTACCCTTTTTAGGATAAGATTAACAACTACCGTTTAACAATATGCAATCATGATACAGTACAGATGCACTCCAAGCACGGAAGTCATTATGTTATTTATTCAGATTCTAGATACAGTACAGATACACTCCAGACAAGGATGTCATTCTGATACTCATTCAGATCTCAACTTTAGATATTGTCCAGATACGCTCCAGACAAGGATGCCATTCTGATACTCATTCAGACCTCAGTTTAGATACAGTACAGATACGCTCCAGACACGGAAACCATTCTGTCACAAATTCAAATTCTAAGTTCATGATACGGTTCAGATACGTTCCAGATACGGATGTCATTCTGATACTCATTCAGACTTCAACTTCAAGTTACCGTACAGATACACTTCAGATACGGAAGTCATTCTATCACTTATTCAGATTACAGTCCAGATACGCTCCAGACACGGAAGCCATTCTGTCACTTATTCAGATTCATCTTTCAGATACAGTTCAGGTATGCCCCAGGCACGAATGCCATCCTGATACTCATTCAGATTTGAAGTTCAGATACGCTCCAGACATAGATGCCATTCTGGCCCTTATTCAAATTTCAAGTTCAGATACAGCTCGGATACGCTCCAGACACGGTTGCCATTTTGTCGCTTATTCAGATTTATCTTTCATATACAGTTCAGATACGCTCCAGACACGGATGCCATCCCGATACCCATTCTGATTTCAAGTTCAGATACGCTCCAGACATGAATGCCATTCTGGCCCTTATTCAGATTTCAAGTTCAGATACAGCTCGGATACGCTCCAGATACAGATGACATTCTGATACTCATTCAGTCTTCAAAATCAGATACAGTACAGATACGCTCCAGACACGAATGCTATTCTGTTTCTCATTCAGATTTTAGTCTCCAGATACAGTTCAGATACATTCCAGACGCGGACACCATTCTGATACTTATTCTTCTGACTTACAGCTTACAACTCAGCAAACATTCTTGGATGGCATCTACAAGCCCATCTCCAACAAGATCCTATCACCTCTCCAAATGGCATCTTTAAGCCTATTCCCTCAGCTACACTTTGTCGAGTGCAAATTTATGGGCACTTTAGTGTCCAATCATCATTTACCTTCGAGTCACGAACGACAAAGCTCGCCAATCTAACTCTTCAGGTTCAAGAAGATTGAACAGGGGCAGCAGTTGTACCCCAAAATTTTCCCTCTCATTTATCAAGATTTTTCTCACAAGACTTCTTTGACTCAAGACAAGATTAGGGTTTGGTCAGCTCAAGACATCTCATCTTGCACTGATCACCCAAAATTAGGGTTTGAGTTTGCACAAGGATTTTTGGGTCATCAATGCTTCATGTGACTTTCATACATCATCTTGGACCCCTAAGATTGCTCATGTTAAGTTTCAAGCCTTGAACCACATTTTTGATCAGTCAATTGGATAATTGACCTAAAAATCAGCTGTATTGGGGAAAAGTCAACTATGGCCAATTTACAATCAAACTTCATAATTTTTTATCCACATCAACATTTTAGACTCATATGTACCATTTGATCAAGTTTGGATCACAACTCCTCAAGAAATTTGATCAAATCATCAAAAGGGCAAAATGGTCAAAATTAGGGTTTTGACTGAGAAAGGGCAATTTATGATTTTTAACCTAGCCAATGACCAATTGGGTTCAAACATGATTTCAAGGGTTCAATGGCATCATCTTGACCTAATTACATGGTTCAAAAGATCTCAAGTTCATTGGATTGACAGATGAATTTTGCAGTCAACTGATCAAACGTCGTACACTGAAAAGTCAAACTTTGACTTTTTGGTCAAAATCAAGTGCCAAGGGTCATAATTCATCAAGATATGTCAAAATATGAAACTTGTTCACCAAGAAAACCAATTTTGAAAATTAGGGTTTTGAATTTGAAAATTTTCATAACTTAGAATTTTTCTAAGTATGGAAATTTTCTTATTTTTTCCCAACTTTTCACCACTTTTTCACCATGATGCATTTTGATTCAAAGAAAACTTCCAACATGAAAGTTGTATTCCACCATTAAATATACAACTTTTCTTCATAAACTTTTCCCAAAAGATGCTTGGATCTCAAGTTATGAATTTATGAACATGGGTCCAAGAGGTATCTCAAATTTATGAATTTAGGCAGATTTTGGACCCAACTTCATGGACATTTTTCACCTAGTTCCAAGAGGTATCTCAAATTTCATTTCAAAGATGGATTATAGAGCACATTGCAAGCTTTTCAAAATATCCAAGAACTCTCCAAGATAATTTTTGGTTAGGGATAATCGAAGAAGGGAAGTTGGCATTTTATCATTTTTGATCAAGCCATTTTTACAAAGCATCAAGTTGCAAATCAGATCCATGCTGCTTGTATCTTGCTTTACAGGTCCTAAACTCACTTTACACTCCATAATTAAATGCAAACTCAGTTGACAAAGGAATTATCTTTGCTTTTGATGCATTGTACAAGGTGTAATTCCATTTTAGGCATAAAGTTCACATTGCCATTTTCATAAAGATGAGCTTTTGTAACTTTATCAATCTTGAGCCTTGGACCTGTCCCTTTGGTGAAAGCAATTTCCACATATCTCAAGCAAATTGTACAAGCTCTTTGTAGCCCTCAATCTAGCCAGTACAAGCAAGTTAGCATTGGTAACTTCACTTTTCTTAAAATGCAAGAAAGGTTGCCAAAAGGTTAGAACTTGTACATCTAGTAGGAAGTGGACTTGGTATCATTTCTTTACAAATATACAAAGTTTTTGCAAGGCATAGCATGATTGCTTGACACTTGAAACTCTCCAAAACTCAGAAACACTAAAATTCTGTCCAAACACAGCATTTCTGCAAAATCATTGCCAACTAATTTTTGGCTCGTGCATTTTGTGTTTTGACACTTGAAACACCTCATACACATCATACCAAAGCAAGCCAAGCCCTTACCCTGGTTCTGTAACCCCTGTTTCACCCTTTGCCATTTTCAATCTTGAAGCTTGCAGCTTGACTTGTGCAGAGATTTCCAGCTATCCTCAAAGCAAATTAAGCATTGGAATAGCTTCAAGGAAGCTTAATCAATCCCCAGGCCTCCATTAAAGTCCCTACATTGCTCTACCCAAATCCAGCTGAAGGAGGTATTTTTCTCAAACTCTATCTCTGTATTTAGGCATCCTCAAGCCACAATTTGTGAAGAAAAAATGTAGCCCTTATCATGACAAAGCTGTACATATGCATACTTTTCATTTATATTAACTGTGCTGTGAGAATTTGAAGCTTGAAGTTCCTGAATTTTTTAGGTCACGAATTAGGGGTTCCAAAATTCTCCTTGATCTTTTAGAGTTAGGTTACATAATTTATATGGTTGAAATCGTGAGATCAAATGCCACATGTTTCATGTTATAAATTTTTGTTTTTGTGCAAGCATCTGAAAGTTACAGGTTTGAACTATGGCGCGCGAAGGAGATGACCAAAGACAGGGACGAAGCAGTGTTCTGGGCTTTTTTTGGCGCCTGGGCTTTTTGGTTTTGCTATTTGCATCCCCTGACATACTATTTACACCCCCTGGCTCATTTGTTTTATTTTTCATATTTTTTTCCATATTTTCATATTTATGACTTTTATTTTTTTTCTGAATGATAAAAATCCTAAAAATAATTTCTTTATTTTTTGCAATTTTTATTTTATTTTATTTTAATTATTTTTTGCATAAAAATAGTTTATTAGGATAAATAGATTTTATTTTCTTGAATAATTTGTAAATACAATTAAAAAAACTTAACATTTTTTATTATACTATTTATAATCATAAATAATTATTTTTATACATACTTAATTTTTAATATTTACATATAATATTATTTATTATTTTCTTGTACAAAAAATGGACAAAATAATAACATAAAGCATTATTTTCTATTGATTTAAAATTAGGGTTTCACCCCTCCAAAAATAATACTATTTTTTCCTTATTTTTTAGGGTTTAAATTAAATTATTTTCTCATACAAAAAACAACACAAAACTTTTTTTACATAAATACATTGCATTTTAAATACTTGTACATTTATTTAATTCACGCAATATTTGATTGGGTTGTAATAATATTTTTAGGTTTATATTTGTGCAAAATCCCCATTCAAAACTTGTATCCCCCCTCACATAATAATTGTTGTAATAGCTTAGTTTATTTTACGCAATTTATCGCTTTTATACCATGTTTAGTAAATTAGGGTTTGCATGACAAGAACAAAAACAAAGCAAAATAGAAAACCCTAAATGCAAGACAAAGGCATGAAAAATGACACACTTTGCACACAAGCACCCTTAGGGTTTCTCCCACTTGGTTGCCTAAAATAAAATGGCCATGTTACGCACGCGAAGTATCTTGGCAAAACAAAACAAGTATAAGATCATAGTCCCTCGATGACGCTATACAAATGTTGCCTAAACAAATGATCTTGGTGACTCAAAAATGGTAAGATACTTGGTAACATTGCTATCATGGATATACGATGACCCACACCCGTCCCGCTTACATCCAAAGATAGGGGTTGCTTACCAAATTAATGGTAAGTCAACAATGTCAAAGGAATAAAAATGCACAAGAAAGACATTTGAGTAGGTAGATAGCTTCTAGTTACTTGTTACATTTCAAAACAATCCTTGTTATTTTCAAAAACACACAAACATTTCAAAACATTGAAAACATTTTTCAAAAGACAAACATCTTTGTATACATTCTTACAAACGAGAATCATTACAAAGATTGCCTAAACAATGGCCTCTTTTACAAAATACTTTCAAAATCACACTAAACACCATTTCAAACAAAGCAAAGCAAGTGATCTAAACAAGTAACTAAGAGCCCAGGGAAAATCATGGATGAAAAGGGTGCTAGCATCTTCCCTTTTCATAATCTACCCCCCGAACTCAAGAAAACATCTCAAAGGTCTTTCCTGTGCTTTTTTACCTTTCCTTTTGGATAAAAGAAAAGTCGGTGGCGACTCTTGCTAACCGAGACATTTGCAAACACAAACACAAAACCTCAAGTCAATTCTCCCACCGCATCACACCTTGTATTAGTCCTCAGGGATGTGACGAAGTTGTTTTAGAAGGTGTTTGTGTGAAAAATTTTGTTTGTTTGAGCAAGTACTTAAAAGTTAATCTACCTACTCGAAAAAGACTATTCATTTTCCTTTAGAAAGCGCTATCCCATTATTAAGGAATAGGTAGCACCATCGTTGGAGTTTTAAGGGACATTCGAAGGGACAAATACGGTCACAAAAGCAATGTTAGAAGGTGTTAGTAATCATCCTAAAGCCTTAAAGATCTGTTTCCGAGACAACATTCGAATGGGTCATTTGAGATCTTTCAGGGCTAGAGGACGACCACTAACAAACCCTATACTTCATGACCGCTTAACCGAAGGCAACCAGAGTGGAGTAAACCCTAGGAGTGAGCATGTGCGAGTGAGTTTTTTTCAGTTAATTTATCTTTGCACATTTAGGTTATCTACCGTTTTAAATTTCAGATATTCTTGCCATACAATCCTATTAACATACATCTAACAGTTAATAATTACGGAAATTTAAAGTACGAAAATAGAAAACCTAACTATTACATGGATTTTGCAGATACAAAATTATTCAACTGAAAATAAAATGCGGAAATTAAAACCCTAATTAAAATCTATTACAACCTCGAAACAATTACATAAATAATAATAAGGTAACTAAAAATACGTGCGACGAGTTAAATGCGAAGACGATTAGAAAAAACCTAAAAATCTAATTTGAGAGAAAAAATAAGTTATTTTTGAAGCAAAATTAATTATTTACAAAACCCTAATTTCTAATTAATTTTAATTATGAAAAGGCATTAAATTAACCTAATTTAAACTAAATTAATTAATTAAAGAAAATAACTATTTTATGAAAAAAATGATTTTTGTGATTTTATGTTTTTTGTAGTTAATAAAAAAAATTAATTTGTGCAAGTAAATAATTAAATAAAAACAAAATAAATAAAAGAAATAAAAAAAGGTTAAATTGGGCCTGTTTGCTGAAGAAATTAGGGGGTGTAGATCTGAACTTTTGGGCCCATTAGTGGCTAAGCCCAATCAACGCCTTGGATTCCATGCTGCCTCCTCCTGTTGGTGCACCGTGGTCCTTTCTTGCGTGGGCGTTGGATTGGATTGATAAGGAATCCGTTGGATAGATGATGACAGTGCATGATATGCCCCTGGGACGCGTATGCATAGGATATGTAGTTATAAAGTTAAAAAATAAGAAAATGCAGGGACCTGGGATCGAACCCAGGTCCTCTACCTTTCCAAACACACGCTTCACCACTGGGCCACCGGTATCTGTTTGTTATAATATTGAAACGAAATCAACATAATGCAAACTAGTCACGAGCTTCAGAAAACATGCAAATATTTAAATTGCCCAATGGTGGTCAGCCACGTTGTCATCTTCCTCAGCCATCCGTCGTGTTAGTTGAGGGACTTTTACCTACAGTCAGCATCCGTAGCTACAAACCTGTAAATTTCCAAAATCTACTACAAGCAATATAAATCAATTCCAAGCATACAGATCAACTCGTTTTAATCTCACGAGTATGATGGCATCCTTCTTTTGGCCTAATTGTACCTGTATTAAGAAACCCTAAAATACAACCTCAAACCCTAGCAATGACAACTATCAATATATGCGCTCAAACATCAATTAAACCAATCCAATACGTTGCCAACATGATAACAAACACATACATACCATTAAAACATGTTTATGATGCAAAAATCATGGTAATCGAATTTTGAAAGAGAAGCAAACTGTGATGGTCGTGTAGCGCGTTTCTGGGCTTGTAGAGGCTTAGTGATGCTTGTAATCGCTTTAGAGGATGTCCAGGAGTTGATTGGTGGCTTTGAATCACCTTGAATCATACTCTAAATTGAAAACTGATCCACACTTTTTCTTCAAAAATTTGAGTTTGCTTGATGACTTTCACGACCTCAATCCTTGTTCTCTTGCCTTGGATGCGTTATGTATTTGTACTAGAGTGAATTAGGATTGTAAAACCACTAGTATCTTTTCAAATTTGGAAGATTTGATTTGGTTTTCATGTGATATGATATCCTTCCAAATTTGGCCTAATCATGCCATTCTTGTGCCAATTAGCTTTGATATGATTTGATTCTGATATGCCAGCATAATGAGCCTGTGATTCTGTCCAAAAATCAAAACAAATCTTTGCTATTATTTACCAATTATTTGATTTAATTCAATTTTTAATAAATAAAAAATCAAAATAAAATGAATAATGAAGAAAATAACATGTAAGTGAACATTTGGGTCATGAACCATGTCATGAGTGAGGTGAAAGCATAAAAAGTTAGGCCCATTTGGCAAAAAATGTATTTTGGAGCACATTTGACTTTTGGCAATTTTACAAAAAATGTCAACTTTGACAAGGCATATCTCTTCCAATTTTAACCCTAGAAAGGTGTTCTTGGAATTTTTAGAAAGCTTAGGATGTCCCCTAAGCAACCCTTTTGGTATCATCTCAATTGAGTCTTCCATGTTAATGTAAGAAGCTTTGACCCACAAAGTGTTTTTGTTGACTTTTCAAAAGGACCTATAATGTGAAAATTCATATCTTTTTGTGAGTGCATATTTTGAACTTGGGGGATGAAGATGAATTGTAGGGAATTTCATTCTCTTTAAAATGAGACTTGGATGAAAAATTTCTGATAAAGTATGAGGAAATTAGGCTTGGTCAAATTTAGTTGACTTTTCTTGAGAAATCCTAATTTAGCAACTTTTGGGTTTTGATGAATTTAGGGCATTCCTTGAGGAATCATGATCAACCCTTGATCAAATGATGGATATAACTTCAAAATATTGATGTTGACCAAAAATCTTGAAGTTTGACTGTGTGTGGGCCATAGTTGACTTTTGACCTAATACAATCGATTCTCAAGCATCTGAGCAGTTGACTGAGCAAACTTATTGTTCAAGGCTTGAAATTTGACATGGAGGGTCTTGAGAACATATTAGGACCATGGAGAGCATATGAGGTCTTTGGAGTTCAACCATCTTGATAAAAATGGAAACCCTAATTTGAGACACATTGCCTTAGGAGAAAGTTTGTCTGGTCAACTCTTGGGCAACCCTGAGCAAATTGAGGATCTCTAGGAATATGTTTTGAGAAAAATGAGAGGGCAAATTTTGGGGTACAACACACGGGTAGAGGATAACTTAATTATTTCATTTATTTTTCTACTAAAACGGATAAATATCAACTTAATTATTTCATTTATTTTTTCTTATTAAAATATACATTTCCGACGTGTCGAGACTACTTAATATATATATATATATATATATATATATATATATATATATATATATATATATATATATATATATATATATATATATATATATATATATATATATATATATATATATATATATATATATGTAAAGACGCGAAGCTAACTTGTTAATGTTTTTTTTTTATAAAATCAAAGAAATATTTTTGGCACAATTTAAAATTATATCACATTGAAACTTTAAATAAAGATTAAAAAACTCAATTAAAACTTTTAAAAGAATAGAATCAAAGTGAAAAAGTTAATACAACGAAAAGTATTTTAGCCAAAATATGATGATGCTACCTCATAGAACTTTGCTAAAGTTTGACCAAAAATATTTTTATATTCAATAGACAAGAAATGATTCAAATAGATGATTAATATTCTGACAGAAACATAATCTGATGCGAATTCAAGTATTCTGTTTGAATGAACGAAAATGGCAATCGAAAGAATAGTCTTTGCGTGTGTGTGTTTTTGGTTACGAAAGTAGACTTGCGTGTGTGTTTTCACATCCAAGCTTTAAATTTTAAATTCATTTAAGTTTTAATTGGAGTTTCCTATTTGTTTATTTTAAACTTTGGTAAGTAAAAATTACCTTCATTAATTATATTTTAAATACTAAAAGTAAAAGTAAAAAGTTAAAGATTAAAAGCCCTAATGTTAAAAAAATAAAAGGAATGACATAAAACGCTTTTGTTTTTTTAATCTCAACTTGACTGCTATATTAGTAGAAGTGTTCATCGTTCTAGCAAATTCAAACTAAATTGAAATTCAAATCAAATCATGATATTTGGATTGAATATTTTATTTAATTTAGACAAAAACAAAATCAAACCAAATTTAGTATTAATTGATTCAGATAACAGGTTTTCAATATTCTACTCGTTAATCTGTCTATCCAAACCAACCATAATTAATTCACATAACTCATATCATCGTTATCATAAAAATTAATATTAAATATTTGACTTCAAAAATAAAAAAACGAAGCGCCTTTTATATCGTTCACAAGCTATATGAAGAAACAAAAATATTAGAGATTTTACATTTAAGAAAATCTAATTCCAATGATTACATTGTATTGATAAACACACATATTCTAACAAGTGACTAATTGCATACTAAAAATATTTTGTTAGATATTTTTCATTTTTCATATTTTGAATATTCTATGGAGTATGGACAAATGGTTGGTTATGAAAATCGTAATATTATTATGAAAAATTATTTGATGTCAATAAATTATATTTTTCAAATATTTTTTTCTCATTTATTATTAATGCATCTGATCAATTCAATCTAAACCAATCAATTGTTTCTTGGTTTAGTTCGATTTGAGATTTATCGCAAAATTATGCAAATCCATTTTAATCAATTCAAATCAATTCATATATTTTTGATTGAGTGGGGTAAGTGATTCTTTCAAAATCAAACCAAATTAGCTCGTGAACACCCCTATTAAACCTAGATCTTGGACTTGGAAACATTTTACAAAAATAGAATCAAGAGCTAGTGTAACTAGTGTGACGTATCATATAATGTTGATTCACATAGAAATGGAACTAGTAATTTGAAACACCATTTATTGCACCAACGTAAGAAACTTCTCAAAAAGTCTCTTGATCCAACTCAACATACTCTTGTTCTTCAACAATCGAAAGAAGAAGATGGGAATGAATCTGACAGTGTTCTCACTAGTGTCTATTTTGATGTTTAGGCATGTAGGAAAGTTTCAGCTAGGATGATAACTGTTTATGAGTTTCTATATAAGTTTGTTGAGGGAGAGTAATTTCTTCATTTTATGAGTGTTGTGCAACCTAAACTTTTAATTCATAAAAGTATTACAGTTTCTAGAGATTGTTTGAATTTGTACACGAGTGAGAAATACAAGTTAAAAAGTGTGTTAAATATATCAAATCAATGTGCCTCTCTTCCAACTGATTATTGGATATCTGTGAAAATATTGAGTTATCTTTGTCTTACTGCATATTTCATTGATTATGATGGAAAATCCATAAAAGGATTCTTAAATTATGTCCAATTTTAAATCACAAAGGATTGAATGTTGGCAAAAAAAATTGAAAAAGGTTTGGAGGAATGGCTAATAGGTAAAGTTTTCACCATTACAGTTGATAATAATAGTTTCTATGATGTTGCTATCACTTATTTGAAAAATACAACGGGTGATTGAAATTCACATTCATTGAAAATGGAACATATGCATGTTTGCTGTTGTGCACATATTTTGAATCATGTGGTCCAAGATGGACTAAACGACTCTCATAATTCATTCAATAAGATTATGAATGTTGTTAGATATGTTCGTACATGTTCAGGTCATATGTGTTGGTGCACAAGAAAGATAAAAGGCAAAAGGAATATTTAGTGACAACTTCAAAATAAGAATTTATAATGAATTACAATAACCTACTCCACTAGGCTATTTATACACAAAATTAAATCTAAAAAATATATCTTCTAACAAAGATATAAGAAGATTTAAGATATATATCTTCTAAAAAAGATATAAACAATCTAAAAAATATTCCTAAATATAAATTAATATCTAATTAATTATAAAATCTAAATTAATTCTAACACCATCCCTTAATTTATATTTACACAAAACTGACAACACCAATTTCATCCCTTAAACCAAGAAATTGACCAGTTTTGATAGCATTTGCCAGAACATCTGCCAGCTGCTTTTGGGTGCTACAGTGTACAACTTCTAATATTCCATTCTGAACTTGATTCCTCAGAAAATAATACTTGGTCTCAATATGCTTGCTTCTCCCATGCAACACTAGATTCTTGACAAGATTGATTGCAGACTTGTTATCAATCATCAACTTCAGAGGTTTATTTACCTCAATCTTCAGATCTTTCAGCAAATTCAGAATCCACACAGCTTGATATATATGCAGTCAGAGCGCCTGCAATATATTCAGCTTCACAAGTTGACAGGGCAACGACAGGTTGTTTCTTGGAACACCAAGAAATAGGACCTCCCAGAAATTTGAATAAGTACCTAGAAGTACTTCTTCTATCAACTCTATCTCCGCACCAATCAGAATCAGAATAACTCAAGTTCTGATTTGATCTTTCTTCCAGACGGAAAAAATACTTCATATTTCAGAGTTCCCTTCACATACCTCAGAATCCTGACTGCAGCTTGGTAATGAGACCACTTTGGTTTACTCATAAATCTGCTAACCATTCCAACTGCATAGCAAATATCAGGTCTTGTATTACACAAATACCTTAGAGAACCAACTATCTGTTTGAAGGTTGTAGCACCCATATCCTCTCCATCAGAATCAGTGTCTAACTTCTGATTTATATCAGCAGGTGTGATAGCAACTTTACGATTTTCTAGCTCAAATCTTTTCAGAAGCTCTAGTTCACACTTCATATGAATGCATTTGAGATGAGAGATCTTGGAAAAATGAGTTTCTTTCTAGGAATAGAATTTATATATCAAGCTGTGTGGATTCTGAACTTACTGAAAGATCTGAAGATTAAGGTAAATAAACCTTTGAAGCTGATGATTAATAAGAAGTTTGCAATCAATCTTGCAAAGAATCTAGTGTTGCATGGGAGAAGCAAGCATATTGAGACAAAGTATCATTTTTTGAGGAATCAGGTTCATAATGGAATATTAGAAGTTGTGCACTGTAGCACCCAGAAGCAGTTGACAGATGTTCTGACAAAGTCTATCAAAATTGATCAATTTATTGATTTAAGGGATGAAATTGGTGTTGTCAGTTTTGGGTAAATATAAATTAAGGGATGGTGTTAGAATTAATTTAGATTTTATAATTAATTAGATATTAATTATAAAATCTAAATTAATTCTAATAATATGGATAGGTTTAAAAATTGCATTAAGGAAACTAGGTTATAAGAAAAGTCGATCACTCAGTTAGATATTTCTATTAGGTGAAACTCTGCATATATTATGCCTAAAGGTGAATTGAAGTTTTAAAAGACATTTAAGAGATTAAGTGAGAAGTGTGTTGTTTTTGTATTGATTCAAGATGGTATTCCAAATAATGAGAATTGAGATAATGCAATATTATTTATTAATTTTTTGAAAATATTTTTTGATATCACAAAGAAGATATCAGGTTCTACTTTTATTACCTCTTCTCAATATTTCAATGAAAACATTATGATATTGACTACATTCAAGGGGTGGGTAGAATTAAAATTTTCAGACAACTTGCTTGGAAAGAGGGCTGAAAATATGAAAGCTAAATATGATAAATATTGGGGTGATGTTAAGAATATAAATATGTTGATCTTTGTTGTTGTTGGGCTTGATCTTCAACATAAGATGTAGTTTGTCAGGCAAGGGTTGAACATGACATATATGAAGGATGTTGTTGAATCTTTGTGCAAAAAAATAGTGGAGACATTATTCAAAATATTTGATAGTTATAGACTTTTTATTTGTTAAGGTCAAAATGAAAATCCTACAGATTCCTCTCATGATATATAATTGTATCTCATGTAGACAAATGAAGTGGATTTGTATCTCATGCATAAATAGAGAAGAAAAATTATGGTTTTGACATCTTAAACCGGTGGGAGGTGAATTCCAATAAGTATCATATTCTTGGTCAAATGACTAGAGATGTATTGACCATGCTTGTGTCTACTATTTCTTCAGAGTCTCTTTCTCTATCCAAGGGAGAGTGCTTACTTATTATAGAAGCTCTCTTACGTAAAAGATGGTTGGAGCTTTAATTTGTACAAAAAATTGATGTAAATCCTTCCTAGTGTCAATATATATTAAAGTGCTTGTGGATGAGTTAGAAAAATATGAAATTAGATAAATTATATATAATTTGTATTATTTTTCTTATGGAGTTTTTTTATTCGTTCATATTGGTTAATATTTATCTTTTATTTATCTGGAATATGGTATACTTTTGTAAAAATGGCTCAAATCCAATTATTGAATTACTACTACAAATATATCCATTTTACCTCAGACGCACAGGAGATTTTACCTCGGTTAAAAGACAAGGTAACGAAGGGCGTCATGAAAACCTACCACCTTACTCCTTGAATTTTGAATAATTTAGGAGATAGGTGAAAATGTCATTGGTTCGATCTCTATCAACATCATTTTTTTTTAATTTTCAAAACTATGTAGCGTATGTCATATACCACTCTGTTTTAGTTAATAGCCGAGGGAAAAATGCCAATATTTATGTCAGATTTAGTTAATAATTGGGGGTATAACTAATTTTTTAAAATCTCATATTATAATAAATACATTTGTACAATAAATTGATTTTTTTAAATAATAATAATAATATTAAAATAGACTTATAACTCATTCATTTTGTAACATGTATGTAGTTAATGGTCTTATAATTATTTTATTAAGCAAATGTGTATAAAGTAAAGGTAATGACAAGTTTTAGAATCTGCAGTAAAATAGAAAATAATGAGACGTAATAAAGAATGACTATTAAAAAAATAAAAAATAGAAAAATAGTTAATTAAAAAATAAAATATATTTTAGAGTTGTTACTTAAGTTTGATTGTTTCTTGAAAGTCATCGCATTTTCATATGTGTAGATTCTTTTACAATATATACGTAGATGTAGATTTCTATTTTTATTTAATTTTACTATTAAAATAATCGATTACATTTCAAGACATTTAATATGTATATAAGAGTATGAACCAAGACATATAGACAAATATATACACAAATATTAATTATATTGTTTATATAAAACATCATAAAAGAAATATTAGAAAAATAAATTATACAATTTTTATATTTAACATAATTTGTTAGGAGATAGATGATTATGAAATTTTAGTTAATATTATACTCTACATTAAATCTTTTGTTCAAACATAATACATGTTTCTTCAATATGCACTTTATATGATGTGATATATAAGATGAAAAAGAAAAATGGCATATAATGATATCACAAAAATTTGAGAAATCATTATACTTATTGTACAATACTTACATCTCAGTCGAGTTGAAATATCACACCCATAAAATAACAAACTAACAAAACTATATTAATAAAATAAGATTTTATTGATGCATACTGTTGTACCTCAAAATTTGCTCTCCTATATTTCTCAAAACATTTCAAGAAAAATTCACAAGTCCAACCCGACGCGTCATATTCAGGTGTTCTTTCGTCAAGATATCTCTGATAACGTATTCTCAAATTCAGGTTCGGCTCAAGAGTCAATTCTTTAAAGAAGGTATCCGAATGTGTGAGTTTTCTCGAAGAAATATGGTGAAAAAGTGTGCTGAAAGTGCAGTTTTTACGCGCTAAAAAATTCATAACTTGAAGATCGTGGCTCGTTTTGAACCCGTTCCGGTGGCCAAAATTCCGTCTTGACATTATCTAAGTTTTCATCTCTCACGGCTGGAAGCCAATTTCGATCAGAAGGTCTTCAAAAATGTGGATTTATCAAGTATTTTCATACAGAAAATGTGTGACAGAAGTTTATTTGCGTCATGTTCAGAAAATCATAATTTGGTCGATTTTCATCGTATCGAGCTGGTTCCGCCGCCAAAATTTCACAAATTGAGTTGGCTACATTTTCACAGAAGGTATTGAGTTCAAACGATATTCAAAAGGCCTTCGTTTTTTACTCAGAGTGCGTGACACGCTGAAAATCCTGAATGCTGAATATTATTTCATCTGGGCCGAAACTTCGAAAATTCATAACTCGGTCAATTTTTATTGGATTTGGCTCATATTTTTACACAAGGTCACTGACTCATAGATCTACAACTTTGCTTCAAAAGTCGAGACCGGATTATGCTTCGATCAATACCAGTTTTTTATTGAACAGCGTGTCAGAGTTGACACTGGAGCCCAAAATATGTTTGTCTGAGCTGAAACTTCAAAAATTCATAACTAATTCATCATTTATCCGACTGAGCTGATTTTCGGACAGGAGTTAGTCCTCGATATCGGCTACATTTTGTTTTCATATTTCAACTTCAAAAATTGCACTTAAGTCCCTGCGATTTAGCCTGGAAAGTGACGAACTCAAGTGAACATTGGAGACCCAATTGCACATTCAAAGCCCATTTTCTTTACCCTAATTTCCATTATATAATCACATTCTTTTCACACAAACAAGAGGAGGAGAAAAAAAACCTTGCCACAACACTGTCAGAATATCAAATTCTTTCAAGAACCCTAAAACCTTGAAATCCTTATTACAAATCTCTCTCTCACTACAAATAAGCCATCTCAGTTACAAATCAACATCTCACTACAAACAAGTCATCTCAGTTACAAACCAACATCTCACTACTTCTTCAGTAAGGGTAAGGCTGACTTGATCTCCATGATCAAAAGGGCATAAAAGCATTCATGTCACTACTTTTCCAGTAAGGGTAAGGTTGATTTGATCTCCATGATCAAAAGGGTATAATCATTCATACATGCCATATTGACCTAAACATTAAATTTCTTCATATATTGGCTTTATTTGTATTTTATGATATATAGTAATTTATTTAATGTGTTCATGAGATTCAATACTGCAGATTTAGACCGGATCCCATGCAGGTTCATTAAGGAACGTTGAGGCCAAAACACAAATGGCCAAAAGCCAAATGGCCAAAACAGAACAACTTACACATGACACCAATACATGGTGAGACAGACATCCTGAGAAGGTTAAGTAACGTTGAGGCCAGAACACAAATGGCCAAAAGCCAGAACATAAATGGCCAAAAGCCAAAACACAAATGGCCAAAACAAAACAGTTTACACATGACACCAATAGCTGTTTCACCCCTCCAATCAGACTCGTATACTCCTAAACTCTCTCTCTATTTTTATTATTTTCCTTTAATTAATTAATCGTTATTCTTTTTATTAATCACTAACCAATTAACATTTTTTCCTAATAAAATCAAAAACACAAAAAATATTTTATTTATTAAAATTAACTTCATCACTTTTATTTTTGTAAATAAATTAATTTAATCAATTTAGCTTTAATTAGATTTAACTTTTAATATTTTTTGCAATATTTAAAATCAATTTAGAATATTAGGTTTTTATTAGCATTAATTCAATTTATTTTATTTCTTTAAAAACTCAAAAATCCAAAAATATTTTTATTATTTAATTTAATTTAATTGTTCATTTAATTTAATTCCATTTAATTAAAAAAAAACCAAAAAAATCACTTTCTTTCAAAAAAGGGTCAAAACCCAAAAAACTCGCATTCGATTTAATTTCCCGCACGCGACCCATTTTATCATATTATTGTATCTGTTTCCCGGAATGTAATAGCTTTTAATTAGGACTTTAATTATTTATCGCTTTATTTTACTTTCCGCATTTTAATTTCAAGAGTTGTTTTTGGCGATGTAAATACCCGACGCCTTGTAATAGTTTAGATTTAATTTCCGCAATTTAAATTCCGCAACTATTAACTGCTAGATGTATGCTAACTAGGCTATGCATGACAAGATATCTCTGAAAATTAAAATCAACTCGTAGCTCACCATAATATGTGCAAAGATAACTTAACTGAATCCTGACACACTCGCACATGTCACTCCTAGGGTACGCCTCACTTGGTTGCCTCGACGTAGTCATTGAGTATAGGTTGTTTTAGAGGTCGTCCTCATGTCTAAAGATCAAAGTTGCCTCGAAACGGTTGCCTCGATAAAAAACGATCTAAGACATTAGGGTTACCGCTAAGGCGTCCTACCATTGCTTTAGTGACCACATGTCCCTATAATCGAATTGACCCGAAACTCCAACGACGGTGCTACCTACTTCTCAATAGTGGGATAGTACTGTCTAAAGGACATTTACACAGCTTAATTTCTTTTGAGTAGGTAGAGGTTCTCAGGTACTTGCTCTTTCAAAACAAAAACAACTTTTCGCACCTACACTTTTCTGACAAAAGTTTTCAAACAACACTTCATACACTCTTGAGGACAGATACAAGAGTTAAATCGAAGTTTTCAAACAAAACTTTTCAAAACCCACAAACACAAGAAAAGAAAAACCTTTTTGAAAACATAGTGAGCAAGTACCTAAGAGCCAGTGGATAACCACAAATAGAAAGGGTGCTAATACCTTCCCTTTCTATAATCTACCTCCCGAACCGAGAAACATCTCGAAAAGGAATTTTGTTGTGCTTTTGTCCTTTCCTTGTTAGAGAAAATAAAAGACGGTGGCGACTCTTGCTTACCGCGACATTTCGCGAACCAGCATTTCAAAACAATCAGTTCTATTTCTACCGATCACAGAACTGGCGACTCTGCTGGGGATTCCTAAATAAGTGAGGTGTACCTTAGGATTAGATCACTTGTGTTTTCAATTGTATGCTTTGTATGCTTTAAATTTTGTGGGTTTGTATCGGAGTTCTATAGATCCTAACCCGGATCTGGGGACACCCTTTAGAAGTAGCAACAAACTGTGAGGGAACTGTGCGGGGTATACCGACATGGTTGAAGCAGTAGCTACATTGATGTGGCACTTTGGTGAGTACCGGTAACCCTTGAGTCAAGTCAAGGAGAGTACGGGGCCGCCACGTGGTGTCGTGAAGCATCAACTGACCCTAGAACCTTATTTGACCATCTTGGCCTTTTTAGGAGTAGTGAGATGACCGACTTTGGTGCAGTCCGAAGTTGGTAGATACTCGATACTACACTCATTGAGGGTTGTTTTCTTGGAATATTTTGGTCGCCAGTTAAGTGGCTAAATCAAAACAATGAACATAGAAAACAATCCAATGATATTGAGCTCCTTAGAATCCGATAACTATTTATAGGACAGGTTTTGAGCCAACTAACTTCAAGAGGGTACTTACCTACGAACTCCATGCCAGCCTAAACTTAAGGCTATATGTGTGACTTGTGTGCCTTCAAACTTGAACTACTTGCACATTCTTGTTATCTGACAGCATGAGTTCCTTGCAGGTTTTGTTTACAGTCCTTAATCTGGACTTATTACAGGGCTTACTTACGTCACCTCACACTTTTGCATACCTGTACATAACATCATAACATCATATCATAGCATTTCCTTAACCATTTCAAGGATCTCAAGGGTTTGTGATGCAGGTCATGATGAATCAAATGTCTAGCAAGGGGCAAAGAGGATTTATTTTCCTCTAGCCAAGGTTGTTTGGAGATCAAAACATGATGACTTGAGTCAGGGGCTATGACCCACTCGATATGGTGAGCTTTGACTCTTGAAGAAGGACTCTCAACAACATGAAGTTCCTTCAATCAAGCTACCAGATTCAAATTCTAACAAGTTTCCATGTTTACCCCGCGAGATCCTTGAAAACATTGCATACATACATATCATTACATAACAGGTTACCCTTTACAGGTCTCTCATATTCTCGCTGTTTATTTCAGCAATGGCTCTCCAACAAGACAACTAGGATCTTCATACTCAAGAGACTCAGTTCAGGGAAATCTTCCTAAGCCTATCCAAGGGGCAGGAAGAGTTGAGAACACTCCTCATGGGGAATTTGGTCAAGAAGAGTCCTGAAGACAGTAAGGAAGAACGGCTGAAACATCTGCAAGCTGAGGTAGATACAATGAGAACCCAGATGCTGGGGCAAATGGCTCTTATCCAAGGCTTAGCTCGGGAGTAAGAAGAGTTGAGAATCGTGATCAACCAGCTTCATCAAGACAGATACGATAGTATGAAGCAAACAGTCAAGGCTGGGGATCAAACCAGTAATCAGTCCCCAAGAAGACAAGAGTTTAGTATGGTGAAGGATGGACCTCCCCAAGTTGCTACTACATCAAGGGTCCAACAACAACCTCACCAAAAACAACAGGTTGATCAGAGTAAGACAAACAGGCCCAAGAGGCAATTTACCAAGATCAACATGTCACTGACTCAAGCGCTACAACACATGTTGAAGACAGGGCTGATTACATTAAAGGCTCCTCCCCGGAACCCAAATACTTCCGCTCCTACCTATCATCCCCATGAAAGGTGTGCATACCACTCTGACGGTCCGGGACATGACACCGACAACTGTTGGACCCTGAAGAACAAGATCCAAGACTTGATTGACGAGAGGGTGCTGGAGTTTATGCCGGATGGCGAGATGAAAATCTTCCGCTAAGAATTCTCCATCTGAGATGACTAGTTCAAACTAAGAAACTTTTGTTCATTTGAATGTTCAAGTTGTATTCTTCTTTGCTTGTTCAAACAATCATTATCATGTCAAACTTTTTTATTTCATTAATGCATCGCATATGTCTGTTTTGAATCAATCCATTCGTATTCACTATATTCAAATTGCTTTCATTTTTTGTGATGTTCAACTCTCGATTAAAAATTCTAAACCTTTTGAGGGAGGATGACGAAAACGATACCGCGATCTTTACAGTATGCTTTTGAACAGACCCCGCTGATGAAGTACAGGCATTGTTTCAAATCCTAAATAGTGGAGTTATAAGGAAGATAATCCCTCGTCAACCCCTTTGAGCCAAAGAAGATGGAGTTTTCATTTTCAAAAATTAAAACCCTTAATTATAACCTGAGGCAGGGTAGTTTTCTCAGTTGATCCAGGTGCACAATGAATGGAATCAAAGGAGTCCTTCCAAAACAAGAGACAATGATGGTTCCCTATAATCGTCAAGACAAGCAGTCATTATCTCTCAAAACAAAAGCCCAATAAGTCAAAACCTATGAAGGAGACTTACAAAAACTGGGGCATCCCGCTGACTGTAAATAACAAAAAGAAACAGTTCAGGCAAAAGACAGGGATAACGAAATCAAAAAGAAAGAGGTCCTACAAATTCTCAACAAAAAGGACTGCCTGTTCCAAATAAATTGTCAGTATCCGAACCATCACCGGAATATCAGAGCAAAGACTCAAACAAGATCTAACGCACGATTAGCTGAGTTTAGGATCGAAGAACATCACAAAGAGCGGGTGGGTACAAATAAAATTTGAGCCTTTATCCTTTGTTTCTTAAACCGTGAACCAGGCCACGTTATAACCCTTAAAAGTCCTAGCTGAAGCATGGGTTAGTTCGAAAACATACTGTTACAAAAGGTATCCTGACTCCTGTAGGACTTGCTGTAAAATCCTGAGTTGACATCACATTTTACAAAAATTCGCTTGTTTTATTAAAAACTGCATTTTCAAAAAACTTCAAGACAGACATAAGCTTTGCATTCTTAAAATAACATTGTTTGCATATGACTATTTGTTCGAACAGCAGAGAAATTCGCGCGACGAATATCTAGTGAACAAAAAGCCTCCTCAATAAGAAGGATCACCTCAAGTGGAAAAACACTTCCAATCCAAGGGCACGGCGTGATCATGGTCCGTCATCTGGGGCAGTTAAGTCAAGATTCAAGGAATCTCTCAAGATGCCAAATAGCCAGGGGCAAATCTCCGTCTGAGTCACTTGGGGCATTGAACATGAATTCCAGCAACGAATCTTGCCTGATCAAACATCTTTTGGTGGTATGACAACACAACACTACTGACAGTGACAACTCCCTACATTCTGAGAGCGTGGACATAGTCGAAAAAATACTACGCATAATCAAAGACCCGCTAGGTCGACTGGCCTAGGAAAAAACAAGGGCTTCCCGGCAAACCAAAAGGGTTCGGGCAAAAATAAGGGATGAAATAATAAAAAAATCTGTACACCCGGCAAGTCGAAAACCTGAAAAGGCGGCTTGGGCAAAAATGGGTATCCCGATGGACTGAAAACCCGAAAGGGCGGTCCAGGCAAAAGTTAGGGATCACAACATACGACTATGTCCCGGCATCTCGTCACTTGCCTACCAGAAGAAGATTTGTCGATCGGCAGTTATCAAGCATCTCCACATGTATCTTCTTCCGCAGAAGCTGGGGCAATAAGAGTTGTCCGAACTGTACAAACTGCTCTGTCAACCAAGGTACCAAGGTAAGTTCAGCTGAAGAATATGACCAAGTTACCTCCACTCCCTGCGGAGTAAGACAAGAGTCAGCAATACTCTCCCCGAGTAGAGTTGGTCTCCCAGCAGCCCTAAAAAGGCACAGTATCCCCAGCAAATCAGTAATGCTCTCCCCCGAGCAGAGTTGGCCTACCATCAGTCCTGGAAAAGTGGGATATCCCCAGAAGATCTTAATATTCCCTAGCAGAGTATACAGATATTCCTCAGCAAGCATCCCCGGCAGTCTTAATATTCCTCGACAGAAATATAAGATTGTTCCCCGGCGGAATACAGACACACCAGTGGAGCCATTTCCCCAGTGCAGTCCAAAAGTTTCCCCAGGAGAGTTGAATCATCCTCCCTAGTAGATTCTGGAAGCTTGTCCCCTACAGAGTACAAATGCATTCTCTCCCCAGCCATATCCAGGAGGTTATCCCCCACCAGAGTCTAACTGGGTTATCCTCAGCAAATTGCAACGGAAAGATCATCCTCAGCGAAGTTCTTCCTATCCTCAGCGGAGTTCATCAAATTCCCCAACAGAGCTTATCAACGGAATCCCCAGCGGAGTTATCATTAAAACCTCAGCGAAGCATCTCTTCTCCACAGAGTAATTCCCCGCAGAGTAATCTCTTCATCAAGTTTATCCCCCAACGGAGTCGTCTTCTCCTACCGGTTTATTCTTGCAATCATCTTCGCGCATCATCCCCAGTGAAAACGAAGAATTCGACCAGACTCTTCAATATCAGCCCAGGATTTAACAAACTCCCCGACATTTGTCAAGGATTTATTTTCCTAGACGAATACATTCATAAACATATCACATTTCACATCTCCTATTTACATATATGATAAAGTGCATA
Organism: Vicia faba; assembly: GCA_948472305.1. Taxonomy (NCBI): domain Eukaryota; kingdom Viridiplantae; phylum Streptophyta; class Magnoliopsida; order Fabales; family Fabaceae; genus Vicia; species Vicia faba. Next base: position 176,384 of record CATIWC010002100.1, read on the forward strand.
CGACACGACCTCATTTATTCTGGAGAACATCATGACATCATGCATCTCATACATCATGACATTGCATACAACTAACTCTTTACCTTTTCATGAAAGATCGATCAACATATAAAAGTCATTACCTTTTGAAGTAGAAGTCGTCCAGATTCCTTCATCATCCCGTTGAGGTAGAAGTCGTCAAGATTCCTTCATCATCCCGTTGAGGTAGAAGTCGTCAAGATTCCTTCATCATCCCGTTGAGGTAGAAGTCGTCAAGATTCCTTCATCATCCCGTTGAGGTAGAAGTCGTCAGGATTCCTTCATCATCCCGTTGAGGTAGAAGTCGTCAGGATTCCTTCATCATCCCGTTGAGGTAGAAGTCGTCAAGATTCCTTCATCATCCTGCTGAGGTAGTAATCGTCCCAGATTCCTTCATCATCATGCTGAGGTAGTAATCGTCCTAGATTCCTTCATCATCCCGCTGAGGTAGTAATCGTCCCAGATTCCTTCATCATCCTGTTGAGGTAGAAGTCGTCAAGATTCCTTCATCATCCTGCTGAGGTAGTAATCGTCTCAGATTCCTTCATCATCCTGCTGAGGTAGTAATCGTCCCAGATTCCTTCATCATCCTGCTGAGATAGTAATCATCCCAGATTCCTTCATCATCTTGCTGAGGTAGTAAATGTCCCAGATTCCTTCATCATCTTGCTGAGGTAGTAATCGTCCCAGATTCCTTCATCATCCTGCTGAGGTAGTAATTGTCCCAGATTCCTTCATCATCCTGCTGAGGTAGTAATCGTCCCAGATTCCTTCATCATCCTGCTGAGGTAGTAATCGTCCCAGATTCCTTCATCATCCTGCTGAGGTAGTAATCGTCCCAGATTCCTTCATCATCCTGCTGAGGTAGTAATCGTCCCAGATTCCTTCATCATCCTGCTGAGGTAGTAATCGTCCCAGATTCCTTCATCATCTTACTGAGGTAGTAATCGTCCCAGATTCCTTCATCATCTATTTGGAGTAGCAATCGTCTCAGATTCCTTCATCACATCATTATCAAAAAGCCTCCTCTGGTCCAGTTAAATCGATTCCTAAAGATTTTTCCGACGCCAAACCTGTCAATGAAGATCAATACCTGTAACAAGCCAGGAAGACTATCTTTCTTTCTCAGGTCAGAGATTAACACCTGAAACCAGCCAGGACAACTATCTCCTCGACCAACCTTTCTTAAGTTCCAGATCAACACCTGTAACTAGCCAGGAAAAATTTGTGGATGACTGATTGTAGATCTATACCTGAAACCAGACAAGAAAGTTATATATATTGAAGAGATTGAAGATCAATACCTGTAGCAAGCCAGGAAGACTAACTTTCTTTCTCAGGTCAGAGATTAACACCTGAAACCAGACAGGAAAACTATCTCATCGGCCAACATTTTTCAAGTTCTAGATCAATACCTGTAACAAGCCAGGAAAAATCTGTGGACGACGGATTGTAGATTAATACCTGAAACCAGACAGGACAACCATCTACTTGACCATCATGAAGCAACCCTACACCGGTTCCTTCTCTTCCAAGATGCAGTTTTACACGGACTCATCATCAGGAAACCCTACACAGGTTCCTTCTTTCAACCTACCAAGTTACAATTCAACAAATGATCTCCAGATGGCATCTATAAGCCCATCCTTCTACCAACAATCTCCATATGGCATCTATAAGCCCATCCTCCTGTCCATCATCTTTCCAAATGGCATTTGTAAGCCCATTCCCGATATCACATTGCTGATACTACACCATGCGAGTGCAAATTTCTGGGCACTCTAGTGTTCAATTATTTTCCACCTTTGGATCACGAAAGGCACGCAAGCCAATCTACATCCTCAGGTTTAAGAAGATTGAACAGGGGCAACTGTTGTACCCCAAAATTTGCCCTCCCATATTTCTCAAAACATTTCAAGAAAAATTCACAAGTCCAACCCAGCGCGTCATATTCAGGTGTTCTTTCGCCAAGATATCTCTGATAACGTATTCTCAAATTCAGGTTCTGCTCAAGAGTCAATTCTTTAAAAAAGGTATCCGAATGTGTGAGTTTTCTCGAAGAAATATGGTGAAAAAGTGTGCTGAAAGTGCAGTTTTTACGCGCTAAAAAATTCATAACTTGAAGATCGTGGCTCGTTTTGAACCCGTTCCGGTGGCCAAAATTCCGTCTTGACATTATATACATTTTCATCTCTCACGGCTGGAAGCCAATTTCGATCAGAAGGTCTTCAAAAATGTGGATTTATCAAGTATTTTCATACAGAAAATGTGAGAAGTTTATTTGCGTCATGTTCAGAAAATCATAACTTGGTCGATTTTCATCGTATCGAGCTGGTTCTGGCGCCAAAATTTCACAAATTGAGTTAGCTACATTTTCACAGAAGGTATTGAGTTCAAACTATATACAAAAGGCTTTCGTTTTTTGCTCAGAGTGCATGACACGCTGAAAATCCTGAATGCTGAATATTATTTCATCTGGGCCGAAACTTCGAAAATTCATAACTCGGTCAATTTTTATTGGATTGGGCTCATATTTTTACACAAGGTTACTGACTCATAGATCTACAACTTTTCTTCAAAAGTCGAGACTGGATTATGCTCCGATCAATACCAGTTTTTTATTGAAGAACGTGTCAGAGTCGACACTGGAGCCCAAAATAAGTTTGTCTGAGCTGAAACTTCAAAAATTCATAATTAATTCAGCGTTTATCCGATTGAGCCGATTTTCGGACAGGAGTTAGTTCTCGATATCGGCTACATTTTGTTTTCACATTTCAACTTCAAAAATTACACTTAAGTCCCTGCGATTTAGCCTGGAAAGTGACGAACTCAAGTGAACATTGGAGGCCCAATTGCACATTCAAAGCCCATTTTCTTTACCCTAATTTCCATTATATAATCACATTCTTTTCACACAAACCAAAGGAGAGAAAAAAAACCTTGCCACAACACTGTCAGAATATCAAATTCTTTCAAGAACCCTAAAACCTTGAAATCCTTATTACAAATCCCTCTCTCACTACAAACAAGCCATCCCAGTTACAAACCAACATCTCACTACAAACAAGCCATCTCAGTTACAAACCAACATCTCACTACTTCTTCAGTAAGGGTAAGGCTGACTTGATCTCCATGACCAAAAAGGCATAAAAGCATTCATGTCACTACTTTTCCAGTAAGGGTAAGGTTGATTTGATCTCCATGATCAAAAGGGTATAAGCATTCATACATGCCATATTGACCTAAACATTAAATTTCTTCATATATTGGCTTTATTTGTATTTTATGATATATAATAATTTATTTAATGTGTTCATGAGATTCAACACTGCAGATTTAGACAGGATCCCATGCAGGTTCATTAAGGAACGTTGAGGTCAAAACACAAATGACCAAAAGCCAAAAGGCAAATGGCCAAAACAGAACAGCTTACACATGACATCAATACATGGCGAGACAGACATCCTGAGAAGGTTAAAGAACGTTGAGGCCAGAACACAAATGGCCAAAAACCAGAACATAAATGGCCAAAAGCCAAAACACAAATGGCCAAAACAAAACAGTTTACACATGACACCAATAGTTGTTTCACCCCTCCAATCAGACTCGTATACTCCTAAACTCTCTCTCTCTCTCTCTCTCTCTCTCTATTTTTATTATTTTCTTTTAATTAATTAGTCATTATTCTTTTTATTAATCACTAACCAATTAACATTTTTTCCTAATAAAATCAAAAACACAAAAAAAATATTTTATTTATGAAAATTAACTTCATCACTTTTATTTTTGTAAATAAATTAATTTAATCAATTTAGCTTTAATTAGATTTAACTTTTAATATTTTTTGCAATATTTAAAATCAATTTAGAATATTAGTTTTTTATTAGCATTAATTCAATTTATTTTATTTCTTTAAAAACTCAAAAATCCAAAAATATTTTCATTATTTAATTTAATTTAATTGTTCATTTAATTTAATTCCATTTAATTCAAAAATAACCAAAAAAATCACTTTCTTTCAAAAAAGGGTCAAAACCCCAAAAAACTCGCATCCGATTTAATTTCCCGCACGCGATCCATTTTTCCATATTATTGTACTTGCTTCTGGAATGTAATAACTTTAATTAGGACTTTATTTATTTATTGCTTTATTTTACTTTCCGCAATTTAAATTAAAGGGTTTGTTTTTGGCGATGTAAATACCCGACGCCTTGTAATAGTTTAGATTTAATTTCCCGCAATTTAATTTCCACATAATATTAACTGTTAGATGTTTGATAATAGAGAATGCATGATAAGATCCAATGTATGAACTTAAAATCAACATAGATAACCCATGACATGTACAAAGATAAAATTAACTGAAAAACAATACACTCGCACATGCCACTCTTAGGGTACGCCTCACTTGGTTGCCTCGACGTGGTCATTGAGTATAGGGTGTTTTAGAGGTCGCCCTCCTGTCTAAAGATCAAAGTTGCCTCAAAACGGTTGCCTCGGATAAAACGATCTAAGACATTAGGATTACCGCTAAGGCGTCCTACTATTGCTTTAGTGACCACATGTCTCATAATCGAATTGACCCGAAAAAATTCCAACGACGGTGCTACCTACTTCTCAATAGTGGGATAGTATTGTCTAAAGAACATTTACACAGCTTAATTTCTTTGAGTAGGTAGAGGTTCTCAGGTACTTGCTCTTTCAAAACAAAAACAACTTTTCGCACCTACACTTTTCTGACAAAAGTTTTCAAACAACACTTCACACACTCTTGAGGACAGATATAAGAGTTAAATCAAAGTTTTCAAACAAAAAGTTTTCAAAACCCACAAACACAAGAAAAGCAAACATTTTTGAAAACATAGTGAGCAAGTACCTAAGAGCCCGTGGATAACCACGGATAGAAAGGGTGCTAACACCTTCCCTTTCTATAATCTACCTCCCGAACCGAGAAACATCTCGAAAAGGAATTTTGCTGTGCTTTTGTCCTTTCCTTGTTGGAGAAAATAAAAGACGGTGGCGACTCTTGCTTACCGCGACATTTCGCGAACCAGCATTTCAAAACAGTCAGTTCTATTTCCACCAATCACAGTCTGGAAACCCACTTTAACAGGGATGTCTACCTCCCCGTGCACCATTCTTTTTGATCCATCAAAATCCCTTACCACAATGTTACTCGGCTTTAAAGTCAAACCTTCATAATTCAAACGGTCTAACGCTTTCTTTTGCAGAACATTCAATGAAGACCTGGTATCTACCAGCACGTGGGCCATAGTGGTGCCCCTGCACTCAATCGAGACGTGCAGAGCATTATTATGATTCCTTCCTTTCGGTGTCAGATTCGCATATGAGAAACCCAACCCATTGTCAGCAGTCAAGCAAACCACGCAATCTTTGAACTGATCTGTAAAAGTTTCTTGCGGCACATGCACAGTCTTGAGAAATGCAATCAGAGCCTTCGCATGGGCTTCAGAACATAATTGCAGGGACAACATGGAGATCTTTGACGGGGTCTGCCCCAGCTGCTCGACCATATTGTAATCGCTCTTCTTGATAATTTTCAGTATTTCTTCTATTTCTTGTTTAAAGGCTTCCACGACGATTTTCTTAGGTGCCTCCATCCGGGCAGACTCACCTATAATTTCTTTGCCCCGATTCCCAGATGGCTCAACAGAAGGGGTGATAACTAGAGTAAGGATAAGAATAGCAGCAGGTGTAACAATTGGGGTAGGAACAGGAGAAATGTCAGGAGTGATGGCTGGAGAAACAGTTGGAATAACAGTAGGCTTGATGATAGTCTTCGGGTAAATCTCGGGAGAGAAGACCCTTCCACTTCGAGTAACCTTACTAGTCCCGACGATATTACTGACATCAGTACCAACGTCTTCAGTCTTCAGATCTTGCTTAACACCATGGTAATATGCATCAGCACCATAATACCATGGGACAACCTTGTCTGAGGTGTACGGGATGGGACCAGGAGCGGTGATTATTAGCGGAGAAATTCTTGGAACAAGTGTAACCCTAACAGGTTTTCTCGAGGAAACCTTGGAAGGATTGGCGGAAATGGTTATGATGGCAACATCTTCATTGGGAACAACATGGGTCGTAGTCTTCTCAAACAAAATTTCTTTATTATCCATCAGGCGCTGAACACCTGACTTCAACAAACGACAACCAAAAGGTAAAATCGAACACATGTGGAAACCCTCACCACAACCCGGAAATAAACCGGCCAACAACAAATTCTTCTTAACAATCATAAGAGGAGTGGAAATTTCTTCAACAGAGGTCACAAACAAATCAGTGTCAACAACATTAACTCCACGACCATGTTTGGGCATAGAAGCAGTTATAACATTCGGCTTTTCTGGAGCATCAAACTCTATCTCCTTGGCTTCAAGCAAGTCTTGTACTTTTTTTCTCAGAGCCCAGCAATCATTTGTATCGTGGCCAGGACTCTCAGAATGGTAGGTGCACCGCGTGTTGGGATTGTATCTGGGAGATATAGTGTTTGGATTCTTGGGAGCCTCTTTCAAGGTCGCCAAGTTGGATTTTAGCAGGTGAGGTAGAATTTCATCCAAAGTCATGTTGATGCGGGTAAACTGCCGTTGTGGTCTTTCCACCCTTTGTTGATTGTTGCATTGTGGAGCAACTGTGAGTCTTGGTATCACTACAGCATTTACCATTTGACGGTGTTCAGATCTACTCTGGCCCCTCGGGCTATAGACTGCACTAGCTTCCTTCTTACCGGTGAAAGGCTTCTTTGCTGAATTTTATGAAGCATCCTTCTGAATTTTACCACTTCGAATGCCAGCTTCTACTCTTTCTCCAGTCAAAATTAACTCAGTGAAACCAAATGACGAGCTACCGATTAAGTGATTGAAAAATGGACCAGATAGCGTCCCTAGAAACATGTCAACCAACTCCCTATCAGACAAAGGGGGTTGGACTCTTCCAGCCAAGTCTCTCCACTTCTGAGCATAGTCCTTAAAAACTTCACTTGCACCCATGGACATACCCTAGAGCTGAGTATGAGTGGGAGTAAGGTCGGCGTTGTACTGATACTGCTTGTAGAAAGCAGCAGCAAGATCTTCCCAGTTTCGGATACTGGCTCCTTCCAACTGATAGAACCATTCAAGCTGAGTCCCTGACAGACTATCTTGAAAGAAATGCACCCATCAATTTCTATCAGCAGTGTGGGGTTGGATTTTCCTGACATACGTGTGAAATCAAGCGTCTCAAATAAACCTTTTGTTTTGATGAAGACAAACCATGGCTTACAAAAGAAGGCAAAGACTTTGGTCAAGCATCTAAGCATCTAAGGATAATATCTTCAATCAAAGCTCTCTACAACTTTAAAGGTATAATAATATTATCTACTTTGATCTTAAGATATAGATGCTCAAAAATGAAAAATAAATAGTTTAAGAATCATTCTCAAGCTTTGCAAAGATTAATTTTCATTTTTCATATGCATGCAATCGATTTACATCTAAGTGCAATCGATTGCACTCTTCAAAAATTCCAAATCTTTTGCTCCTGTTTTTTGATGCAATCGATTACATAGTTTGTGAAATCGATTGCACACTTAAAAGTTTCAAAACAATTGATTATGTCTTAGCATGCAATCGATTACATAGTTGGTGCAATCGATTGCACTCAGTTAAATTTTGCTACTGACTTAGCTTGCAATCGACTACATTGTTGATGCAATCGATTGCACTCTTAAAATTTTGAAAATATAGCTGTTGAAGACCTTGTGCAATCGATTACACTAAAGGTGCAATCGATTACACACTGCACGAATTTGAAAAATTACAGCTTTGTTCATGCCTTTTGATCATGCCTTTTCATTACATCTTTTCCCTCAAACTTGGCATTTATTCATGATACAATTCCAGATCTTCATGATATTTCAAAAGGGTGTTATGAACATATAAATATTCAATTTCAAATTCATACCTTATACCTTCTTTCATAATATTTTTCTGAACTTTAAAAATACAAACTCAAGCATTCTTCATTTTCATGCATAAGTTTTCTGCATTTATTTTCATACTTTAAAACAGAAAACTTTGAGCAAATATATCTTGAGTCTTTGTACAATATTATTATTGTAAGAAGAAGATTATTCATTGTCAAAATCACTCTTAAGTGATCAATATACTCTACTCACTCAAACTCACAATTTGTTTTTACTTACTTATTTTCCAGGATTGTTGGAATTAAGTTTAAGTGTTTTTGTTGAAATCTTGTCTTTCCAAGTTGTTAGATACAAGTGTAGTTACATTGAGAGGATTGTTCTCATAGGTAACTTAGTGAAAATACAAGAGGATTGTTCTTGGTCCAAGAGGATTGTTCTTGGTTTGGTTGGTAGTTCTTATGTAAGTTTTCCACAATAAGGAAATCTCTTTCATGTTGAAAGGGGACTGGAGTACTCTCGGACTGTGAGGGGAACCAGGATATATCGCCCGTGTCTCTTTATTTTTCTGCATTTTTAAGCTTTCCAAAAATCTCTTATAACCAGAAAAATAAGAACCATCATCACTAAAAACCAGAATTTTTAAAAGTACCTAATTCACCCCCACTCTTAGGCGCACTTCGTACTTACAATACGAACGAAGATGGAGTTTTGGACAGGATACTCCAGCATACTTGGCAAAAACTGGAGCTTTGAACTTATGAGGGATCACCACTCCCGATACCAGTTCCAATTCTCCAAAATCCAAACCAGGTATTTTCTGAATCTCCATAGCGCTCAGACGGTCTTCTAGTTGCTTGTACCTATCCTCAGCAGGAGGATATTGCTCATCATCGTAATCAGTATCGTTTTCAGAAACTGCAGGACTAGGGTCCTTTGCCCTTTCTTGATTCTCCCCGTCCTTGGATGAGGAGGTCAGATCAACTGGTTGTCTCAACCTTTCTCCGAATCTTCTACCCATGTTCAGAATACCGACCTTCTTCTTCTTCTTCTCTTTCAGAATAAGGGTCTTCATATCCTCTTGCCCTTTAGCCATACTTATGAACATCTGTTGGAATTGGGCGTTATGTGCCTGAAGATCTTTGATGGCTTGATCGGAAGACATTTCTGCTGAAATAAACAGCGAAGAAGATGAGAAACATGTAATGGTACCTGTAATGATGTGCATGATAATGGGATGCGCATGTAATGATTTCAAAGACTTTGGGAGAATTAAACTTGTAAACCAAAAATAAACAAAACTTTATTAGCTTAACTTTGAAAGGTTCAACAATGCTTTTAAGGCGTTACAAAGAAGTAAATAAAACAAAATATAAAACTAAAAAAAAAGAAAAATCAAAAGTCCCATGGTCGCTTCCTCTTTGTGCTGATGTAGTTATTGATTACTCTTTCTTCCTTGAGCTTCCTGGTGAACTTCAAAATCTTCCTTTCTTACTCATGATATTGTTCCCAGTAAGTATCTCGTTCATTCTTCAACTGAATCCAAGACCTCTGCAACTCCCCAAGATCAGTGGGCATGTAAGGATAGAGAAACGTGTAAGGAACTCCTTCTTTATTAGTGGGATCCACAATCACTGGTAATACAGCCTCATAGGGCATCCCAAGCTTCTGGGCACGAGCTCAGACCCATTGGAGGTAAGGCTGCATAGAAAGGGAAGTCTTTGGTGCCAACTCTTGGGGGTCAGATCTGTTCACCATGCCCCAAGCTCGTATGAACCTCCGACGATGCTCCTTAACGTCCTCCTTATAGTCAAATACAATGTCCTCAAGAAGTAACTCACGGGGACCATCTCTCCGAGCACGACCAAATTGTCATAAAGCTAGACAAGGATTGTAAGTGATACCCCCTCTGATTCCAAGCAATGGGACATTAGGGTATCCCCCACAACGGTCAATAACAGCAGTGTCTTCCATAGCCCGGGAATACCAAAGAATATCTGTATGAGTAAGTGACATTATTCTGTAGGACCAACCAAAACCTTCTTCGTTCTTCAGCACAAAATTAGGGAGGTGAGAAATAAACCACCTCGACAACAACGACATGCAACACATAAGAGTCCCTCTTCTCCTCATAGTACGAGTGTGGAGAGCATGCAAGATATCTCCCAGCAAAGTAGGCACAGGGTTGCGAGAAAGGAAAATCTTGACCGCATTCACATCTACAAAGGAATCTGGATTAGGGAAGAGAACCAAACCATAGATAAGAAGAGCCAAGACATCTTCAAAATCCTGGAAATCCAAAGGTAGTACCCTCTTGAAGTTAAGTTGGTTTCAACCTATCCTAGAAAAAGTAACCGGGTTCTAGAGGATATCAATATCACTGACCATCCTTCATCGGTCATGGTTTTAGCTCACGCAATCTTTTCTTGCGGCCGGAACTATCTCGAGAGTATGGTCTCAATCAGTGTAGCATCGAGTATCAACCAGTTCTCAGCTTTATACCGAGGTCGGCTATCTCACTACTTTCTAATGGCCAAGTTGGGCGATTAAAAGTTCTAAGGTCAGTTGATGCTTAATGACACCACGCAGCGGCCCCGTATTCTCCTCGTTTCTCCACAAGGGATACCGATACTAACCAATGTGCCACATCAACGTAGCTACTACTTCAACCGTATCAGTATACTCCGTACATTTCCCTCACAGTCTATTACTACTGTATCCCCAGATCTGGGTGAGGATCTATAGTAACCCCAAACAAAAACCCTTAAAAGTAAAGCAAACAAAGCAATCAAAAGAAGCAATTATGATGAACAAGATCCTAAGGTATACCCCATTTATTAAGTCCCCATCAGAGTCGCCAGTTCTGTGATATGATGGCAGAACCAACTGTTTGAATACTGGTTTATGTTTTGTGTTTGCAAAATGTTGCGGTAAGCAAGAGTCGTCACCGACTTTTATTTCATCCAATCGGAAAGGAAAAAATACAGAAAAAAAATCCTTTTTCGATATATTCTGAGTACAGGGGGTAAATTATAGAAAGGGAAGGTATTAACACCCTTTCTATCCATGGTTTTCCATGGGCTCTTAGGTACTTGCTCATCTTTTTAAAATTTCTTGTGTATGTGCTTTGTTTTTGAAAAGAGTTTTAACTTCGTGATAACCCTTGTATCAGTCCTCAAGGGTGTGACGAAGTTGTTTTGAAAATTTGTTTGAAAAGTGTAAGTGTGAAAAGTTTTTTACTGAGCAAGTACCTACTAGCATCTACTTACTCGAAAAAAGATTGTTTCTATTCTCGTTTCCTTTAGACAACGCTATCCTACTATTGAGAAATAGGTATCACCGTCGTTGGAGTTTGTAAGGGTCAATTCGAAAGGGACGTGCGATCACCAAAGCAATATTATGACACCTTAGTAATAACCCTAGAGTCTCAAGATCATATTCAAGGCAACATTTCCGAGGCAACATCCGAACGGGACACTTGATCTTTTTAGACAGGAGGGCAACCACTAAGACACCCTATACTTAATGATCGTTTACCGAAGGCAACCGAAGTGTGAGTATACCCTAAGAGTGATATGTGCGAGTGACCTGTTTTCAGTTATTTGTCTTTGCACATTAGGGTTTTCTAACCGTATTAAATTTGTCATGCATTGTTATCATACAATCCTATTAGCATTCATCTAAACAGTTAAATATTTGCGGGAATTAAAAATGCGAGAAAGTAAATATACGCTATTACAAGGCTTCGGGGAGGGGGATTAATTACATAGCCAAAAACCCGGGAAAAAAGCGATAAATAAAAAGTCCTCAATTAAACTATTACAAACCATGAACAATTACAACAATATTAGCAAAGATAAATAACACACGTGCGATGAATCGAATACGAGACAACTAAGATTTTGACCCTTGACTTAAACCTAATTGCGATTGATTAAAATATGTTTTTGTCATGTTTTGTTATTTAAAAAAATAAAATAAAGAAATCATTAAATTAAAAAGAAAATCCTATTTCTAATTAATTTTAAATTAAGAAAAATAAATTTATTCTAAAACCTATTTTTGTATTTTTTTTTTATTTGAAATAAAAAGAGCAAAATAAGATTAAATTAAAAGTTTTAACCTAATTTTTATTTTGATTTTATTTATGAAAACAAATTACAATTTCCTAAGTTAAACTAAATTAAATTAATTTTGATAATAAAAAAACTAATCCTAATTTTGTGAATTATTGATTTTATGAATTTTACGAAAAATAATTAATTTGTGAATTAAAATAAATAAAGAAAATTAAAAGCATAAAAATGAAATAAAGGAAAGAAATAAAAAAAAGTAGCAAATGGGCCTGGTGATATTGCTGAAAGGGGGGGGTTGGAATATGAATTTTCTGGGCCCAAGGTTGATAGCCCGTTTTGACTATGCCTGATTCAATGCACGCGTTGACCTGGGGCGCATGGTGGGCCTCCAGTGGAATGGCATTGGATCTGTAGCGCTGATGAATTGGATGGCCAGATCTTGATGGCACACGGTGAACCTCCTGATGTGTAACGTGCTGGATTACCTATTGAAGAAAAATATGAAGAAAGATTGGGACCTGGGGATCAAACCCAGGTCCTTATGCATACTTCCAATCCCTGCTTGCCAACTGAGCTGTTTTACTTAATTGTACATATAATAGAAACAAAATATAATATATGGAAAACAATGATTAATGGGAAAAACGCTCTAAAGTTCAAACTGCCCAACCAGGGAGTGCCACGCATCATCTTCTTCCTCCCAACCTTCGTTTTAGCCCAATATGTTTTTACCTACGGACATTGAGCTGTAGCTACAAACCTGTGTGTCTCAAAAATCATCCACAAGCAAGATAAATGATCATGGCTGGTACCAATCAACTTGTCTCATCCTCACGAGTTTCATGATACCAGAATCAATGTTCAATTTAACCTGTATTGCAAAGCCCTAAAACTAAACAAAAAACCCTAGCCATGGCAATTTTGCATACAGTCGTCAAAAATGCAATTGAATAAAATGAATAGCTTGCAAACTCAATAAGGAACAAGAATATGTAATCAAAACATGCCAGTGATGTATAAATCAATGAAAATGAAAACGAAATTTTTTGGCTAACCGTGTGACTTCTACAACGTGTTTCAGGACGCGGGGAGGCTTGCTAATGATTAAAACACGATCCTGAGACGTCCAGCAATCGATTGGCAAGGTGAGGATGGCTTGGGATGGCCTGTAACTTGGAATTGGATCACCACTTTTTCTTGAGATTTTTCAGTTTTTTTCTTGCTTTGCACGACTGTTCAACCCCCTTTTTTGCCTTGGATCTCTTCTGTATATGTAATGCAACATATTAGGTTAACAAAAACGAATTCAATCTTGCCCATTATGAAGATTTAATTTGGTCTTTCATGGCATATGATATCTTTCCAAACTTGCTTCAATTCAATATTTTTCCACCCAAATTAGCCTTGCACGAATTGATTCTCAATTGACAGCATATAAGATCTTCCTTCAATGCAAAAATCATCCCTAAAACACATTATATGATTTATTTAGATTTATTTGATTTTATTTGAATTTTAAGTGAATAAAAATCAAAATAAATTAAATAAATAAATAAATAAATAAATAAATAAAGCAAGGAGGGTCCCATAGGTCGTTGACTATGCTAGGAATGAGATGCAATCTTAAAAAGATGGGCCCATGTGGAAAAAAATGCAGTTTTGATCAATGTTGACTTTTGACAATTTCCCAAAAATTGCCAACTTTGACAATGCATATCTCTCTCAATTTTGAGCCTAGGAGGGTGTTCTTGGACTTTTTATAAATCTTAGGATGTCTTATAAGCAAACCTTTTAGTCTCATATAAATTGAGTCTTCCATGTTCATGTATGAAGCTTTGACCCAAAAGGTGTTTTTGTTGACTTTTCAAAATGACCTATAATGTAAAAATTCATATCTTTTTGTGAGTGCATATTTTGAACTTGGGTAATGAATATGAATTATAGGGAATTGCTTCCTCTTTAAAATGAGCTTTGGATGGGTCATTTCTGATAAAGTATGAAAAAGTTATGCTTGGTCAAAGTTGAGTTGACTTTTACTGTAAAACCCTAATTTAGCAACTTTTGGGTTTTGATGAGTTGTGAGCAATCCTTGATGAATCATGATCAACCATTGATAAAATTATTAATGATACTTAAAAATGAGGATGTTGACCAAAAATATTGAAGTTTGACTGTATGTGGGCCACATTTGACTTTTGACCTAACAAAGTCGATTTCTAGGCCTTTGAGCAATTGGCTGAGCAAACTTCTTCTGTAAGGCTTGAAACTTGACATGGATGATCTTTATAACATATTAGGACAATAGTGAGCATTTGGGATCCTTTGGATTCAAGCATCTTGATGAAAAATGAAACCCTAATTTGAGGTAGACTGTCTTAGGAGGGAGTTTGTCTGGTCAACTCTTGGACTTCCTTGAGCAATTTGAGGACCTCACTTGACATGTATTGAGAAATATGGGAGGGGAAATTTTGGGGTACAACAGCTTTTATGTATGATCAATGCCTTACGCGCGCTTCTTCTGCCACTAGGGTGGTGTGATACGGTGGGAGAACTGACTTGAGGTTTTGCGTTTGTTTTTGCAAATGTTTCGGTTGAGCAAGAGTCGCCACCGACTTTTTATTTTATCCTAAGGAAAGGTTAAAAAGCACAGCAAAAACCTTTTGAGATGTTTTCTTGGGTTCGGGGAGTAGATTATAGAAAGGGAAGGTATTAGCACCCTTTCTATCCATGGTTATCCATGGGCTCTTAGTTACTTGCTTAGATCACTTGCCTTTTGTTTTCAATTTGTTTGAAATGGTGCTTTGTGTGTGTGTTTGAAAATATTTTTGAAAGGAAGCCAATGTGGTGGCAACCTTTATAATGATCCATGTGGGGATGTATACAAAGGTGTATGTCTTTTGAAGAGGTTTTCATTTGTTTTTGAAAATTGTTTTGAAAGTGTTGTGAGGTGTGGTTTTGAAATTAGGCAAGTGTTTTGGTTTTGCAAGTTTGATTCAAGTAACTAAGAGGTTATCTACTCCTAAATTTCTCAAAAGATTATTGCTACGTTTTAACCCTTTTAACAAGTTTGTTCCACCATTGAATTTGGTGGACAACCTTATGTTAGGATGTGAAAGGGACAGGCGCGGGTCATCGTTTAGACCATAATTGCAACGACGTTAAATGTCTTTGGGCAATTTTCTTTAAGGGACTTGATCATTTATTTTTGTTTGTTTTGAAAAGTTTTATCGAGGGACTATGATCATTCAAATTGTTTGCTTTGCCCAAAGAAGTTCAACATACAATATGGCCCATTTATTTGAAGGCAACAAAGTGGAGTACCCTAGGGGTGCAAGTGTGAGATGTGTGTCCATTTTCATGCTTGTTTATCTTGAGATTAGGTCATAACTATTTTTTATCGTTTTTCGCATACAAACCCTAATTCTAACATGTTATCATTAGAAAGCAATAAAGTGCGAAAATAAAATTTACTAAGCTATTACAAAACCAAATATGGGGAGGAGGGTACAAATGTTCAAATGGGGATATTGACAAGTAATGTAAATCTAAATTATTACATCATTTTTTGAATATTTGCAATTTAATCAATGTACAAAAATTAAATAAGAATGCAAGATGCAAAAGAAATGTTTTGTATATGTATGAAAAAATATTATTTATGTAAAAGAGAAAAGAAAATAAAAATATATTATTTTTTTGAGTATTTTGAATTTAGGGCAAAAAAAACCCTAATTTTAATGAAAATGGATATTAATTGATTTAATACAAACGTTTATTTATTATTTACAAAAATAAAAATAAAATGAAGTATATTATGGAAAAAGTATTTTTTGTATCAAATATTAATAAAATGAAAAATTCAAGTATTTTTATATTTTAACCTAAATATATTAATAAACATATATATATATATATATATATATATATATATATATATATATATATATATATATATATATATATATATATATATATATATATATATATATATATATATATATATATATATATATATATATATATATATATATATATATATATATATATATATATATATATATATATATATATATATATATATATATATATATATATATATATATATATATATTAAGTTCTAAATATGCATTATATACAAATAATAATAATAATTAATTTTTTTAATAAAATCAATAAAAAAGTATTTTTTATGTGAAATATTTTCAGAAGGTAAATAAAAAAAAATGTATTTACACTATTTTTGTATTTATTCTAAATAAAAATATGTATATATTTATGTATAAACAAAAGAAATAAATCAAATAAATATGCCATAAATTCAAAAAAAGATGGAAAAAATATTTTTATATTTTTTATATTATGAGAAAAAATAAACAAAGTCAATCAAAAAAGAAAAAGTCAAAAAGAGTTAAGAATAAGACAAATGGGCTTGGGGGGTTCATGTGTAATTATATGGTGCAAATAAGAAAAAATTCCAGGCCCAGCCCAGAAGACCTGTCTTCTTCAACCTCTGAACAACATCCTTCAAGCAAACACGCGTTTTTTATCTCTGGATTCCTGGACTTTCAAGCAAAACTCATAACATGAAAAGTGTAGAGCATTAAGAGACGGTTTCAACCATGTAAAGAACTTGACCTAACTCTCTAAGATGAGGGAGAATTTCTCCTCCCCCAATTTCTGACCTAACTTTTCATCAATGTTCAGACATAAAATTCTCTAAGCACACGAAATATAAATGAAATCTAATCATATGAGCATGTTCAGGGCTATGATTGTGACATGTTTTCTTCACAAATCTAAAGCTAACAATGCCTAATAAGAGAGATAGAACTTCATGAACTTACCTGTTCAGTTGGAATCGAGCTTTGCAATGGAGGATGTTTCAGAGTGAAATGATGACTTGTATAGCTTCCTTGAAGTGTAAGGATGCTTTTCCAAGTCCTACTTTGTCTTGAAACTCCCTGAATCGAGCTAGTGAACTCCAACTGCAAAACAGAAAATAAAAAATGGTGAAGTGGCTTGGAGGTGTTACAGGTCAGGTTTCAAGTCATGGTTAGCTTGCATAGGTTGTAAGGAAGGTAGAGGAACAGGTTTGGGCAAGAATGCTTGAAGGGATTGAGAGATAGCACTCAGGGGTTGCCCTGTTTGAGCAGTTTCAAGGTGATTATGGCAATGGGAGTGTTTGAGAGGCCAAGGGCTCGTGTGTTAGCTTGGATATGTTCTATGGAATGTGTTTGATAGCTTCTTTCTTGTGTTTGTAAGCTGAAGAGAGAGTTGGTACAAGTTATGCACTTTTCTTGAACTTGAAGCAAACAAAAGCAAGTTGATGGTTTAGGTCAGTAGGGGGCCTCCTAATGTGCTGCATAATCCTCTCTTGATCAGTGTGTTATGCACATAATCTTGTGCCAAGCAGATTTTCCATGTACTTTCTTGATTTGCAATTGGACATAAAGTTAATCTTTTCAAAAATGGAAAGTTCACTTTATCTAGTTTAGGATTAATCTTGCATACAATGCTTGCACTCAAAGAACAACATTTTAACACATTGAATATGCATTAAATTATTGAGTATGGAATGGTTCAAGGACCTGTAATCAAGCATAAAGTAAGCTGAGTTCAAATTTGCAAGATTATGAACATGTCTTGGTTAAGAACAAAAGTGAATTTTTGCCAACTTGTGAAATTCGAATATCTCAAGTTATGAGGTTGTTTGATGAGTTCTTGGACATTTTGGAAAGCTTGGAATGTGTACTACAATCCATCTTTGAAATGCAAGTTGAAATTCCAAATGAAAGAGTATGAAAGATGGCCTTGAAGTGGGGTAGAAAACCTTGTCAAAATAGGTTAAAATCTCACTAAGTTAAAAATGGTTTAGTGCCCTTATTTAAAAAATTGTAACTTGAGATACAAGCTTCAAATGAGAAAACTTTGTGAATCAAAGTTGTAGATTATGTAACAAGCTACAACTTTCATGTTTTGACTTTTGTTTGAATCCAAATGGATCTTGGTGAAAAGATGGGGCAAAGTTGGGAAAAAATTAGGGTTTTTCATAACTTAGAAAAATTCTAAGTTATGAAAAATTCCATTTTAAAACCCTAATTTGCATTTTGTGATTTCTTGGTGAACAAGTTTCATGATTTGACATATTTTGATGAAAAATGAATCTTGACTCTTGATTTTGACCAAAAAGTCAAAGTTTGACTTTTCAGTGTACAGTCAAAATTGATCAATTGACTGGGAAATTCAACTGTCAATCTTGTGTACTTGGGATCTTTTGAGCTTGATGAATGTGTCAAGATCATTTCATTGAGTCCTTGAGTCCATATGTGAGCTTGATTTGCCATTGGCTAGGTCAAACAGTCAAAAATTACCCTTCTGCAGTCAAAACCCTAAAAATGACCATTTTGCCCTTTTGATGATCTGATCAAATTTCTTGTGGAATTGTGATCCAAACTTGATAAAATGGTTCATATGAGTTCATAATGTTGATGTGGGTCAAATTTCATGAGGTTTGACTGTCAATTGGCCACAATTGACTTTTTCCCCAATACAGCTGATTTCTAGATCAACTGTCCAATTGACTGGGTAAAAATTGGAATCAAGACTTGAAACTTGGTGAGGATAAACTTGGGAGTCCAACATGAAGCATGAAAGTCATCTTAGGCATTTTAGGTCAAAACATCCTTGGGCAAACACAAACCCTAATTTGAGTCCACAGTGTAAGGAGAAGTCTTGAGCAGAGGAAACCCTAACTGGATCTTGATCTTCAAGGGTCTTGTGATGAGAAAATGTTGAGGAAATGGGAGGGCAAATTTTGGGGTACAACAGTTGCCCCTGTTCAATCTTCTTGGACCTGAAGAGTTAGATTGGCAAGTTTGCCTTTCGCAACTCGAGGGTAAAAGGAGATTGGACATTAGAGTGCCCGGAAATTTGCACTCGCATGTTGAAGTATCAGCAATGTGATGTCAGGAATGGGCTTACAGATGCCATTTGGAGAGATGGTGGATAGGGAGATGGGCTTATAGATGCCATCTAGAGATGTGACAGAACCTTGTCGGGAATGGGCTTATAGATGCCATTTGGAAGTGTTGATCGCATAAGAGATTCCTTAGCGAGAACTTGTGTATTTGAGAAAGACGGATGTTTTCCTGGCTTGTTACAGGTGTTTGATCTTCAGTCTCCTTATGCAGATATGCCCTGGCTAGATACAGGTATCGAATCTACAATTGGTTGCTCACAGATGTGCCCTGGCTGGATACAGGAGTCGAATCTGGAAATAGTCGTTAATAGATGTGCCCTGGCTGGATACAGGAATCGAATCTTCGAACTCTTCAGACGTGCCCTGGCTAGATACAGGAATCGAGTCTGGAAACGTGGTCAACAGATATGCCCTGGCTGGATACAGGAATCAAATCTGAGATGTTGTAGTTGATAGACGTGCCCTGGCTGGATACAGGAATCGAATCTTCGAACTCTTCAGACGTGCCCTGGCTAGATACAGGAATCGAGTCTGGAAACGTGGTCAACAGATATGCCCTGGCTGGATACAGGAATCGAATCTGGCGTTGCGATAGTTGCTAGATATGCCCTGGCTGGATACAGGAATCGAATCTTCGAACTCTTCAGACGTGCCCTGGCTAGATACAGGAATCGAGTCTGGAAACTGATCACTCTCAGACGTGCCCTGGCTAGATACAGGTATCGAATCTGGAATTGTGACAGTTGAAGATAGTTGTTTCTGGGATTGTCTTTTTCCTGAAAAGGCAAAAACATAAGTTGTATGCAATGACATGATGTATGATATGCACGATGTCATGATGTTCAACATGAGATGGTGTTGTATGCACTTTATCATATATGTAAGCAAGAGGTGTGAAAATGTAAAATGTTTATGAATGTAATTTTGTCCTAGGAAAATAAATCCTTGACGAACGGCCGGGGAGTTGCTCCGTGGAAGAGGTACTTGGCCGAAGTTTTGCTGAGAGGCCTGTTGAGGACTTTAATGATGGATTCCGCTGGGGATAACAATGATAAACTCCGCTGGGGAATGAAGGAACTTTGCCAAGGGCGATCTTCCGTGGCAAATAGCTGAGGATAACCCAGTTATAAGTCCTTGTGAGGAAATAACTCTAAATAAAACTCGGGAGAGACGTTCGTACTCCGCAAGGGATAAGCTTCCAGAATCTACTGGGGATGAGCTTCAAGACCTACCGGGGAATGTTGTGCCTTTCAGGATTGTCGGAGAGTCAACTCTGCTTGGGGAAAGTATTGCTGAATCTTGTTTTACTCTGCGGGGAGTTGAGATGATTTGGCCACATTCTTCGGTTGAACCTACCTTGGCACTTTGGCGGACAAAACAACCAGACTGCATTAGATAACTTCACATTGCCCCTGTCTCTGATGTCACCTGTAATCAATCTCTTGCTTTATATGTAAACATTTATGAATCAGCAATTTAATGTCAAATGCATATATCAAAAATGAACATTGAACGTTCTTCGCAAGACAAAACAGAAAAAAGGAAAACAATGGTAATTTGTATGGACAAGTGAATTTGTATTGATTTAAACTTTGCCTGTGAATAGGCGTTTTTGTACAGGAGGCTGACATCCTAGTAAGAGGACGCCGCCAAATAACATAGAGTTTACAATTTGAAAAAGGAAACAAAACAGCTATGTGAACAATCCCACTGGGTTCCAATTCTGCTATCGCCTTTATGTCTTCGAACGTCTCATCGCTTTGCTGCCTAGTTGAAGATGAAGCTGATTGGTCGATGCCGAAATCTGAGCCAGATAGTTGATGCCGAATTCCGGATGCAAAGTGATCCAACGAGACATAGTGTTACGCTTTTATCCCTAACTTTTGCCTGGACCGCCCTTTCGGGTTTTCAGTCCACCGGGATACCCATTTTTGCCCAAGCCGCCTTTTCAGGTTTTCGACTTGCCGGGTGTACAGATTTTTATTCATTTCATCCCTTATTTTTTCCCGAACCCTTTTGGTTCGCCGGGAAGCCCTTATTTTTGCCTAGGTATGTCAACCTAGCGGGTCTTTTATTTATGTGTAGTATTTTTTCACTATGTCTGCATTGGCGGGGTGAGGAAGGTCGTCACCATCCATGGTGGTTAGGATCATGGCTCCTCTTGAGAACACACGTTTAACCACAAATGGCCCTTCGTACGTAGGGGTCCATTTGCCCCGGGGATCACTTTGAGGAAGGATGATGCGTTTGATTACCAGGTCCCCAACTTGATACTCTTGTGGTCTGACTCTCTTGTTAAATGCCCTGATCATCCGTTTTTGATACGTTTGACCATGACAGATAGCAGTGAGCCTCTTTTCGTCAATCAGATTTAATTGATCAAGTCGAGTCTGGATCCAATCATCTTCATTCAAGTCTGCATCCTTCATTATCCGGAGAGAGGGTATCTGGACTTCAATTGGCAAGACTGCCTCCATGCCATAGACCAAGGAGAAGGGAGTTGCCCCGATTGACGTCCTAGCTGAGATACGGTACCCATGAAGAGAGAATGATAACATCTCGTGCCAATCTTTATAGGTCACTGTCATCTTCTGCACAATTTTCTTGATATTTTTATTGGTTGCCTCTACAGCCCCATTCATCTTCGGCCGGTAGGGAGAAGAATTGTGGTGTTATATCTTGAATTGTTCACAGAGTTCAGTGATCATTTTGTTATTGAGATTGGTACCATTGTCCGTAATGATTCTTTCCGGGACTCCGTACCGACAGATCAGATTATGCCGGATGAAACGTGCCACGACGCTCTTGGTTACTGTGGCGTAGGAAGCTGCCTCAACCCACTTCGTGAAGTAGTCGATCGCCACCAAGATGAAGCGATGCCCATTGGATGCCGTTGGTCGGATCTCACCGATCATATCGATGCCCCACATTGCAAAAGGCCAAGGTGCCGTCAGGACATTCAAAGGAACCGGAGGGATATGCATCTTGTCAGCATAGATCTGGCATTTGTGACAAGTTCGGGAATGCTGGTAACAATCGGCTTCCATTGTGGACCAGAAATATCTTGCCCGAAGGATTTTCTTAGCCATGGTGTGTCCACTGGAATGTGTTCCAAATGTACCTTCATGCAGTTCTATCATAATTTTCTCTGCTTCAGCTTTATCCACACAATGTAGCAGAGTTGAATCATGATTCCGTTTGTAGAGAATGTCGTTGCTGAGGAAGAATTTTGCAACAAACCTCCTCATGAACTTCTTATCATTGACAGATGCACCTTCAGGGTATTCCTGAGCTTCCAAGTACCTCTTCACCTCGTGATACCAGGGTTTTTCAATCACCTTCTCAGCCTCGAGCTCGCAGCAGTATGCCGGTTCATCCAACTTCCAGATAATGATTCAGGGAGCCTCATTGTCCCATTTAACTTTGAACATTGAAGACATCGTAGCTAGGGCGTCCGCTAGCTGATTCTCCTCTCTAGGGAAGTGTTCGAAAGTTATCTCTTCAAAGTGGGGGAGCAAGGTCGACACATACTCCTTGTAAGGAATAAGATTCGGGTGTTTCGTATCCCACTCGCCTTTGATCTGATTGATCACGAGAGCGGAATCTCCGAAGACACTTAGAAACTTGATCCTCAGGTCGATTGCAGCTTGTAAACCCATGATACATGCCTCGTATTCTGCCATGTTGTTGGTGCAGCTGAAACATAATCGGGCAGTGAGGGGAGTATGAGTTCCTTTGGGAGATATGATTACAGCGCCGACGCCGTTACCCAAAGCATTGGAGGCTCCATCAAAATGCATAGACCATCGGGATCCTTCCTCAGGTCCTTCATCCGGTCCAGGTACTTCACAGTCAGTTACCACCATGATGTCTTCGTCCGGAAAATCAAAGTTCAATGATTGGTAATCGTCCACAGGTTGGTGTGCCAAATGATCGGCCAGTACACTTCCTTTGATTGCTTTCTGAGTTGTATACTGGATGTCATATTCTGTTAAGATCATTTGCCATCTCGCTATTCTTCCAGACAGAGCGGGCTTTTCAAATATGTACTTGATGGGATCCATTTTTGAAATCAATAAAGTAGTGTGAGTCAGCATATACTGTCTCAGCCGGCGAGCAGCCCATACAAGAGCGCAGCAAGTTTTCTCAAGCAGTGAGTAACGAGACTCACAGTCGGTAAACTTTTTGCTCAAGTAATAAATAACGTGCTCTTTTCGGCCAGACTCGTCATGCTGGCCCAGCACACACCCCATTGAATTGTCAAGTACTGTCAAGTATAGTATCAGAGGTCTTCCTTCCACCAGTGGCATAAGAATGGGTGGCTCTTGGAGATATTCCTTTATCCTTTCGAAGGCGGCCTGACATTCATCGTTCCAGCGTACTACTTGATCTTTCTTCAGTAATTTGAAGATTGGCTCACAGGTAGCAGTCAGATGTGAGATGAATCGGGCAATGTAATTCAGTCGTCCCAGAAAGCCTCTGACTTCTTTCTCTATTCTTGGAGTCGGCATCTCTTGTATGGCTTTTACCTTGGCAGGGTCCACCTGAATACCTTTATCACTTACAATGAAACCTAGCAACTTTCCGGACCTCACCCCAAAAGTGCATTTGTTGGGATTTAACCTCAGTTTGTACAACTTGAGTCGGTCAAATAACTTCCTCAGATGGTCAAGGTGCTCCTCCTCAGTTTGAGACCTTGCAATCATGTCATCCACGTATACCTCAATCTCATGATGGATCATATCATGAAATAAAGCAACCATGGCACGTTGATAGGTTGCCCCAGCATTTTTCAATCCGAATGGCATGACCTTATAACAGAAGGTGCCCCACTGAGTCACAAATGTAGTCTTCTCCATATCCTCTGGAGCCATCTTGATCTGATTATACCCTGAAAAACCATCCATGAAGGAGAACACCTTGTGTTGAGCTGTATTGTCAACAAGGACATCAATGTGAGGTAGGGGGAAGTCATCCTTGGGGCTGGCCCTGTTCAGATCCCTGTAATCAACACACATTCTGACTTTACCGTCCTTCTTTGGTACTGGCACCACATTGGCAACCCACTGAGGGTAGGAAGTCACTGCAAGGAACCCGGCATCAAGCTGCTTCATAACCTCGGCCTTGATCTTTTCAGACATCTCTGGACGCATCCGTCGGACTTTTTGCTTTACCGGAGGGCAATCTTCCTTGGTTGGCAGGTGGTGAACTACAATGTCGGCATCCAAACCAGGCATATCTTCATAGGACCAAGCAAAAATCTCCATGTAATCCTGTAGCATCTGGATCAATCGTTGCTTCACGCTGAGCTCTAGATTGGCACCAATCTTGACCTCTTTCCTATCTGTCTCGGTACCCAGGTTAATTGTCTCCACCGGCTCTTCATGTGGTTGAATAGCCCTCTCTTCCTGGAGTAGCAGTCTTGCGAGTTCACCAGGCACTTCGCAATCATCTTCACCTTCGTCCTCGGCCAAGTTGATCGGATTTTCGAAGTCATAACTGGCGGTAGCAGAGCTGTTACCAGTGAGATCCAGAGTGGATTGAAACCTGTATAAGTGAGTGTGTGTAAATATAGCCGTTTTGCAATATATATAACACAGAAAGGAAAAGAGCACAAGATTTGAAATGCAACAAACGTCTAATGTTTTGATTGATGATATATGAAAATGTCATACAAAAAGCCCTCACAAATGGAGCTACGATGCCCCGGGTAGGACACCGAGCCAACAAAGTTTTAACATATTGTTTGTTACAAATTGGAAATCAAAAGAAATTAATTACTGCGTGACAAATGTGATAGGGGTAAAATCCTTTGCCGTCCAGTTGCTTGGTCCGTCGCTGGTAGTCGGGTAGATCCAACTGTCAAATTCGACTTCCTCTACATCCTCCTCGATAGCATTCACCCTTGAGCTGGAGATAAACACTGGAGCCTTTCTGACCTTCTCCTTGCGCACAGCCCTCTGAGCCTCTGCAGTAAAGCCCAACCCAAACTTGTCGTTCTTCTGAGTGAAGTCAGGAAGCTGACCCCAGTTTGCACAATTGCCTTTCTGAACCACAGCCCGGGCATCCCTTAGGGAAGCCATCTTCAAGGAAACATTCTCTTCGACCGCTGTTTCTGCTGCTGCTGAAATTGGATGCACCTCCTCGAAATGCTGAAAGGGGGTTTCAATAAACTCCCCGTCCATCTCAATGTATCTGAAGGAATTCAAATGGCTCACCATATACTCCTCTTCTCCTTGCACAGTGACGATCTTCCCCCTGACGGGATACTTCAGCTTCTGGTGTAAGGTGGAGGTCACTGCCCCAGCTTTATGGATCCAAGGTCGACCCAGTAGACAAGAGTATGATGGACGTATATCCATCACATAAAAAGTAGAGTCAAACACTTGAGAGCCCACACGAATAGGGATGTCAACCTCTCCATGAACCATCCTTTTTGAACCGTCAAAGGCCCTGACGATGATATTGCTGGGCTTCAGTTCCAGGCCTTCATAATCCAAACGGTCTAAAGCCTTTTTCGGTAGAACATTCAAGGAAGAACCAGTATCCACC
Source organism: Vicia faba (assembly GCA_948472305.1). Classification (NCBI taxonomy): domain Eukaryota; kingdom Viridiplantae; phylum Streptophyta; class Magnoliopsida; order Fabales; family Fabaceae; genus Vicia; species Vicia faba. The sequence goes on from CATIWC010002100.1 coordinate 201,933, forward strand.
AATACATGCGCCAGAGTAGTGCCTCTGCATTCGATAGAGACATGCAGGGCATCATTGTGGTCTTTTCCCTTCGCAGTCAGGTCAGCATCTGAAAAACCCAAGCCATTGTCTGCTGTCAGATTTGCTACGCAATCAGTGAACTGGACTGCAGATGTCTCCTGTGGTACATGGGTCGTCTTGAGAAATGAAATCAAGGCTTTAGCATGGGCCTCGGAGCATAGCAATAAGGAGAGCATGGAGATCTTGGAGGGCGTATGCCCCAGCTGCTCGACAACATTGAAATCACTTTTCTTTATTATCTTCAGGATTTCCTCCACTTCTTGCTAGGAGGCCTCAGCATTTATAGGTATCGGTGCCTCCATCCGGGCAGGCTCTTCTTCAATCCCTTTGCCCCGAGCATTAGATGACTCGGTAGCAGGGGAAACAACTTGACCAGTAGCAGGAACAGGTAAACTTGTAGGTGTTATAAGGAGGGGTTTTCGAATAGCGGGCGGTGCAATGTCAGGCGAGAAGAGCCTGCCACTGCGGGTGACCTTGGCTGGACCAGTGATATCGCAGATACTGGCGCCAGTGTCGAATTCTTGTTTGATTCCATTCACATATACGTCTGCCCCATAATGCAAGGGGACAGCTTTATCAGATACGTAGGGGAGAGGCCCCGGAACGGTAATAATCACAGGTGCAACAGTCATGATTTGAACAGGCTTCTTTGGGAGAGCCTTGATTGGATTATTGAAGATGGTAACCACAGAAACTTCTTTTACCGGAACCAACTGAACAACAGACTTCTTGAATAGAATCTCCTTGCTATCCATTAGGCTTTGGACGCCTAACCTCAGCAAGGGACAACCAGATAGGGAAACAGCACAGAACAGGCAACCTTCACCGTAACCCGGAAATAAACCGGCCTGCAGTAGGTTCTTCTTGACGGTCTTCAGAGGGGTAACAACTTCATTTACCGAAACGGCATACAATTCTTCCTCAATGGCATTTACTCTATGCTGGGGCATAGGAGCAGTTACAACATTTGGTCTCTCCGGTGCTTCAAACTGAATTTCCTTTGCGTCGATCAGATCTTGCACTTTGTTTCTCAAGGCCCAGCAATCATCAGTAGTGTGCCCGGGACTATCAGAATGATAAGCACACCGGGCATTCGGGTTATACTTAGGAGACGCAGTGTTGACGACCTTAGGAGCTTCTTTGAGGGTCACTAGGTTGGTGGATAACAGTTGGGGTAAAATCTGAGATAAGGTCATACTTAGTCGGGTATACTGCCTCTTGGGCCTTTCGCTTCTTTGTTGATTGTACTGCTGAGGAGCAGAAACAGGTTTTGAGATGACCAAAGCATTGATGGCTTGGCGACTTTCGGGCTTGACTTGTCTTCTAGTACCATAGACGGCACTTGCTTCTTTCTTAAACGGCCTCTTCTCAGCACTTGTGGAGGCAGCCTTTTGTATCTTGCCTGACCTGATGCCAGCTTCAATTCTTTCTCCCGTCAATATCAAATCTGTAAACCCAGCGGAGGAGTTACCAACCAAATGATTGAAAAACGGACCAGACAACGTCCCTAGAAACATATCAACCAGCTCTCGATCAGTCAATGGAGGCTGCACCCTGCCAGCCAAATCTCTCCATTTTTGTGCGTACTCTTTGAACCCTTCACCCGTTCCTAGAGACATACCCTGAAGTTGGGTACGCGTAGGAGCGAGATCAGAATTGTATTGGTATTGTCTGTAAAATGCGGCTGCCAAATCTTCCCAGTGTCGGATGCTAGTTCCATCCAATTGGTAGAACCATTCAAGCTGTGACCCCGAGAGGCTGTCTTGGAAGAAGTGAATCCAGAGGTTCTTATCCGCCGTGTAAGGTTGGATTTTCCTTACGTACGACCTCAGATGCAGCTTTGGGCAGGAGACCCCATCATACTTGGCGAAGGCAGGCGCCTTAAACTTGTGTGGAATTACTACCCCAGAAGACAACCCCAAATCCCCGAAATCCAGTCCCGGCACATTCTGAATTTCCATGGCGCTCAAGCGGTCCTCCAATTGCTTGTATCTGTCAGCAGCAGGTGGGTATTGTTCGTTGTTATAGTCCGTCTCGTTGTCGGAGACTGCGGGACTAGGAGCTCCTCCCCCTTGGGGACTGTTTTTCTCAGCGGAAGAAGTAGTTGGATCAGCTTCATTGTGGAGTGTGTTCCCAAATCTGCGTCCGGTGTTGAACAATGCAGTCCTCTTTTTCTTCTTTTTCTTCAGGAGTAGAGTCTTCAACTCTTGCTGGCCTTGGGCTAGGCTTAGGACCATCTCTTGAAACTGTGCATTTTGGGCCTGAAGGGCCTTGATTGCTTGCTCACTGGATGAGTCTGGATTCATGATGACTGTTCAAAATAAACAGCGAAGGAGATTAAGCAACCTGTAAAATAGGGTACCTGCTATGTATATGGTGCAATGGAATGCGTATGTTTTATGTTTTCAAAGACAAACAAGATTCAACTTTGTAGACAAAAAGGGAAACACACTTCATTAGATTAAAATTTTCAATTGTTCAACAATTTGCCCTTAGGCATTACAGGAATGAAAAATACTGGAAAGGAAATAAATTATAAAAAGAAACATCCAAAGCTCATCAATGCTCCCATGGCCTCCTCTTTTCAGTGCTGATGTAGTTGTTCAGGACCCGCTCTTCCTCCAATTGCTTAGTCAGCCTCTGGATCTTCCGTTCCTGCTCGTTGAATTTCTCCCGATAGAAATCCCGTTCTTCCTTTAGCTGCGCCCAAGATCTCTTCATGGTGTCAAAATCAGTAGGTATCTGAGGAGGGAGGACAGTTGGAGGAACCCCATCTTCATCAGGAGACTCAAGAATGAGAGGTCTAACAGCTTCGTATGGCATACCTAACCTTTGAGCACGGATGCGGACCCATTTGCAATAGGGCTTCAATGGCAGAGAAGTCTTTGGTCCCAACTCATGTGGGTTGGCTTTGTGGATTCTGTCCCAAGCTCTAATGAATCCCTGGCGTAGTTTGTCACTGTCTGCCTGAAACTCAAAATGGAAGTGAGGAACCAACATTTCATGAGGCCCATCTCCTCTGGCTCTTCCAAACTGACGGAGAGCTAAGCACGGATTGTAAGAGATTCCTCCTTGGATACCAATCAACGGAACATTAGGGTATTCTCCGCAACAGTCAATAACAGCTACCTCATCCAAACCTCTGAGAGTCCAGGTGATGTCATTATCAGTGAGAGACATTAACCTCCTAGCCCAACCTTTTCCTTCTTCATTCTTCAGCACGAACTTAGGAAGGTGCGAAATAAACCACCTTACTAGCAAAGGAGCACAACACCACGGAGTTCCCCGTTTTCGAGCAGTACGAGCATAGAGTTGTTGTAGAATATCACCCAAAAGAGTGGGTACCGGATTCCGAGACATGAAGATCCTTATGACATGGATACTAATAAAGGTGTCAGGGTTGGGAAACAATACCAGACCATAGATCAAAAGAGCCATAATATCCTCGTACGCTTTGAAGTCCAGGTCATTCCAGAAATCATTAGCCTTGCCAACCAGAAATTTGACCAAAAAGCCCTTGATCCCATTTCTAGTTTCCCAGTTGGACAATACCTCTTCTTTGGTCAAGGGGAGAATTGCAGCAATCTCTTCAGGCCTAGGAGTCTTTTCCAAACCAGTGAATGGAGTTTGTTCCAAGACAGGGATCCCAAGCAAATAAGAAAACTCTTCCAGGGTAGGAACCAGCTGGAAGTCTTGAAAGGTGAAACAGTGATACAGAGGGTCATAAAATTGTGTCAGAACACTTATCAGTTGTTGGTCCCATTTTGCAGTGACCAAGCCAAGGAGAAAACCATGTCTGTTGATGAAGGAAGAAGTGTTTGGAATCCTTCCAACCAAATCCTTGAGTAACACTGGTGGTTGAACAAAGTTGAGCCGGACAGTATTCCTACGCACGGGCATCATGATGTCCTGTAAAACAGAGCAAAGATGAAACTTTTTTGTCTTTGAAATGGGTTAGTCCTTTATACAGGATGCATGCAATGGTATGATGGCATGATGCTATGATGAAGCACACCACAAGTATTCACATAGGCAAATAAGGCACACAAGTCACACAAGACACCCTTAGGTTTCAGGCCAGCATGAGTTTCAGGTATTACCCTCTTTTGGTTTTGTTGGTTAAAACCTGTCCTATCAAAAGTAACCGGGTTCTAGAGGGTCTCAAATCATAGGCTACCCTCAATCGGTCATAACTCCAGCATCGCAATCTTTTCTCGCGGCCAGAACCATCTCGAGAGTTTAGCCTCAATGAGTGTAGCATACTGCTACTGTCCTAATAGCCAAGTTGGTCAATTTAGGGTTCTAAGGTTGGTTGGTGTTTAATGACCTCTTAGAAGACCTATATTCTCCCCGTTGCAACACAAGGGATATAGGTATAGACTAAGATGTCACACCAACGTAGCCACTGCTTCACCCATGTCGGTCTACGCCGGACAGGTCCCTCACAGATTATGCTACCTAAAAAGGGTATTTCCCAGATCCGGGTTAGGATCTATGAAACTCCGATGCAAAGCCCACAAATATAAAAGCAAACAAAGCAAACAATTGAAGACAAAGGTGATCTAAGCCCTAAGGTTACTCCACTTTTAAGTCAATTCCCCAGCAGAGTCGCCAGTTCTGTGATACGGTGGGAGAACTGACTTGAGGTTTTGCGTTTGTTTTCGCAAATGTTTCGGTTGAGCAAGAGTCGCCACCGACTTTTTATTTTATCCTAAGGAAAGGTTAAAAAGCACAGCAAAAACCTTTTGAGATGTTTTCTTGGGTTCGGGGAGTAGATTATAGAAAGGGAAGGTATTAGCACCCTTTCTATCCATGGTTATCCATGGGCTCTTAGTTACTTGCTTAGATCACTTGCCTTTTGTTTTCAATTTGTTTGAAATGGTGCTTTGTGTGTGTGTGTGTTTGAAAATATTTTTGAAAGGAAGCCAATGTGGTGGAAACCTTTGTAATGATCCATGTGGGGATGTATACAAAGGTGTATGTCTTTTGAAGAGGTTTTCATTTGTTTTTGAAAATTGTTTTGAAAGTGTTGTGAGGTGTGGTTTTGAAATTAGGCAAGTGTTTTGGTTTTGCAAGTTTGATTCAAGTAACTAAGAGGTTATCTACTCCTAAATTTCTCAAAAGATTATTGCTACGTTTTAACCCTTTTAACAAGTTTGTTCCACCATTGAATTTGGTGGACAACCTTATGTTAGGATGTGAAAGGGACATGCGCGGGTCATCGTTTAGACCATAATTGCAACGGCGTTAAATGTCTTTGGGCAATTTTCTTTAAGGGACTTGATCATTTATTTTTGTTTGTTTTGAAAAGTTTTATCGAGGGACTATGATCATTCAAATTGTTTGCTTTGCCCAAAGAAGTTCAACATACAATATGGCCCATTTATTTGAAGGCAACAAAGTGGAGTACCCTAGGGGTGCAAGTGTGAGATGTGTGTCCATTTTCATGCTTGTTTATCTTGAGATTAGGTCATAACTATTTTTTATCGTTTTTCGCATACAATCCCTAATTCTAACATGTTATCATTAGAAAGCAATAAAGTGCGAAAATAAAATTTACTAAGCTATTACAAAACCAAATATGGGGAGGGGGGTACAAATGTTCAAATGGGGATATTGACAAGTAATGTAAATCTAAATTATTACATCATTTTTTGAATATTTGCAATTTAATCAATGTACAAAAATTAAATAAGAATGCAAGATGCAAAAGAAATGTTTTGTATATGTATGAAAAAATATTATTTATGTAAAAGAGAAAAGAAAATAAAAATATATTATTTTTTTGAGTATTTTGAATTTAGGGCAAAAAAAACCCTAATTTTAATGAAAATGGATATTAATTGATTTAATACAAACGTTTATTTATTATTTACAAAAATAAAAATAAAATGAAGTATATTATGGAAAAAGTATTTTTTGTATCAAATATTAATAAAATGAAAAATTCAAGTATTTTTATATTTTAACCTAAATATATTAATAAACATATATATATATATATATATATATATATATATATATATATATATATATATATATATATATATATATATATATATATATATATATATATATATATATATATATATATATATATATATATATATATATATATATATATATATATATATATATATATATATATATATATATATATATATATATATATATATATATATATATATATATATATATATATATATATATATATATATATATATATATATATATATATATATATATATATATTAAGTTCTAAATATGCATTATATACAAATAATAATAATAATTAATTTTTTTAATAAAATCAATAAAAAAGTATTTTTTATGTGAAATATTTTCAGAAGGTAAATAAAAATAAAAAAATGTATTTACACTATTTTTGTATTTATTCTAAATAAAAATATGTATATATTTATGTATAAACAAAAGAAATAAATCAAATAAATATGCCATAAATTCAAAAAAAGATGGAAAAAATATTTTTATATTTTTTATATTATGAGAAAAAATAAACAAAGTCAATCAAAAAAGAAAAAGTCAAAAAGAGTTAAGAATAAGACAAATGGGCTTGGGGGGTTCATGTGTAATTATATGGTGCAAATAAGAAAAAATTCCAGGCCCAGCCCAGAAGACCTGTCTTCTTCAACCTCTGAACAACATCCTTCAAGCAAACACGCGTTTTTTATCTCTGGATTCCTGGACTTTCAAGCAAAACTCATAACATGAAAAGTGTAGAGCATTAAGAGACGGTTTCAACCATGTAAAGAACTTGACCTAACTCTCTAAGATGAGGGAGAATTTCTCCTCCCCCAATTTCTGACCTAACTTTTCATCAATGTTCAGACATAAAATTCTCTAAGCACACGAAATATAAATGAAATCTAATCATATGAGCATGTTCAGGGCTATGATTGTGACATGTTTTCTTCACAAATCTAAAGCTAACAATGCCTAATAAGAGAGATAGAACTTCATGAACTTACCTGTTCAGTTGGAATCGAGCTTTGCAATGGAGGATGTTTCAGAGTGAAATGATGACTTGTATAGCTTCCTTGAAGTGTAAGGATGCTTTTCCAAGTCCTACTTTGTCTTGAAACTCCCTGAATCGAGCTAGTGAACTCCAACTGCAAAACAGAAAATAAAAAATGGTGAAGTGGCTTGGAGGTGTTACAGGTCAGGTTTCAAGTCATGGTTAGCTTGCATAGGTTGTAAGGAAGGTAGAGGAACAGGTTTGGGCAAGAATGCTTGAAGGGATTGAGAGATAGCACTCAGGGGTTGCCCTGTTTGAGCAGTTTCAAGGTGATTATGGAAATGGGAGTGTTTGAGAGGCCAAGGGCTCGTGTGTTAGCTTGGATATGTTCTATGGAATGTGTTTGATAGCTTCTTTCTTGTGTTTGTAAGCTGAAGAGAGAGTTGGTACAAGTTATGCACTTTTCTTGAACTTGAAGCAAACAAAAGCAAGTTGATGGTTTAGGTCAATAGGGGGCCTCCTAATATGCTGCATAATCCTCTCTTGATCAGTGTGTTATGCACATAATCTTGTGCCAAGCAGATTTTCCATGTACTTTCTTGATTTGCAATTGGACATAAAGTTAATCTTTTCAAAAATGGAAAGTTCACTTTATCTAGTTTATGATTAATCTTGCATACAATGCTTGCACTCAAAGAACAACATTTTAACACATTGAATATACATTAAATTATTGAGTATGGAATGGTTCAAGGACCTGTAATCAAGCATAAAGTAAGCTGAGTTCAAATTTGCAAGATTATGAACATGTCTTGGTTAAGAACAAAAGTGAATTTTTGCCAACTTGTGAAATTCGAATCTCTCAAGTTATGAGGTTGTTTGATGAGTTCTCTGACATTTTGGAAAGCTTGGAATGTGTACTACAATCCATCTTTGAAATGCAAGTTGAAATTCCAAATGGAAGAGTATGAAAAATGGCCTTGAAGTGGGGTAGAAAACCTTGTCAAAATAGGTTAAAATCTCACTAAGTTAAAAATGGTTTAGTGCCCTTATTTAAAAAATTGTAACTTGAGATACAAGCTTCAAATGAGAAAACTTTGTGAATCAAAGTTGTAGATTATGTAACAAGCTACAACTTTCATGTTTTGACTTTTATTTGAATCCAAATGGATCTTGGTGAAAAGATGGGGCAAAGTTGGGAAAAAATTAGGGTTTTTCATAACTTAGAAAAATTCTAAGTTATGAAAAATTCCATTTTAAAACCCTAATTTGCATTTTGTGATTTCTTGGTGAACAAGTTTCATGATTTGACATATTTTGATGAAAAATGAATCTTGACTCTTGATTTTGACCAAAAAGTCAAAGTTTGACTTTTCAGTGTACAGTCAAAATTGATCAATTGACTGGGAAATTCAACTGTCAATCTTGTGTACTTGGGATCTTTTGAGCTTGATGAATGTGTCAAGATCATTTCATTGAGTCCTTGAGTCCATATGTGAGCTTGATTTGCCATTGGCTAGGTCAAACAGTCAAAAATTACCCTTGTGCAGTCAAAACCCTAAAAATGACCATTTTGCCCTTTTGATGATCTGATCAAATTTCTTGTGGAATTGTGATCCAAACTTGATAAAATGGTTCATATGAGTTCATAATGTTGATGTGGGTCAAATTTCATGAGGTTTGACTGTCAATTGGCCACAGTTGACTTTTTCCCCAATACAGTTGATTTCTAGATCAACTGTCCAATTGACTGGGTAAAACTTGGAATCAAGACTTGAAACTTGGTGAGGATAAACTTGGGAGTCCAACATGAAGCATGAAAGTCATCTTAGGCATTTTAGGTCAAAACATCCTTGGGCAAACACAAACCCTAATTTGAGTCCACAGTGTAAGGAGAAGTCTTGAGCAGAGGAAACCCTAACTGGATCTTGATCTTCAAGGGTCTTGTGATGAGAAAATGTTGAGGAAATGGGAGGGCAAATTTTGGGGTACAACAGGTGGCTATTTCATCCGGTCATAATACAACATGCAATAAACTTAAAATAAACTTGGTCCTGAATGTTTGAAATGACTTCATCTTCAACCTTGTGTGTGCAGAGCAACAACACCATTGCTATGAAATCTGAGCTTTCTCATTTCTCAACCATTTTTAAAATTGTAACCATGAAAGTTATTCCATTTTTCACAACGAATCCAACCATATAAATGACTAAAGCTATAAATCAAAGATGCACGTGAATTTTGTTTGGTACCGAATAAAACCTAATTTTTTCAGAAAGTTCAAACTCAAAATTCACATCACTCAGGAAACATAAATGAAAACTAAAGGCGTGGTTAGCTTGAGGGATATGATATCTATATTTTTTATTCACAAAGTAACCATTAATGGTGCTTTTAAACTCGTGTGTTAGCTTGAAAATGACTCCTCTATTTATAGAGGGAAGGTTCGAGGGAAGGAGAACATCAAATTCAAGAGATCACATGTTATGTTTTGAAACTTGTTTTTAAAGCAAACTTGAAATGCATAGTTTCAATATGAAGTACATGGGCTTGTAGGGTGGTTAACAGGATCTAGACAAGTTGCTTATGGCTTTGAGATTGCGTGTGTTCAGAAGGAACAAGTGCAAAGCTTAAGGAGTTGACATTGTGATTAAAGTTGGCTTTTCCAAAATGGTAATGTTACCTTTGTGCCAAAAATGGATTAATCACTTGGACAATGGCTCAAATGCTTGGACAATGGATCAATCAGTTGTGTAAACATTTAATTATTTAGTGATTTACAAGTTATAAGGCCTGCAAAGTAAGATTATACAGCATGCTTGAAGATTGGATCAAGTGTTCTTCATGAAAATGACCTATAATTCAAGAATGGATGCCCAACTTCTTCTCTTCAAAACTTCTATCTCAAGCATGATATCTTCAAGTTCTTGGATATTTTGGAAAGCTTGAAACATTTTCTGCAACCTTCATGTTGACAACTTTGGCTAAATAAAATTGGAGCTAGGTGAAAAATTGCCAAGAAGTTGGGACAAAAAACTTGCCTAAGTTGATGAAAATTTCACTAAGTGTTTTGTTAAAAATGTCATGACTTCATGAGCCTATATCTTCAAATCCAAGCATCTTTTAGACATAAACCATTATATAAAAATTTGTAGAATTCATCAAGATATACAACTTTCATTTTGAAAGTTTTCCTTGAATCATGTTGCATCTTGGTGAAAAATTGTCGTGAAGTAATGAAATTATCAAGGTTAAAAACACTTAGAAATTTTTCTCTGTCTTAAAACTTTGACTTTTTATGGACATTAATTGAATTTATTGATTCTTGTTGACCAAGTTTGATATTTTTTAATGTCTTGATAAATCTTGATCTTTGAAATTCAATGTTGACCAAAAAGTCAAAGTTTGGTTTTTTGTGTATCAGTTAACTTTTCATCAGTTGATCAAAAATTCAACTATCAACCTTTTGATATTGAGAAATGATTTAAGCCATGAAATCAGGTCAACATGTTGTGTTTGAGTCCTTGAGATCATGCTTCAAGCCATTAGGTCATGTACAAGGTCAAAAGTCAGTGATCAGTCATTCTCAGTCAAAACCCTAATTTTGACAAATTTGCCCCTTTGATGGTTTGAGTGCTTTTCTTAAGGAATTTTGGTCAAAACTTGATCCATTGATGAATATAAATTCATAATGTTGATGTTGGCTAAAAATCATGAAGTTTGACTGTATATTGACCATAATTGACTTTTTTTTACCTAATTTAGCTGATTTTTAGTCATCTGAGCAATTGACTGAACAATTTTTTGATGCAAGACTTGAAACTTGGTATGAGAAATCTTGGAGACATATAATGAACCATGAAAGTAATTTGAGGCATCAAAAGTCCAATTGTCCATGAGAAAACCCAAACCCTAATTTTGAGGCTCGGTGCTTAGGAGGTGAGCTTGTCTGATCAAACCCTTGAGAACCCTTGAGCATTTGAGATCTTTGGTGAGAAATGTCTTGAGAAAAGAGAGGGAAAATATTGGGGTACAACATTTGGGGTAAGTGATTATTTCAAAATCAAACCAAATTAGCTCGTGAACACCCCTATTAAACCTAGATCTTGGACTTGGAAACATTTTACAAAAATAGAACAAGAGCTAGTGTAATTGGTGTGACGTATCATATAATGTTGATTCACATAAAAATGGAACTAGTAATTTGAAACACCATTTGTTGCACCAACGTAAGAAACTTCCCAAAGAGTCTCTTGATCCAAGTCAACATACTCTTGTTCCTCAACAATTGAAAGAAGAAAACGAGAATGAATCTGACAGTGTTCTCACTAGTGTCCATTTTGATGTTTAGGCATGTAGGAAAGTTTTAGGTAGGATGGTAACTGTTTATGATTTTCTTTATAAGTTTTTTGAGGGAGAGTAATTTCTTCATTTTATGAGTGTTGTGCAACCTAAACTCTTAATTCATAAAAGTATTACAGTTTCTAGAGATTGTTTGAATTTGTACATGAGTGAGCAATATAAGTTAAAAAGTGTGTTAAATATATCAAATCTATGTGTCTCTCTTCCAACTGATTATTGGATATCTGTGAAAATTTTGAGTTATCTTTGTATTAATGCACATTTAATTGATTATGATTGGAAAATCCATAAAAGGATTCTTAAATTATGTCCAATTTTAAATTATAAAGGATTGAATGTTGGCAAAAAAAATTGAAAAAGGTTTGGAGGAATGGCTAATAGGTAAAATTTTCACCATTATAGTTGATAATAATAGTTTCTACGATGTTGCTATCACTTATTTGAAAAATAAAATGGGTGATTGAAATTCACATCCATTGAAAAGGGAACATATGCATGTTCGCTGTTGTGCACATATTTTGAATCATGTGGTCCAAGATGGACTAAATGACTCTCATAATTCATTCAATAAGATTAGGAATGTTGTTAGATATGTTAGTACATGTCAAGGTCACATGGATAGGTTTAAAACTTGCATTAAGGAAACTAGGTTATAAGAAAAGTCGATCGCTCAGTTGGATATTTCTATTAGGTGAAACTCCGCATATGTTATGCTTGAAGGTGAGTTGAAGTTTTAAAAGACATTTAAGAGATTAAGTGAGAAGTGTGTTGTTTTTGTATTGATTCAAGGTGGCATTCCAAATAATGAGGATTGAGATAATGCAATATTATTTGTTAATTTTTTGAAAATATTTTTTGATATCACAAAGAAGGTATCAAGTTCTAATTTTATTACCTCTTCTCGATATTTCAATGAACACATTATGATATTGACTACATTCAAGGGGTGAATAGAATTAAAATTTTCAGACAACTTGCTTGGAAATATGGCTGAAAATATGAAAGCTAAATATGATAAATATTGGGATGATGTTAAAAATATGAATATGTTGATCTTTTTTGTTGTTGGGCTTGATCTTCAACATAAGATAAAATTTGTCAGGCAAGGGTTGAACATGACATATGTGAAGGATGTTGTTGAATCTTTGTGCACAAAAATAGTGGAGATATTATTCAAAATATTTGATAGTTATAGGCTTTTTATTTGTTAAGGTCAAAATAAAAATCCTACACATTCCTCTCATGAAATAGATTTCTATCTCTGTTTACCGTGGTTATTGGTAAACAACCGCTGATCCTCCAAATGGTTACTTATTTGGTTACTCGCAGGATCGATCAGATTGATCCTAGGACATAGGTTGATTTTGAGGTTTTGATTAAGTTGGATAATGGTTAAATGACAATAAAATAAAGAGGCTTTAAGTAAATTGCATGAAGAAATAGGCTTGGTAAAATAAATGAAGGCTTGAAGTAAAGGACTTCGACAGGAAAGTAAAGAAGAAAGCAAGTAAAGTTTCTGGAAAAGTAAATGACTTTGATTAATAAAAGTGGTGTTTCACACATACATTCTCAACAATTCTTTCTCACACGCTGGGTACTCGAATCTATATGAGTGACTTTGTATATAATTGTGAACACACGCGAGAAACTGCGTGAACTACTACTATTTATACTAAAACATCCCAAGTAACCGTCGGGCAGTTACACTGCTTCGAGATGATTCCACTTGGCACGTTCTCAACGTTCGACGCTCCAGATCTCTGCACGTTGCACTTGGTAACCGCTGGAAACCGTTTTCCCTCCAAATACTTGAATTTCAAACCGTTCCACTCTGAACCATCGAACACCTTCGTCGAGAAGCATCTTCGACGAGAAACACCTTCGACGTCGAAGGCAACCAACTTCTCCTTTGGAAGAAATCTTCTAAGTACAGTGTCATCTTTCGATGGGCATTTCGACAGACCCAGCTGATCGAAAACATCCTTCAGCTTTAATGGCTGACATTAATGAAACAAGGGTGTCGAATTTAAGAGCCAACAAATTGCCCCCCAAGAATGCCTTATTTCGACTCTGAAAGAAAAAGGCATTCTTTGAAATGCCATTCGACACCTGTCTTTTCATTCTCAGTCACAAATTAAATTATGCACTTTTTGTTGTCTTCTACCAACCACTGACAATCCCAAGGAAAAACCATCATTTATCCGTACCTAAGACGTCACTTCAGTACGGCGTGCAGCGTGCCAAACGTCATTTCACAAATTGTCATCATGACAATTCCCAAAAACGAGGGCGCACGCTGCACCCTTCCATTTCTGCAGAACGGCTACAACAACAGGGAGACGCCACGTGTCCCACTACCTTCTGCAACATTAAATGGCATTTAATGTCCTCGAATTTGGGGATTTCCCCCACTACTATAAATAGCAGTAAGTACCCATTGTGGGACTTTTTACGCTAACTTGCTTTCAGAATTCCCCATTTGCATACAAACTCTTGTCAACTTTTGCAAACCTCTTGTTCTTCACTTCGTCTTCAACCTCGTTACCAACAATGGCATCTGGTTCTTCCAACGCTCCTAGCGCCAACACTCCTTCTGGAAATGTCAAACCTAGGGTTTTCTCCACCGCTCCAGTAGTGACTCCCACGGGCCAACGAAGGGTCCCTGAGCCTTTGGACATTGCTGTCCGCGACGCTTATTCACGCCACCTCATGATTCCGGTTGGATACTCCAACCAAATCTTTGCTATGTCTGGCCCATTGTACCCAAGCATTGCTGAGGCCATGAAGATCAAAAGTTACTTTCCGGTACTTGAGAGACTCAAACCGGTTGGATGCTCCAAGAAAGATGCAGAGGATAATGAAGATCCTGCTAAAGAGAAAATCGACCTCCGTTTCTTCAACAAAGGTGTTAGGGCTTTCAGGTCTGGCCCTAGCCTTACTCCTGATTATAGTGCTTGGCTGGAAAAAATGGAGAAATGCCAGGCTTCGATCTGGAAAGACATGGGGATATTCGACCTGGTTATGCTGTCGAAGACATGTCTTAACTATTCCCCAGAGATGTTGATAGCTTCTTTACTCTTCTGGGACTACACCCATTTCACCTTCCATCTTCCCTGTGGAATGCTGACTCCCACGCTCTTCGACGTGGCCGCCATCACTGGCCTTCGACCCACTGGGGACTACTTCGACCCGGAGGAAATGTCGGAGGATCAGATTGGATTCTCTGCCACAAAACCAACCTACACCACCTTCATCAATCACTACCACGATAGGTCGACAGAAACTGTGTCGGATGTCGAACATATTGCGTTTCTAGCCTTATGGCTGACACGCTTCGTGTTTTGCTCCAAGTCCTTACAGGTGACCAAGAAGATGGTCACTCTCGCCACTCAACTCCACCATGGCCAAAATATCTGTTTGGCAGAATTGATTTTGGCTAGTCTGTATGAGTCGATTAGCAACGGAGCGACTCTTCTGAAGATCATCGAGAACAGAGCCAGTCTGCTGCTTGCTGGACCTTTTTGGCTGCTTCAACTGTGGCTCAATGCCACCTTCGAGTCTTTCTTGCCTAAGAAGATTCAAATAAATGAGCAGGCTCCAGAAATAGCAAACAGACGCGTCGAAGGAACCAGATTGGCTCTGTTGACTCCAATGGAAGATGGGTTGGAGCTTCAACAAACCTTTACAAACTTCGTTCTGATGTTTGCTAAAAGGAAAGAGTTTGCTTCGACCATGGCTCCGTTTTCTCGACGGAAGGTTGGCCCAGAGTGGTTCACAAGGCCACATCCTAGGACGTCGAGTGGTCCTCAGGTCGACGAACATACAACAGTGTGGGAGGCATTTCTCACACCAAGAACAATGCCTCTTCGATTCAGGAGCTCTAAGACTCACTTGAGTCTGATCGCATATCAACCAAACCTGGTGTCTCGCCAATTTGGTATTATTCAAACACTGCCTTCTCCAATTTTTCCCAGGGAGAAGTCTATGTTATACTTCTGCAACGACTACACCGAAGAAGCTGCCACTAAGCATATCGACAGATATGCTGGTCGAACAGTTCTTTCGTTGTTTGACTACCAGCTTAACTTTCTCTGCTCACCATCCTTCGAGGAGTGGTGGAAAAGTTACTACGCTGAGGAGTTTTTCGACGAGAAGGACTTCGTGGATGAGCTTCAGAAATCTTTTGTCCTTGTCTTGGACAAAATAAAGAAATGTAAGTTCATCCTTTCAAATTACTTTGTCTTTCTCTTTCGACTGCTAGCCTGCTAATTACTTTGTCTACTTTCAGTTGTTCGAAAGCCTGCAGCCAAGAAGGCTGCAGAAGGCCAACAGGGAGGAGGCCCCTTAACAAAACCTCCACCACCGGCGAAGACTATAGCGCCGGCGAAGACCACAACAAATCAACAGGGGGAAGGCCCTTCGAAAAAGCCTCCTGCATCGGTAACCAGACTTTCATTATTTTCTTCTAGCTTTAATTTTTTGACTTTCGATGCAACTGCTAAATCGAACTCCAATTGGTTTTTTTAGGCACCTTCGCCCAAGAAACGGCCAGCACTGACGGTCGAATCCGGGAGCGACGAAGAAGATGATTCTCCCCCTGCTCCTCTAAAAAGGCGAAAGCTGAAGAAGGACGTTCCTCTTCCTGAGGGTCGAACAATTAGAATAAAGGTTGCTGGGAGAAAGCCCAGACCACCTCCAGTAATCATTGAGGAGCCAACGGAGGAGGAATTAAACGTTCTTCTCAATAAACCTGTCGAAAGCGACAATTCCAGCCCTGGGGATGAAGCTACTTTACAGGTAATCCCTCTGATCCCTTTGAAACTCAGGTGTCGATACCTACATTCGACTATGTCTCTTTCGAATTTAGAAGACTCTTCTTCTTCTCTTTCCAGGACACCACTGAAAGCTCAGCGCCAAGGACTTCTGAAACATTGGAGTCTGCTGAACTCAGCAGGCCACAAGAAAAAGACTTGGCGAACGATGAAGCCAATACTGAAATAAATGAGGCCAATGCTGAGACAGCAGAAAAACCAGCAGAAGATCCACAAACAGAAGAGCAACAACCAAAAGAGATTCAGGTGGTGGATCTGTCGGAAGAGAATCGTGACGAAGGGGACCATGGCAACGCTGGCGAAGAAGATCAAGGTGCCGCTGGCGAAGGGAACCAAGGTGACGCTGGCGAAGGGAACCATGATGACGCTGGTACTGCCGCAGTCCGAGTCGAAGAGAGTCAAGTCGAGGCAAATGCTACTCAACAGCCTCAAACCCAAGACAATGTTGTTGCAAAGGTTGTTACCTCAACAAAGCATAGGTCGAAAGAGGACTTAGAACTCTTGAAGCAAACTGATCCTGTTAGCTATCTGAACGCCATCATCGAGAGCAAAAGTTCGTCTGATGCTAGTCAGGAGGTTCCTACTCTGTCGGGGAAGTCCACTGAAACTTCTCCTCTCGATGAGGCTTTGACGAAGGTTAAGGCTCAGTTTTTCAAGAAGGACTTGATGAAAGCTTTGGAGGGGGACCCTACTGCTCCATCATACTTGAGGGATGTTTTGAATGCCGTAGACTTGTTAGCTGTGCCTCCAGAAGTTTCAGGCTTTATCATGGAGTTACACTCCATTATTGATCAAGTCTCAGCAGATTATCGGCGACAAAGGGGCTTTAATAGCCAGCTTGAAGTGCTATATGGCAAAAGCTCTTCTGCATGGACTGCTGTAGCAGAGACAACTTCTCGAATTGCGGAGTTGTCGAAGCAAAAAGCATCTAAACAAGAAGAAGTTGATGCCATCGATCGAGAGAATGCTTCCTTCAGGGCGCAAATCGAAGAAATAGAGGCTAAGATAAATGCCAATACTAAGCGCAAGGAGGAACTTCTCTCGACTGTTCCAGACACCGAAAGTCAAGCTGAGATCACACAAGGCCTAGAATTTGCTGAGAAAGCTCAATCCTTCGACGATCAAATTGCCAAGCTTGCGCAGGCGAATGCTTTGTGCAACAAAAGATTGGAGCTGCAGCAAACAAAATACCTTCGACTCAAGGACTCCATCCCCTTCTGATTGATTCAGCCTTTTAACCATATTTTGTAATATGTATTCGACAACATTTCCATTTTGGCCAATTTATAAAAATTTTCCATTTTGGCTTTTTTATGGTTCATTTAGTCGTTACTTGTTATTTTATCTTTATCTCTTGGAGTGTAGGTTTGTACTTTTTCAAATATTTACCATTTACTCTCAAGAGCCTTTTATCTTCACCTAGCTCTTCGACTTCATAGGCTCCACCAGAAAAAGTCTGGATAACTCTGAATGGTCCTTCCCATTTGGGTGACCATTTTCCCATGCTTCGATCCCTTCGATCCATGGGAAGAATCACCTTCCAAACTAGTTCTTCAGGCGAAAATACCTTAGGTTTCACCTTTTTATTATAAGAGTCTTCTACTCTTTTCTTCTGAAGCCTGAGTAGGTCAAGAGCGCACAATCTTTCTTCGTCTAAATCCACTAGTTCGTCTAACATCATATCCCAATAAATTTCAGAGGGAATATCATAATGTCTCTGAACCCTTGCAGATTGAAGACAAATTTCTGCTGGCAACACTGCGTCATGGCCAAAAGTTAGCCTATATGGTGTTGTACCTATGGCTTCTTTTGGGGACGTTCGACTAGCCCACAAAATCTGGTCTAACGTCTTATGCCAATTTTTGGGCTTCTTCCCAACATGCTTTTTTATCAAGCCAATCACTACTTTGTTCGCTGCTTCGACTTGACCATTTGCCTGTGCATAATAAGGCGTTGATGTTAGGAGTTTGAAACCTGTTTCCTGAGCGAATTCCTGCATCTTTCGACCGGTGAAAACTGATCCTTGATCAGTAGTTATAGTCTCAGGGATTCCATACCTAAAGATAATGTGCTTTTGAATAAATTCAATGACATTTTCTTGGTCTACACTGACTAAAGGGATAGCTTCGATCCACTTAGTAAAATAATCAATGCCTACCAATATATACTTCTGACTCTTTGATGATGCAGGTCGAATCTCTCCAATGAGGTCCAACGCCCATCCTCTAAAGGGCCAAGGTTTCACTATCGAGTGAAGTTCGCTTGCTGGTACATGTTGGATGCCTGTATGGACTTGACATTCTTGGCAACCTTTAGCGAACTCGACACAATCTTTCAGCATAGTGGGCCAGTATAGTCCTTGTCGGAACAACAACCATTTCATCTTATGGCCTACTTGGTGAGCTCCGCATGCTCCAGCGTGCGTAGTCGAAAGGGCTATGTATGCTTCAGTTTCACTTAAGCATTTTAGCAATACCCCTTCAGGCGTCTTCTTGAATAACTCATTACCCATGAGTACATAACTCAACGCCCTGTACTTTGTTTTCCGTTCTGTCGAAGCTCCTGGATTTTGAAGATAATCCATAATGGGCTTCCTCCAATCCTGCTCTGACAAATTGTCTATGAACGAAATTTCGAAGTTACTCTGATCAGCATATCCTAGTCTTGTCGATTCCAAGTCTGTTGGTGATAGACAAGTTGCTTTTATCTTTTCTCGAACTTCGATTGCTCTTTGTAATCTCGTTTTTGAAATCTTGTACCCAGATGCAATTTGTGCCAAGTCGTTGGCTGTTTGATTTTCCAATCTGGGTATGTGTCGAATATTGACCATTTCAAATTTTTTCAATAAATGATTCGCTATCACAAAGTACATAATGAGATTTTCTCTTATGCATTTATATTCTTTTGTGACTTGCTTAATGACTAACTCTGAGTCTCCCATTATTTCGACTCGAGTTGCCCTCAATTCCAACAATATTTCAAGGCCAGTAATTAGAGCTTCATACTCAGCCTCATTATTCGAACAAGAACCTGATATCTTGTACTTGAATGTTGTTGGAATTTTTTCTGGAGAAATGATCAAGACTCCTACTCCTGTTCCATCTTTATGGCTGGAACCATCGAAGTAGAATTTCCAAGGTTCTATCTCCACATAATTAATATCCTCAACTTGAATTGAGTGGTCGACTATAAAGTCTGCAACCACTTGTCCTTTCACTGCCTTAAGAGGCATAAAGGTCAAGGAGTATTCAGTTAATGCTAGTGCCCACTTGCCAATTCGAATGTGCAAGATAGGTTTCGACAACATGTACTTGAAAACATCAAAATGAGACGAAACATACACATCAACTGGTTTTATATATTGCTTGAGTTTTGTATAAGAGAAATACAGACATAGACACAATTTTTCAACTTCGCTATATCTAGTTTCTGCATCGTTCAAAACTCTACTAAGATAGTAAATGGGTCTTTCGACTCCATTCTCATCTTCTTGGGCTAACATGCTTCCCAAAGTTTTGTCGGATGCAGCAATGTACAATCTCATACTCCTATTGCTACAAGGAGGCACCAAAATAGGTGGCTTAGTGAGGTACCCTTTGATTTTGTCGAAGGCTTCTTGTTGCTCTTGCCCCCATTCGAACCCTTCTTTATTCAGTCGAAGTAAGGGTGAAAAGGCCTGAGCTTTCCCACTTAGGTTAGATATAAATCTCCTTAAGAAATTTATCTTGCCTAACAGAGATTGCAGTTCCTTCTTATTCGATGGCGCTTTCGCTTCCAGAATAGCCTTCGTCTTGTTCTGGTTGATTTCGATTCCTTTCTTGTGGACAACGAAGCCCAAGAAATCTCCAGCTTTCACACATAATGCACACTTCAAAGGGTTCATCTTCAGACCATGTTCTCTCATTCTTTCGAATGATTGTCGAAGGTGGTCAATATGATTCTTCCTGGAAACAGATTTTATAACAATGTCATCAATATATACTTGCATAAAAGTGTTAATAAAATCATGGAAGATAGTATTCATTGCTCGCTGGTATGTTGCCCCAGCGTTCTTTAGGCCAAAAGGCATCACTACCCATTCATAAGTGCCTAGGGCCCCAGGGCATCGAAAAGTTGTTTTCGACACATCCTCTTCAGCAATGAATATTTGATTATATCCTGAATAACCATCGAGCATACTCAGGTATTCATAGCCAGCGGCAAAATCGACTAGCATTTCCGCCACAGGCATAGGATATTCATCTTTGGGTGTAGCAGCATTTAAATCTCTGAAATCTATGCACACCCTTAATGTACCATTTTTCTTAATTACTGGCACAATGTTTGCAATCCATTCGACATACCTTGTAACACGTATGAATTTGCATTTCAGCAGTCTTTCGACTTCCGTTTTGATCTTCGACAGTATTTCTGGAGCGAAGCGTCTTGGACTTTGTTTGATTGGCTTCTTCCCATGTTTGATTGGCAACTGAAGTTCTACCAATCCTCTGTCGAGACCAGGCATTTCGTCGTAATCCCATGCAAAACAGTCCTTGAACTCTTTCAACAATTGGATCACTTCCAACCTAAGTTCTGGGTCAATTTTGGCGCTGATGTAAGTTGGCTTTTTCTCTGGCCCTTTGCCTAAGTTGATTTCTTCTAAAGGATCTTGCGCTAACATTTTAATGTTATTCGCCAAGGGGTCCTTTTCGAAGCCCAAAGGCTCATCGTCATAGATGGCGTCGAGCCTCTGTTCCTGCATTCCTTCTGGCATGATATCAGGAGGTTCTGGATCGAAATCCTTTCCTAGACCTGCAGCAGATAACTGTTGATCATTGGCCTGTGTGGCCATGTACTTTACTTCGGCTTCGAGAGCCGTTATCATCTTTGTTTCGGCTACATAAGCCGAAATTCGCTTCAATGATTGTGACTCAGTCATTATCACTGAATTCACTTCCCCAACCAGTTGGTTGGATATCAGTTAACCCACTGAAGTCTATGTGGGACAAGTCTTCTCTGTCCCATTGGAAACCATGCTCAGGATGCAGGTATAGGGAAAAAAGTATTTGGCGCTGGCGCCAAGTCGAAGTCAGGTGTTGGACATGGCCCTATGTGAGCCAAGTTCTTGTCGAAATCTGCCAGCCCTAGGTGATTCACTTCGCCCAGGTAATAGCTTTGATCTGCCTCTATGTTTTCGACCATCCCATCTGGACGCCATAGGAGCAGCCTCTGGTGCATTGATGATGGCACAGCTCCAACACCATGAATCCATTCACGGCCCAACAAAAGATTGTAGTTAGGTTTGGCCGATATGACCATAAACATTGTTGGTCGAAGGATAGATCCTACCTTGATATCTAGTTGGATCACTCCCATAGTGGTCCCTATGCCACCCTCATAGTTCGACAGGACCATGTTGTGAGGCTTAATGTCCTCATCCCTTTTGCCAATTTTCCTTAGCATAAAGTGAGGAATAATGTTGATGGTTGCCCCACAATCCACCAAGATTTTATTCACTGTAGTTTCTTCGAGTTTAGCCCTTATAAATAAAGGCTTGAGGTGATTTTTCATCGCCTCTGTAGGTGGTTCGAAGAACCCATTTTGTTCCTCAGTAGTGCCATTGTCCATGACGAAATAGCACACTGGCCTATGTTTGGCCATTTCTTGCTCCACTTCCCAGTCACTTGTTTCGACCTCCACCTGTCGGTTGAATTCTCTGGGAAGCACTGAGACTATATTCACCATTATGTCCAAAGTATCATCAGACTCAGAACCATCTTCGTCTTCGATTTCACCTTGGTTAGGCCAAACTAGCCTGTTGGTTACTGGCTCTCTTTCTAGAGGTTTCCTTTGCTTCCTTAGAGGAACATTTGAACTGGTTTCTGCCTTTGGTTCGTTGGCAGCCTCCCTCTCAGCTTTTCGTCTCCTTTGGTATCTCCTCCATTGAGATCGAGACATGGGATTTTTCCCTTTGTAGTTGCTTGACACTTGTGCAACTTTAGGTACAGCAACTTGAGGCTCTTTCTTTTGTGTTAAAGATGAACCCCTAGGCACGTCGAAAGAGTGCCATCTCTCCTCACTTGGCCTCTTTCGACCAGATGTTTTGTACCAGGTATCTACTGGCACATTAGTTGGAGGCCTGAAAGTCAATGGCCTCTTTTCTTGGTTTGAACCTCTTTGGGAGGCTCTTCTGGGGTCATGTCGAAGATCAACATTTTCCCTTCTCTTATTTGCTGCTCTTACGCCTTGAATGTGCTCAGCAGCTTTTTTGTCAAAGATCGAACTGCATCTTGGACACAGCATCACCTCTGACTTCTTTTTCTGGCATCTTTGCAGGAAATCTGCCAGATTTTCATTTTCCCGAGGGAAAGCAGTCTTGTTAGCTTGTTCTTGCCTCATGGCCTCCTCTGATGCTTTTGGGTCAGAGACTTCGACCATGTTGACATTCATTGTATCTTTGTTGGCAAGAGTCAACTGCTTCATTTGAATCTCCAGATTCTCCGTCTGGCCTTGAACTGTGGCCAAATGAGAACTGGGTTTTGGTCCAGTTTTTTGTGCTTCAACGGTCTCCAGCTTTGGGTTCTCGACCGCTTTCTGAACCGCTTCAATTGTCTTTCTGGATAAATTCCCAGAAAAACTGCCAAAGATTGGCATGTTGATATGGTCCTTTGAGACTTCGACCATTGTGATTCCTGGCCTCTTCGACTGGCTCCTGGATGTCTCGATCACGTTCACCTCAGAAGGCTCAGCATAGTGGGCTTCAGCCTGCAACGGATTTGAGTCGACAGCCATGGGGGTCTTGTCAGCAAACTTCAACCTCCCTTCTTCGATAGCGTCTTGCACAAGATTCCTGAAAAGAAAACATTGAGAAGTTTTATGGCCCAAAAAATTATGATATTTGCAAAAACCTCTCTTCTTTCTTTGATCAAGAGGAGGCACTTTTACCCCTGGGGGTACTATCATTTGGCCATCTTTTACAAGCAAGTCAAAGATCTCATCACATTTTGTAATGTCAAAACTATAAGTCTTTTTGGGGAACCTATCGTTGGTCCTTTCTGGACCAATGGGATTTTTCCCACTTGAGGGGACTAACAGTTTGCAAGAGTATGGTGGCCCTTGTTTTAGTTCCGCCAAATCGACTTCTCCTTCTTCGACAGTTATAGTATCGTCGAAGGATTCTGGATCTTCGTCATCCATCTCAACATACGCTATCCTCTCTCTCTTATGAGCTTTCGTTGCCTTTGCTTTTTCAGCTTTGAGGCGTTCTACCTGTCGAACTCTGTCGGCCAGTTGGGCCATGTCTCTCAGGTATTGAGTGTCTAACTTCTTCCTAATGGAATAATCTAAACCGCCTGCGGCTATTTCGACTAACTCATGTTCCGGCACTTGTGTAAAACATCTCGCCTTGAGCAACCTAAACCTATTTAGATATTCGTCTATAGGTTCAGTGAAACGTCTCTTTACACTAGCCAGTTCTTTCAGGCTTATCTTGGTTTTCCCCATGTAGAATTGTTCATGGAACAATCTTTCCAACTGGGTCCAATGATGGATCGAATTGGGGGGGAGAGTTGTAAACCAAGTAAAAGCGTTCTTTGTTAAAGAACTTGGGAAGTACTTAATCCTCAGGTTTTCGTTATTCGAAATATCTCCTGCTTCGATCAAGTATCTCGCCACATGTTCGACAGTAGATTCTGTCGTGTCCCCCGAGAACTTAGTGAATTTGGGGACTTTACATCTAGGAGGTAAGTCTGTTTGTAACACGTATTCTGACAACGGGGATGTGAAGTTGGGTCTTCGAAAGCCCATGTTCATCCCATTTTGAGTCATGATCCTTTCGATCATGGTTGCCAGATTATTTTCCAAACCCATGTTTTGGTATTGGATATGCTGAACCACTTCGTCAGCATTTTGGTTTCTGTTAACTAACCTTACCTCTGGGGTTATTACCCTAGGTTCCTCGACAGGTTGCTCCAATCGTGCCCTAAGGTTTTCTTCGACAGGCTGTTGGACCTGGTTGATAGTGGTCTCTTCCTCTAAGAACACACCCTGGTTTCCCCTTATTTGTGCCCTTTGGGGCTGTCGAATAGGTTGGGGTACTCCAAAGAAATCAGCCAAACGCGTCATTTGCACTGTCATCTGCTGATTCGATTGAGTAGTGTTTTGTATTAGAGGGTTCAGCACTGTACTTAAAGTTTGTGCCAACATTTGAACCATATCATGGTTGCTTTCGTCCATTTGTTGCCTCAAGACTGCTGTCGAGGCATTTGTAAGGCCATGTGCTACTTGGGACGTTCCTCCTAAGAGTTGGGTCCTATTTCTATTCGCCATACCTACTCCAGAACCTTGGAGTGGCGAAGAGGCACTCACTAAAGGGTCTGAAAAAGTGGACGCAACATTCGTCAGGCTAGCCAAGTCAGAAGTTGGCATGCCATAGAGTGGTTCTCGATTATGACCGCCTGTCATAAATCCTGGGGGAACAAAAGGCCTTGTGCCTAAATTTCCCCTTGGTGGGGAGTTCCCAAAGGCACTCTGGGGCCTGTGAACGGAGGTAATGGCCCCGTTGCTGTGACCGTTACTGCTGGTGTTGAACCAGCGGTTATCGCTTCACTTACGGTCAGGATAACCGTTGCTCCCACATTTGTTTGTGGGATCTCGTTATTGTTTGGCGGATTCGCCATCTCTTCCCTTCTTCTGGCAGTATTGGTATCGTTAGTGTATATTCTACCACTTCTCAATAACATGCAACACTCCTCGAAAAAGATGAGATTATTTTCAAAAATCAACACACGGTCCCACCGGGTGTGCCAATTTGTTTACCGTGGTTATTGGTAAACAACCGCTGATCCTCCAAATGGTTACTTATTTGGTTACTCGCAGGATCGATCAGATTGATCCTAGGACATAGGTTGATTTTGAGGTTTTGATTAAGTTGGATAATGGTTAAATGACAATAAAATAAAGAGGCTTTAAGTAAATTGCATGAAGAAATAGGCTTGGTAAAATAAATGAAGGCTTGAAGTAAAGGACTTCGACAGGAAAGTAAAGAAGAAAGCAAGTAAAGTTTCTGGAAAAGTAAATGACTTTGATTAATAAAAGTGGTGTTTCACACATACATTCTCAACAATTCTTTCTCACACGCTGGGTACTCGAATCTATATGAGTGACTTTGTATATAATTGTGAACACACGCGAGAAACTGCGTGAACTACTACTATTTATACTAAAACATCCCAAGTAACCGTCGGGAAGTTACACTGCTTCGAGATGATTCCACTTGGCACGTTCTCAACGTTCGACGCTCCAGATCTCTGCACGTTGCACTTGGTAACCGCTGGAAACCGTTTTCCCTCCAAATACTTGAATTTCAAACCGTTCCACTCTGAACCATCGAACACCTTCGTCGAGAAGCATCTTCGACGAGAAACACCTTCGACGTCGAAGGAAACCAACTTCTCCTTTGGAAGAAATCTTCTAAGTACAGTGTCATCTTTCGATGGGCATTTCGACAGACCCAGCTGATCGAAAACATCCTTCAGCTTTAATGGCTGACATTAATGAAACAAGGGTGTCGAATTTAAGAGCCAACAATCTCATATAGACAAATGAAGTGGATTTGTATCTCATGCAAAAATAGAGAAGAAAAGTTATGGTTTTGACATCTTGAACCGGTGGAAGGTGAATTCCAATAAGTATCATATTCTTGGTCAAATGACCAAAGATGTATTGGCCATGCTTGTGTCTACTATTGCTTTAGAGTCTCTTTCTCTATCCAAGGTAGAATGCTTACTTGTTATAGAAGCTCTCTTAGCAAAAGACAGTTGAAGCTTTAATTTGTATAAAAAATTGGTGTAAATCCTTCCTAGTGTCGTCAATATATATTGAAGTGCTTGTGGATGAGTTAGAAAAAATGAAATTAGGTAAATTATATATAATTTGTATTATTTTTCTTGTTGAGTTGTGTTATTCGTTCATATTGGTTAACATTTATCTTTTATTTATCTGGAATATGGTATACTTTTGTAAAACTTGCTCAAATCCAATTATTGAATTACTACTACAAATATATCCGTTTTACCTCGGACGTGGAGGAGATTTTACCTCGGTTAAAAGGCGAGGTAATGAAGGGCGTCATGAAAACTTACCACCTTACCCCTTGAATTTTGAATAATTTAGGGGATAGGTGAAAAGGTCACTGGTTTGATCCCCATTAATATCATTTTTTTTAATTTTTAAAACTATGTAGTGTACGTCATATACCACTCTGTTTTAGTTAATAGTCGAGGGAAAATGCCAATATTTATGTCGGATTTAGTTAATAACTGTGGGGTATAACCAATTTTTTAAAATATCATATTGTAATTGTTGTACCCCAAAATTTTCCCTCTCATTTTATCAACATTTCTCATCACAAGGCTCTTTGAACTCAAGAACAAGCTAGGGTTTGCTCTGCTCAAGACATCTCTTTGCACTGATGACCAAAATTAGGGTTTGAGTTTGCACAAGGATTTTTTGAACTACAATGCCCAAAGTGACTTTCATACTTCATGTTAGACTCATAAGTTTGTCCATACCAAGTTTCAAGCCCTGAATCAAGTTTTTGCCCAGTCAATGGGACAGTTGACCTAGAAATCAGCTGTATTGGGAAAAAAAGTCAATTGTGGCCAATTTACAGTAAAACCTCATGGATTTTGACCCACATCAACATAATGAACTCATATGAACCATTTGATCAAGTTTGGACCACAAATCCACAAGAAATTTGATCAGATCACCAAAAGGGCAAAATGGTCATTTTTAGGGTTTTACAAAGGCAATTTATGATTTTTGACCTAGCCAATGGCAAATTAGGCTCAACCATGGATTCAAGGACTCAATGGGACCATCTTGACCTATTCAACAAGTTCAAAAGACCTCAATTGCATTGGATTGACAAATGAATTTTTCAGTCAACTCATCAAAATTTGACTGTACACTGAAAAGTTAAACTTTGACTTTTTGGTCAAAATCAAGGGCCAAGGGTCATTTTTCATCAAGATATGTCAAAACATGAAACTTGTTCATCAAGAAACCAAAAATTGCAAATTAGGGTTTAAAGTTGAAAATTTTCATAACTTAGAATTTTTCTAAGTTATGAAATTTTCTTAATTTTTCCTAACTTTGCCCAACATTTTCACCATGATTCATTTGGATTCAAACAAAACTTCCAACATGAAAGTTGTAGTCCTCCACAAAGTATACAACTTTGATTCACAAAGTTTCCTTAAAAGAATCTTGGATCTCAAGTTATGATTTTTGGAACAAGGGTCCCTAAAACTTTTAACTTAGTGAAATTTTGCCCTAGTTTAGGCAGGATTTTGACCTATCTTCTCGGCCATTTTTCACATAGTTCCACTTGGAATCTCAAGTTGAATTTCAAATATGGATTATATATCATATTGCAAGCTTTCCAAAATGTCAAAGAACTCCTCAAACACATTTATGGTTAGGGAGAATCGAAGGCTTGAAGTTGGCAAAAACTCACTTTTCATCCATGGCATATTCATGTTCATACAAGTTGCAATTTCAAGTCAGCATGCCTTACACTAGTTTACAGGCCTCTAAGCCACTTCACACTCAATAATTTAATGCAAATCCATCAGTCTAAGCCATTGTTTTAGTCATTTGGACATTGTACATAAAATTAATCCCTAAGTAGAAAAAGACACATTTCCATTTTTGCCATAATGTGCTTTATATCAAATCACAATCCCTTGAGCATTGATCCATATCTCAGAGATAAAATCAAATCCACAAGTTGGAGGTGCCAAGAGCAAAGTATGCAATCATAAGGGTAGCCTGTACATGCCTGTTTTTCATCACTTCACACATTTGACTTCAAAAACAAGAAACTTGTCCAAAACCTTAGAACAAAAACATCAGCCAAGATAAGCTTATGCAAACAGTTTGAACATCTTTCTGACACCCCTTTGAGCCAGAAACACGATTGGTTGAGCCTCTAAACACCCCATAGCCAGTAATCACCTTCCATTGGCAAAACAGGGCAGAACCTGCAACTTGAGTTCCATAGCTCAATTGGCTCGTGCGTTTTGCCCCAAGTTGCTTCAAACACCTTCCATTCAACTCACCCAAGCTATCTCAAACCTCAAACATCGACTATAACTCCATTTACAGAGTTTGCCATTTTCATTTTGAGCTTGTGCAGGTTGAGTTCTATAGGCTGATTCAAGCAAATTCAAGGCAAGCAGGCTATTGGAGAAGGTCAAGTGAAGTCCAAGAAAGCTCTTAGACATCTCAAGCCTTGTTGAAAAGCCCTACATTGCCCTACACGAAGTCAGCTGAAACAGGTTTTTGTCAACTTTCTATCTCTCTATTAAGGAACATTTAACCTTAGGTTTGTGAATAAGAAATGTAGTATTCATTGCCATGAAGCTGTACATATGCTCAATTTTCATTTATATTAAGCATGCTAAGAGAATTTCATCCATGAACATACTGGAAAAACTTGGTCAGATTTTAGGGCCAGAGAAATTCTCTTTGGTCTTTGAGAGTTAAGACAAGTTGTTTATATGGTTGGAATCGTCTTGAAATTCTCTACAAGTTTGATGTTATGTGTTTTTGCAATAGAGCTCGTATGCAGGATGGACATGTTGGATAACAGGCGCGCGCGTTTGTTTGAAATCTGAAGGTTGAAGATGAAGTGGTGGATTGGGCTTGGCCTGGCTCACTATTGACACCCCCCTTTTACTTTTTGCACCCCCTGGCCCAATTTCTTGTTATTTTATATTTTTGAATTTTTATTTTCATTTCTGATTTTATTTATTTATTCCCAAATATAAAAAATGCTCAAAAATATTTTTGTAATTTTTTCACATTTATTTTGCATTTTTATTTTATTTTTCCAACATAAAAAACAATTTATTTACTTTTATCTTATTTATTAAAACTTGAAAATAATATATAAATTATACTTTTATTTTTTTTCTTTATTTTTATTCACACTAAAAATATTTTTCTAAATATATTTTATTTTTGTATATATTTTATTTTTATTTTATCATATTTAATATAATTAATACATATATAAATATATACTTTTATTAAATACTTTAGAATAAAAATACACAAATATTACACTTTATTTTTATTATTAAATATACTTAATAAATAATTTTTCTAAACAAATTTTATTTTTTCACACATACTATTTTATTTTTATTGTATATAAATAAAATAATTAATATATTTACTTTCTTAAAGAAATTAGGGTTTTACCCTTAACCTAATAAAACCAATCTTTTATTTATTTCTTTATTTTTTACAATTAAATATTTTTACATACATAAATAAACAAAAACCTTTTTGCATAATTCATATTTATTTGATATATTTATTTATTTTGTTTATTTAAATATTATCCATTTTTTTTATTTATGCATTTGAATTCAATTTGGATGTAATAGTAAATTAGGGTTTATATTTCTTGTCAAATACACCCCCATTCAAAGATTGTACCCCCACCCCCATAATCATGTTGTAATAGCTTAGACTTTTAATTCTTGCACTTTATGCTTTCAATTATGCCATGATTAGAGAATTAGGATTTGTATGCAAAATCAAAATCAACAAGTAGCTTGACCTAATCAAAGACAAAAATGCATGAAAATCAAACACAATGCACACTTGCACCCCTAGGGTTACAATCCACTTGTTGCCTTAAAAATGGGCCACGTTATGCATGTTGGGTACTTTGGCAAAACAAAAACAAAACAAAAGATCATAGTCCCTCGATGACGCTATCTTGGTTGCCTAAACAAAAATGATCAAGTCCCTAAAAAATTTGCCAAAAATACCTAACACAATTGCTATCATGGTCTATACGATGACCCGCGCCTGTCCCGTTTAACATCCTAACACAAGGTTGTTTACCAAATGCAATGGTAAAACAACACTTTCAAAAGGGTTAAAAACATTAGGGAAGATCTTTTAGTAAATTAGGGTAGATATCTCTTAGTTACTTGATCAAAAGCTGGCAAAACATCCTTGCTATTTTCAAACACACTTCACAACACAATTTCAAAACATTTCCCAAATCAAACTTTCAAACATTGAAATCTTTTCAAAAGACAAAACATCTTTGTATACATTCAAGCAAGAATCATTACAAAGGTTGCCACAATGATGGCCTCTTTTAAAAACATCTTTCAAAACCACACACAAAGCACCATTTCTAACAATTGAAAAGCAAAAGCAAGTGATCTAAACAAGTAACTAAGAGCCCATGGATAACCATGGACCAAAAGGGTGCTTGCACCTTCCCTTTTCATAATCTACTCCCCGAACCCAAGAAAATATCTCAAAGGTCTTTCCTGTGCTTTTTGACCTTTCCTTAGGATAAAATAAAAAGTCGGTGGCGACTCTTGCTAAACCGAAACATTTGCGAACATAAAACGCAAATCCTCAAGTCAGTTCTCCCACCGTATCACAGAACTGGCGACTCTGTTGGGGAGTTCTAAAAGTGGAGTAACCTTAGGGTTTAGATCACCTTTGCATGCTTATCTTGTTTGCTTTGATTGCTTTACATTTGGTTCTCTTGTTTGGGGTTTGAATCCTCCACCCGGATTTTTGGGAAACATTCATAGGTAAATAGCAATATGTTGTGGAAACTGTACGGGGTATACCGACATGGTTGAAGCAATAGCTATATTAGTGCGACATATTTGTGGGTACCGATAGCCTTTGAGTCAATCAAAGAGAATACGGGGCCGCTGAGTGATGTCATGAAGCACTAATGAACTCTTAGAACCTTACTTGACCATCTTGGCCTTTTTTAGGGGTAGTGAGATGACCGGCTTTGGTGCAGTCCGAAGTTGGTAGATACTCGATACTATACTCATTGAGGGTTGTTTTCTTGGAATATTTCGGTCGCCAGTTAAGTGGCTAAACTGAAACAATGAACACAAAATAATCCAGTGATATTGAGTTCCTTAGAACACGGTCACTATTTATAGGACAGGTTGAGCCAACTAACTTCAAGAGGGTACTTACCTATGAAACCTCATGCAAGCCTGAAACTAGGATCTTGTGTGATTTGCTTGTACATATGCTTGTGCATACATCTTGAACATCATGAAGCATCATTTGCATCCACTAACCATTTCAAGGGTTTGGATCTTCATCTTTGTTCTTGTTTTGTAGGTCATGGAATCTCTTCGCAGGAAAACAATTCAAGTCAACCTTGTGAGGATCCCTCGTCAACTCAAGGAGCTTACTTCCAAGATTCCAGATAATTCTCTCTTCAGTGAAAGACATGGTAGACTCCTCAACTTGGTCAACTCCAACATTGAAGAAGACATGGTGAAAGTCCTCTTCCAGTTCTTTGACCCCCTACACCACTGTTTCACATTCCCTGATTACCAACTAGTACCTACTTTGGAGGAATTTTCTCAACTCCTGAGGATTCCTATTCTCCATCAACTACCCTACAACGGTACGGAAAGAGAACCAAAGCCTGAAGATATTGCTCAAGCCTTGCACTTGCAACCATCTGATATCAAGGGTCATTGGGAAACCAGAAGTGGTGTCAAGGGTTTCTTGGCAAAGTTTCTATTTGAGAAGGCACAAGACTGCTGGAATTCTCTAGATCTACAAGCTTTTGAGGAGATTGTAGCACTTCTCATCTATGGTTTAGTCTTGTTCCCAAACCCTGATCAACTTATAGATGTGAATGCTATCAAAATTTTCATATCTCGGAATCATGTGCCTACATTGCTTGGGGACATCCTACACTCATTTCACACACGAACAATGAGGAAAAGATGTGTTCTCATGTGCTGTACTCCTCTTCTAGCAAGGTGGTTTATTTCTCACCTTCCCCAATCAGTTTTGAAGAATGAGTAGGGTTTAAGGTGGTCACAACGGTTGATGACCCTCACACATTCTGATGTTCATTGGTGTTCTCGATCCAGAGAAAATGTCATCATCATTGATCGTTGCGGAGAATTCCCGAATGTCCCACTACTTGGCATTAGGGGAGGCATTACCTACAACCCCTGTTTAGCTTTGAGGCAATTTGGGTATGCCCGAAGGGATGACCCTCATGATATGCTGATTCCTGACTTGGTTTTTGACTTTGACAACGATGCTCAAGGACTTCGACAAAGGTTTATCCGAGCATGGAGAATTCCCAACAAAGTGGATAGTAAGACACTGGGGCACAAGAATTCCATCCCCCTTGAGCCTTATCTCAAGTGGGTACGAACCCGCGCCCAGAATCTTATGATGCCTTACCCTCACATTCTGCCTATGATCAAAGAGCCTGTTATGGAAGGAGAGGTTCCATACACCCTCCTACATCCTGACATGCCAACATCATTGGAAGAATTGCAAAGGAGTTGGATACAGCTCAAGAAAGAACGAAATACTTTTGAAGCTAGCTTCTATGCCAGTGAGAAGAAGGTTTTGGAACTTACCCGCCGACTTCACGAAGAGGAGACTCTTAACACTTACATCACGCCAAAGAGGATGCGCAACGCCTTTTTACATTAAGAAGCTTTGTAATATTTTGCCCATGGGACATTTATGTACTAACAAATTTCTTCTTATTAATATGACGTGTGTTCTTTTTGTTTGCAACAAATTTGAATTTCTGAATCCTTGAATGCATTACATGAACAACATATCATCCATCATATGCATAAACATGTCTTCACACCTGGTTTCCTTATCTTTCTGCTGTTTATTTCAGCAAGATGGATATAGAGCAGGCGGTTAAAGATCTGCAAGCACAGAATTCGCAATTCCAACAACTCCTCATGACCTTAGCAAAGGGTCAAGAAGATCTTAAAGCACTGTTAGAGAAAGAGAAGGAACTAGAAACGAAGAAAAAGAAAAGAATTGGTGTGGCCACTATGGGAAGGAGATTTGAGCATCAAGCTAGGAGAGTTATGGAATTCCCCTCGACATCTGACGAAGGCGTTGGTAAAGGAAAAGGAGTTGCAATGCCCTCCGAATCTGAAGCTGAAGAAGAAGAAGAGGAAGAGGATGAAGATTACTCCGAACAACAATACCCTCCGGCGGATGATAAGTATAAAAATCTTGAGGATCGGTTGGCAGCCATGGAGTTGCAAAGGGTACCTGGGCTAGATTTCGAAGAACTAGGGTTGTTTGATGGAATCGTCATTCCTCCTAAGTTCAAAGTACCTACATTTGATAAATATGACGGTTTGTCCTGTCCAAAGATGCATCTGAGATCCTACATCAGAAAGATCCAACCTCACTCTTCCGATAAGGATCTATGGGTCCACTTTTTTCAAGATAGCTTGTCGGGTACGCAATTGGACTGGTTCTATCAACTTGAGAGATCTGATGTTCATAACTGGGAAGATTTGGCTGCTGCTTTCTACCGACAATACCAATAAAATGCAGATTTAGCGCCTACTCGCACTCAACTATAGAGTATGGTTATGACTTCTAATGAGGGATTTAAGGAGTATGCCCAGAAGTGGCGAGATTTGGCTGGAAGGGTCAAGCCACTATTGTCGGATAGAGAGCTGGTTAACATTTTTTTAGGGACTCTATCAGGTCCATTCTTCAATCACTTGATAGGGAGCTCATCTGCAGGGTTCACCGAATTAATTCTGACCGGTGAAAGGGTCGAAGCTGGCATTAAGAGTGGTAAAATTCAGAAGGATGCCTCCACTTCCACTGCTATTAAGAAGACCTTCCCAGCCAAGAAGGAAGTTTCTGCTATTCATACCCAGAGAAATCAAGGGAGAATGGAGCACCGACCAGCGGTGGGGGATGTGATGATCCATAACTCTTCAGCAGATCAACCTCGAAGCAATCAACCAAGAGCTAATCAGCAAAGGTAGAAAGGCCACAACGACAATTCACATGAATCAATATGACACTGGCTCAAGTCCTCCCTCATATGTTAAAGCTGAACCTTACCAACTTGAAAGAAGCGTCGAAAAACCCAAATACCTCTTCTCCCTATTATCATTCAAATGCAAAATGTGCGTACCATTCAGACAGTGTAGGGCATGACACCAACAACTGTTGGGCCCTTAAAAACAAGATCCAAGATTTGATAGATGCCAAGGAGGTAGAGTTTGATGCTCCCGAAAAACCTAATGTGATATCCGTTCCTATGCCAAAACATGGTCATAATGTCCATGTAATTGTGGAAGATCTTCATGTTACCGCTATTGATGAATTAATGACTCCCTTGCTGATGATTAAAATGAATCTATTGAAAGTCGGGATATTCCCAGGCTGCGGAAAAGACTGTTACTTCTGTTCAACCTTGCAATCTGACTGCCCACTGTTGAAATCAGGCATCCAACGCCTGATGGATACTCAAGAGATCCTCTTTCAAAAGACTCATATTCCTACTATCACTCATGTTACTCCTGTTACCTTTGTTACTCCAATCAATGACATTGTTATAATCACCATTTCCGACAATCTTTCCAAGACCTGCAAAAGGCCTGTTAAGATTACGCCTGATCCAAAGTTTGTACCGCTGAAGATTACTATGCCGGGGCCTATCCCATATAAGTCCAACAAGACGGTACCATGGAATTATGGAGGAGAGATCTTCTACCATGGTGTCAAGCA
Organism: Vicia faba; assembly: GCA_948472305.1. Taxonomy (NCBI): domain Eukaryota; kingdom Viridiplantae; phylum Streptophyta; class Magnoliopsida; order Fabales; family Fabaceae; genus Vicia; species Vicia faba. The sequence continues at coordinate 236,760 of CATIWC010002100.1, forward strand.
GATCGAATCAGCCGAAGAGAATTCCGATGAAGAAACCCCTGATATAGGGAATATTGCAGGGACAAGCAAGATAACTCGTAGCGGAAGAATCTTCTCTCCGAAGATTGCTCCTCCACGGGAAGTCTTCGGACCCTCAAGAGCTTCTATGTCTGTTAAGACATCTGTGCAAAGTCCGGTAATTGAAGAATTTGTTACTCCCGAAATTGAACCCTCTGCTGTTACCGCCGATAAAGGTAAGGGGATCTAAGAAGCGCCCGTCAGGACGAGGGCTCAGACTTTGGTTATCCCCGAGACCACCCAAAAAAAGATGGAAGAAATCTTAAAGATAATTAAGAAGAGCGACTATGATGTCGTAGAGCAGCTTGGGCAAACCCCTTCAAAAATCTCCATGCTGGCTCTCTTACTCTGCTCCGAGGCTCATGCCAAAGCCTTGATCAAATTTCTAAAGACGGCACACGTGCCTCAAGAAACTTCTGCGGACCAGTTTCAAGAGTGCGTGGCTAGCCTTACAGCCGAAAATGGTCTTGGTTTCTCTGATGATGATTTGACCCCTAAGGGAAGAAAGCATAATGATGCGCTGCATGTCTCGGTAGAGTGCAGAGGGACCACACTTGCTCATGTTCTGGTTGATACTGGTTCATCTTTAAATGTTCTACCAAAGAAAGCATTGGACAGATTGGATTGTGAAGGTTTGACCCTAAAGCCCAGTAATATCATTGTTAGAGCCTTCGACGGTTCTAAGCGGATGGTTCACGGAGAAGTGGACATTCCAATCAAAGTGGGTACAAAAATTTTCAACTCTACTTTTTATGTGATGGACATTTGTCCTTCATATTCATGCTTGTTGGGAAGGCCATGGATCCACAACGCTGGGGCAGTCACTTCTTCTCTACACCAAATGCTAAAATATCCAGTCCAGGGTAAGATCATAACGGTTCATGGTGAGGAGGAGTATATGATAAGCCACCTTAACTCTTTCCGCTACATGGAGTTAGATGGTGAATTCATAGAAACACCTTTCCAACACTTTGAAGAGATTTCTCTTGAGGTCGCGGTAGCATAGACAATGACTGATGTGCCTATTATTACCAAGCCTGTGTCCCAGATACCATCCCTTAAAGATGCAGAGGCTGTAATCAAAGAAGGAGGAAGTACAGTGTGGGGCAACTGCCAGATTTTCCTCACAAGACAGACAAGTTCGGATTGGGTTTCACTGCTGCTGGCCAGAAAGCTGTGCGTCGCTCCCGGGTTGGAGGACTGCCCTTAAAAATCACTCACCATGGGGTTCATGCCTTAGAAGACAATGGTGAAGAAGAAAACTTTGAAGATTGGATCTTTCCAACCATTGAAGGAGGACTAAACAACTGGGAAGCGAAAGACTTTGTTCCCATTACTTTCATCAATCAGTAATTTATCTTTTGAACATTTCCTGTTGGTCTGTAATAACTTTTAAATAATTCGTACACTCTTTTCGCCTTATGCCTTCCCCGGGGCATATAGGTCCATTTATAAGGGTTGTGATTTTTCCATTTTCATATGCCATCTTTTAATGAATCATGGATGTTTTCATCTATAAACTGTAGTGTTCATTTTATTTCTTTTTACATTTCATTTTGTTTAAAGGTGGCTATCCCTTACACACACCCACACTCACAAAATGCAGGTACCCATCCACTCCGGATTCCATGGGTGACTATTCTGCTTTGGCCTTCATTGACTCTGAAGATTTGGTCAATCATGCCGAGTACGAAGGTGATGAAGACTGTGAAGTGCCTGGAGAGTTAACTAGACTTTTGCAACAAGAAGAGAGGGCTATTCTTCCCCATGAAGAGTTGTTGGAGACTATCAATTTGGGAACAGAGGAAGACAAGAAAGAGGTTTAAATGGGTGCCAACCTGGAGCCGAGTGTCAAAGAGCGCTTAATTCAGCTGTTGAATGAGTTTGTTGAAATCTTTGCCTGGTCCTATAAAGATATGCTGGGACTAGATACAGATATCGTGGTTCACCGTCTCCCTACAAGAGAAGACTGTCCCCCGATCAAACAGAAAGTCCACCGAATGAGGCCCGACGTGTCCGAAAAGATCAAAGTTGAGGTGATGAAGTAGTTCAATGCTGGCTTTCTGGATGTTACTTCATATCCATAATGGGTTGCTAACATTGTTCCCGTGCCCAAGAAGGACGGCAAAGTCAGAATGTGTGTGGACTACAGAGACCTAAACAGAGCTAGCCCTAAAGATGATTTTCCACTACCACACATTGACATCTTGGTTGACAACACAACTCAACACAAGGTATTTTCCTTCATGGATGGATTCTCGGGATACAACCAGATCAAAATCGCCCCCGAAGACATGGAGAAGACTACTTTTGTTACGCAGTGGGGTACCTTCTGCTATAAAGTGATGCCATTCGGACTGAAGAATGCCGGGGCAACCTATCAGCGAGCCATGGTAGCCTTGTTTCATGACATGATACATCATGAAATCGAAGTCTACGTAGACAACATGATAGCCCATTCACAAACAGAAGAAGAACACCTCGACCATCTGCAAAAGCTGTTTGTCAGATTGAAGGAATATAAGCTCAGACTGAACCCTAGCAAGTGCACTTTCGGAGTCAGGTCCGGTAAACTTTTGGGATTCATCATCAGCAACAAAGGCATTGAGGTTGATCCTGCTAAAGTCAAAGCTATACAAGAAATGCCTTCCCCCCGCACTGAGAAGGAGGTTAGAGGTTTCTTGGGACACCTAAACTATATTGCAAGGTTCATCTCTCACCTAACATCTACCTATGAGCCAATCTTCGAGCTGTTGAAGAAATATCAGGTGGTTGAATGAAATGACGACTGTCAAGCTGCTTTCGATAAGATCAAGGAGTATTTGTTGGAACCTCCTATCTTGATGCCACCCATCGAAGGAAGACCTTTAATCATGTATCTGACTGTTTTGGATAACTCAATGGGGTGCGTACTGGGCCAACATGACGAGTCTGGCCGAAAAGAGCATTCCATTTATTACCTTAGTAAAAAGTTTACTGACTGTGAGAATCGCTACTCACTGCTCGAGAAAACTTGCTGCGCTTTGGTATGGGCTGCTCACCGGCTGAGGCAGTATATGTTGACACATACCACTTTGCTGATTTCCAAGATGGATCCGATCAAGTACATCTTCGAGAAGCCTGCTTTATCCGAAAGGATCGCTAGATGGCAGATGATCCTGACTGAGTATGATATCCAGTACACAACCCAAAAAGCTATAAAGGGGAGTGTACTAGCTGACCATCTAGCTCATCAAGCCGTCGAAGATTACCAATCTATGAGGTTCGACTTCCCTGACGAGGACATTATGACATTGGACAACATTGAAGGTAACAAACCGTATGACGGACCTGAACAAGGATCCCGATGGACTCTGTACTTTGATGGTGCCTCCAACGCACTTGGGAACGGTATCAGCGCAGTGATTATCTCTTCAGAAGGTGGCCATACACCTTTCACTTCTAGACTCTGCTTCAGCTGCACCAACAACAGGGTCGAGTATAAAGCTTGTATCTTTGGTCTCAAGGCTGCTATTGACTTGGGAATCAAATCTTTGGTTGTATTTGGGGACTCAGCTTTGGTTATCAGTCAAATCAAAGGAGAGTGGGACACTAAACATCCTAATCTTATCCCATACAAAGAACACGTCCTGACATTGTTGCCTCATTTCGAGCATATTACCTTTGAGCACTTCCCGCGAGAAGAAAATCAGCTAGCAGATGCTCTGGCTATAATGTCTTCCATGTTTAAAATCAACTGGGATAATGAGGTTCCCCAAATCACCATTGAGCGAATGTACGAACCTGCACACTGTCATGAGATTAATACCGAAGAAGTAGTGGAACAACCCTGGTTTCATGAAATCAAAAGGTATCTCCAGACTCGAGAATACCCTGAAGGAGCTTCAGTCAATGACAAAAAGTTCTTAAGGAGATTTGCTGCTAAGTTCTTCCTGAGCAATGGTATCCTATATAAGCGCAGCCATGATTGTGTTCTACTTCGTCGTGTGGACAAAGTTGAAGTTAAGTTGATCATGACTGAAATACATAGCGGAACATTTGGCACCCACTTAAGCGGACATACGATGGCTAAGAAGATTCTAAGGGAAGGCTACTACTGATCTACCATGGAAGTTGATTGTCATCAACATTCCCGTACTTGTCACAAATGCCAAATATATGCTGACAAGGTATATATTCCCCCAGTTCCTCTCAATGTCTTAACAACTCCTTGGCCATTCGCGATGTGGGGAATCGACATCATTGGAGAGATCAAGCCTACGGCATCCAATGGACATCGCTTCATCCTGGTAGCTATTGATTACTTTACCAAGTGGGTCGAAGCAGCTTCCTTTGCCTCCGTTACAAAGAATGTGGTTGCCTGCTTCATTAAGCAGAACCTCATATGCCGGTATCGTATCCCTGACAGGATCATCACGGACAATGGTACAAACCTCAATAACACTGTGATCACCGCTCTGTGCGAGCAGTTCAAGATTCAACATCACAATTCATCTCCCTACCGGCCAAAGATGAACGGTGCTGTTGAAGCTGCGAACAAAAATATCAAGAAGATCATTCAAAAGATGACAGTCACATACAAGGACTGGCATGAGATGTTACGGTTTGCTCTGCATGGATATCGTACCACGGCGCGTACTTCCACTGGGGCAACCCCCTTTTCTTTGGTATATGGCATGGAAGTTGTTTTACCTATGGAAGTTTAAATCCCTTCTTTGAGGATTATGAAGGATGTTGGTTTAAGTGAAGACGATTGGATTCAGACCCGGCTTGATCAACTTAACTTGATCGACGAGAAACGACTTACTGCCGTTTGTCATGGTCAGGCGTATCAAAAACGGATGATCAAGGCTTTCAACAAGAAAGTCAGACGTCAGGTATATCAAGTCGGAGATCTTGTAATCAAGCGGATCATCTTGCTGCAAAGTGATCTCAGGGGCAAATGGACTCCTACTTATGAAGGACCGTTTGTGATCAAGAACATGTTTTCTGGTGGGGCAATGATTCTGACCACCATGGACGGCGACGACCTGCCGCACCCTGCAAACACAGACATGGTCAAAAGATACTACGCATAAAATAACCCGACAAGTTGAAAACCCGAAAGGGCGACTTGGGCAAAAATGGGCATCCCGGTGAATCGAAAACCCGAAAGGGCGGTTCAGGCAAAAATTAGGGATAAATAAAAAAATCAGTACACCTGGAAAGTTGAAAACCCGAAAGGGCGACTTGGGCAAAAAGGGTTTCCCGGTGGATCGAAAACCCGAAAGGGCGGTCCAGGCAAAAGTTAGGGAATTAAAGCGTATGACTATGTCTCGTCGGATCACTTTAAGGATAATCTCTTCACGACCAAACTCCAGGCTTCCGATCAACCTAATCATCTGCGGACAAAGCAACGATTGAACAAAATACTCAGAGTTGTGAAGGCTATAGCAGAATGGGAACCCCATGGAATTGTTACACATAGCCATCTTTCTTTGTATAAAATTTTTCTCAATTTTTCGACAACATTCCCTTACTAGGATGCCTGTCTCCTTTGTACAAACATACTTACAAAAGTTAATACAAAGATACTTCAAAGTGCAGAAATTTGCTTGCCTTTCCTTTCTTTTTTTTACACACTTATGTTTTATTTAAAAACGTCTGATGGTTTGTTAAATGAGCATATGCATTTGAATATAATCACTGCTTACAAATAAAAAAAAATAAGAAAGGATAATTACTGATAGGTCGAAAGTATAGGAAAACATATTTAGGCTATTCCATAAGAAATCCCCTACAGTATGTCATTCAAATCCTCAACAGAGCTAAAACCTTGAAGTATATATCCCCAACGGAGACAGAATACTCTAAACTTTATTCCCCAGAGGAGTCCAAAAACTTCAAATCTTAAACCACCGGTGGGATACTATCCAACTTCCTCCGATTCCCCAGCGGAGTTCTTTGCAAAACAGGAATCCCCAGTAGATTGGCATACAATCCAAGCTCCTGATTTCCCCGACAGGATAAGCATTCTCCCCACAGAGCTATTTCCCAGCAGAACGAAGATTCTTGTTCCCTTTTCTCCAATCGAAACCTCCCAGGTTTTAATTCCCCAGTAGAGATCATCGGAGTTATCCTTATTTTCCCAGGAAAGTCGCAAAGGATTCTCAATTCCTCACAAATCACCGAGAATTTTTAAATCCTCAGCCGTAGTCCAAAGGATTTCTCATCTTCAGCAATCAAAGATTCTTGGAATCCCAGCATCGGTCCAAGATTTACTTTCCCTGGAAGCAATCAAAAAGTTCATTATCTTCAGCTATCACAGATTTATTTTCCACAGCAAGACAGCTAATCGGCTTACATGCGCATACATTACATTCATATACCATAAACATTGATAGAACACATTTTATTGCATCATACATATCATGCAACATAACTTTGTGTTTTAGCTAACATTTTACCCTTTCCAGGATAAGATTAAAAAGCTATCTTTAACAAATATTCAAAGACTTCAGATACATTATGGATACACCCCAGACACGACGGTCATTCTATTACCCATTCAGAATTTCAAGTCAAGAATAGTATGGATACACCCCAGACACGGCGGTCATTCTATTACTCATCCAGACTTCAGCAATCAGATACATACTAGATACACTCCAAACACAAAAGCCATTTTATCTCTCATTCAGATTCAACTATCAACTTCAAGCTCAGATACACTCCAAGACACGGAAGTCATTCGGTCGCCTTTTTTAGATCCCAGTTACAGTACAGATACACTCCAGACACGGAAGTCATTTTGCTACTCATACAGATCTCAAAATCAAGATACGGTCCAGATACGCACCAGACACGGTTGCCATTCTGTCACTCATTCAAACCTATTCCCCAGCCCAGAGATATTCCAGATGCGAATGTCTTTCTGTTGCTTATTCGAATTTCAGATTTCGGATACAATACAGATACACTTCAGACGCGGAAGTCACTGATATTCATACAAGAATCAAATACAGTTACAGCTTGCATATGCTCCAAACACGGATGTCATTCCTTTGCTCATACCAATCAAATCTCCAGATACAACTCAGATACGTTCCAGACACGGATACCATTCTGATGTTCATTCTCCTGATTTTCAACAAACAGTTTTGGATGGCATCTCTAAGCCCATCTCCAGCAAGATTCTATCATCTCCAAATGGCACCTTTAAGCCCATTCCCTCAGCAATATTTTGACGAGTGCAAATTTACGGGCACTCTAGTGTCCAATCCTCTTTTACCTTCGAGTCACGAAAGGCAAATTTGCCAATCTAACTCTTCAGGTCCAAGAAGATTGAACAGGGGAAACTGTTGTAACCTAAAATTTTCCCTCTCATTTTATCAACATTTCTCATCACAAGGCTCTTTGAACTCAAGAACAAGCTAGGGTTTGCTCTGCTCAAGATATCTCCTTGCATTGATGACCAAAATTAGGGTTTGAGTTTGCACAGGGTTTTTTTGAACTACAATGCCCAAAGTGACTTTCATACTTCATGTTGGACTCATAAGTTTGTCCATACCAAGTTTCAATCCCTGAATCAAGTTTTTGCCCAGTCAATGGGACAGTTGACCTATAAATCAGCTTTATTGGGAAAAAAAGTCAACTGTGGCCAATTTACAGTCAAACCTTATGGATTTTGACCCACATCAACATCATGAACTCATATGAACCCTTTGATCAAGTTTGGACCACAAATCCACAAGAAATTTGATCAGATCACCAAAAGGGCAAAATGGTCATTTTTAGGGTTTTGACTGTACAAAGGCAATTTCTGATTTTCGACCTAGCCAATGGCAAATTAGGCTCAACCATGGAATCAAGGACTCAATGGGACCATATTGACCTATTCAACAAGTTCAAAAGACCTCAATTGCATTGGATTGATAGATGAATTTTTCAGTCAACTGATCAAAATTTAACTGTAAACTGAAATGTCAAACTTTGACTTTTTGGTCAAAATCAAGTGCCAAGGGTCATTTTTCATCAAGATATGTCAAAACATGAAACTTGTTCATCAAGAAACGCAAAATTGCAAATTAGGGTTTAAAGTTGAAAAATTTCATAACTTAGAATTTTTCTAAGTTATGAAATTTTCTTAATTTTTCCTAACTTTGCCCAACATTTTCACCATGATTCATTTGGATTCAAAAAAAACTTCCAACATGAAAGTTGTATTCCTCCAAAAAGTCTACAACTTTGATTCACAAAGTTTCCTCAAAAGAAGCTTGGATCTCAAGTTATGATTTTTGGAACAAGGGTCCCTAAAACTTTTAACTTAGTGAAATTTTGCCCTAGTTTAGGCAGGATTTTGACCTATCTTCTCGGCCATTTTACACATAGTTCCACTTGGAATCTCAAGTTGCATTTCAAAGATGTATTATAGAGAATGTTGCAAGCTTTCCAAAATGTCGAAGAACTCCTCAAACACATTTGTGGTTAGGGAGAATCGAAGGCTTGAAGTTGGCAAAAACTCATTTTTCATCCATGGCATATTCATGTTCATACAAGTTGCAATTTCAAGTCAGCATGCCTTACACTAGTTTACAGGCCTCTAAACCACTTCACGCTCAATAATTTAATGCAAATCCATCATTCTAAGCCATTGTTTTGGTCATTTGGACATTGTACACAAAATTAAGCCCTAAGTAGAAAAAGGCACATTTCCATTTTTGCCATAATGTGCTTTATGTCAAACCACAATCCCTTGAGCATTGGTCCATATCTCAGAGAGCAAATCAAATCCACAAGTTGGAGGGGCCAAGAGCAAAGTACGCAAGCATAAGGGTAGCCTGTACAGGCCTGTTTTTCATCACTTCACACATTTGACTTCAAAAACAAGAAACTTGTCCAAAACCTTAGAACAAAAACATCAGCCAAGATAAGCTTATGCAAACAGCTTGAACATCTTTCTGACACCCCTTTGAGCCAGAAATACGATTGCTTGAGCCTCTAAACACCCCATATCCAGAAATCACCTTCCACTGGCAAAAAGGGCAGAACCTGCAACTTGAGTTCCATAGCTCAATTGGCTCGTGCGTTTTGTCCCAAGTTGCTTCAAACACCTTCCATTCAACTCACCCAAGTTATCCCAAACCTCAAACATCAACTGTAACTCCATTTACAGAGTTTTCCATTTTCATTTTGAGCTTGTGCAGGTTGAATTCTATAGGCTGATTCAAGGACATTCAAGGCAAGCAGGCTATTGGAGAAGGTCAAGTGAAGTCCAAGCAAGCTCTCAGACATCTCAAGCCTTGTTGAAAAGCCCTACATTGCCCTACACGAAGTCAGATGAAACAAGTTTTTGTCAACTTCCTATCTCTCTATTTAGGAACATTTAGCCTTAGATTTGTGAATAAAAAATGTAGTATTCATTGCCATGAAGCTGTACATATGCTCAGTTTTCATTTATATTAAGCATGCTAAGAGAATTTCATCCATGAACATACTAAAAAAACTAGGTCAGATTTTAGGGCCTGAGAAATTCTCTCTGGTCTTTGAGAGTTAAGACAAGTTATTTATATGGTTGGAATCGTCTTGAAATTCTCTACAAGTTTGATGTTATGTGTTTTTGCAATAGAGCTCGTATGCAGGATGTCCATGTTGGATAACAAGCGCGCGCGTTTGTTTGAAATCTGAAGGTTGAAGATGAAGTGGTGGGCTGGGCTTGGCCTGGCTCACTATTGACACCCCCCTTTTACTTTTTGCACCCTCTGGCTCAATTTCTTGTTATTTTATATTTTTGAATTTTTATTTTCATTTCTGATTTTATTTATTTATTCCCAAATATAAAAAAATGCTCAAAAATATTTTTGTAATTTTTTCACATTTATTTTGCATTTTTATTTTATTTTTCCAACACAAAAAACAATTTATTTACATTTATCTTATTTATTAAAACTTGAAAATAATATATAAATTATACTTTTATTTTTGTTCTTTATTTTTATTCACACTAAAAATATTTTTCTAAATATATTTTATTTTTGTATATATTTTATTTTTATTTTATCATATTTAATATAATTAATACATATATAAATATATACTTTTATTAAATACTTTAGAATAAAAATACACAAATATTAAACTTTATTTTTATTATTAAATATACTTAATAAATACTTTTTCTAAACAAATTTTATTTTTTCACACATACTATTTTATTTTTATTGTATATAAATAAAATAATTAATATTTTACTTTCTTAAAGAAATTAGGTTTTTACCCTTAACCTAATAAAACTAATCTTTTATTTATTTCTTTATTTTTTACAATTAAATATTTTTACATACATAAATAAACCAAAATCTTTTTGCATAATTCATATTTATTTGATATATTTATTTATTTTGTTTATTTAAACATTGTCCATTTTTTATTTATTTATGCATTTGAATTCAATTTGGATGTAATAGTAAATTAGAGTTTATATTTCTTGTCAAATACACCACTATTCAAAGATTGTACCCCCACCCCCATAATCATGTTGTAATAACTTAGACTTTTAATTCTTGCACTTTATGCTTTCAATTATGCCATGATTAGAGAATTATGATTTGTATGCAAAATCAAAATCAACAAGTAGCTTGACCTAATCAAAGACAAAAATGCATGAAAATCAAACACAATGCACACTTGCACCCCTAGGGTTACAATCCACTTGTTGCCTTAAAAATGGGCCATGTTATGCATGTTGGGTACTTTGGCAAAACAAAAACAAAACAAAAGATCATAGTCCCTCGATGACGCTATCTTGGTTGCCTAAATAAAAATGATCAAGTCCCTCAAAAATTTGCCAAAAATACCTAACACAATTGCTATCAAGGTCTATACGATGACCCGCGCCTATCCCGTTTAACATCCTAACACAAGGTTGTTTACCAAATGCAATGGTAAAACAACACTGTCAAAAGGGTTAAAAACATTAGGGAAGATCTTTGAGTAAATTAGGGTAGATAGCTCTTAGTTACTTGATCAAAAGCTTGCAAAACATCCTTGCTATTTTCAAACACACTTCACAACACACTTTCAAAACATTTCTCAAATCAAACTTTCAAACATTGAAATCTTTTCAAAAGACAAAATATCTTTGTATACATTCAAGCAAGAATCATTACAAAGGTTGCCACAACGATTGCCTCTTTTCAAAACATCTTTCAAAACCACACACAAAACACCATTTCAAACAATTGAAAAGCAAAAGCAAGTGATCTAAACAAGTAACTAAGAGCCCGTGGATAACCATGGATGAAAAGGGTGCTTGCACCTTCCCTTTTCATAATCTACTCCCCTAACCCAAGAATACATCTCAAAGGTCTTTCCTGTGCTTTTTGACCTTTCCTTAGGATAAAATAAAAAGTCGGCGGCGACTCTTACTAAACCGAAACATTTGCGAACACAAAACGCAAATCTTCAAGTCAGTTCTCCCACCGTATCACAGTAATAAATACATTTGTACAATAAATTAATTTTAAAAAAAAAATAATAATAATATTAAAATATACTTATAACTCATTCATTATGTAACATGTATGTAGTTAATGGTCTTATAATTATTTTATTAAGCAAATGTGTATAAAGTAAAGCTAATGACAAGTTTTAGAATCTGCAGTAAAATAGAAAATAATGAGACGTAATAAAGAATGACTACTAAAAAAATTAAAAATAGAAAAATAGTTAATTAAAAAAATAAAATATATTTTAGAGTTGTTACTTAAGTTTGATTGTCTCTTGAAAGTCATTGTATTATCATATATGTAGATTCTTTTATGATGTATATGTAGATGTAGATTTCTATTTTTGTTTAATTTTACTATTAAAACAATCAATTACATTTCAAGACATTTAATACATATATAAGACGGTGATCCAAGACATATACAAAAATATATACACAAATATTAATTACACTGTTTATAAAAGAAATATATGAAAAATAAATGATGCAATTTTTATATTTAACATAATTTGTTAGGAGATAGATGATTATGAAATTTTAGTTAATATTATACTCTACATTAAATCTTTTATTCAAACATAATACATGTTTCTTCAATATGCACTTTATATGATGTGATATATAAGATGAAAAAGAAAAATGACATATGATGATATCACAAAAATTTGAGAAATCATTATACTTATTATACAATACTTACATCTCAGCTGAATTGAAATAGCACACCCATAAAATAACAAACTAACACAACTATATTAATAAAATAGGATTTTATTGATGCATACATTAGAGTTTAAGACATTTACTCATGTGACTACATGAACGATCATTTCATAAAACTTCCAAACAAGCAACAATGATGCAACACAAATTTACGATCTTCTCCTGATTCAATTCATCGAATAAAAGGTAATTAGATAGATAGTTAATTAGATAGAAAGTTAAAACAATAGACAAATACATATTGTATCAATATAAAAGATAATTTAAATATTTATGATATATAATATAATAATTTGAGTCTCTATTTTGCCACAAAAACTAATGTTAAGGAATATAAGTTAAGAGAAACTAAAATTTTTATTATACAAAATTAAAGAGCACCACCAATTATTTGTATATAGAACACAATAATAATGTAATATCACTAATTTATATACACAATTATCATTTAAAGAACAATAGCAAATATTGACTAATCATATTATTAATTAAAATTTATATTAATACAATAAATGAGTGGTCATAATAATGAAAGAATATTAGTTATAGAATATCATTAAAATGTAGTTCAAAGGTTAAGAATATGAGTTACAGAATATCGTTACCTCATATTTTCGACACAAGGCAAATAAGAGGATTAAAGATAATCTTAGTCATATGATGAATTAACGGGTTGTATCCTAGTCGAAAGGATCGATTTCGACCACAAGGTTGAAGCTATTTATTTAAGAAATTACATTTAGTTGAGATATTCTTGGAACCTTTGTTGAAACTTGAATATCAAGGTTTGAGTCGAAGACAAGATAGTTTCAAGTTTCGGGACTTAGTGAAATTTGGAAAAGTTTTGGTTTTTATATTGTTGTATAAATATAAGCTTTCGTCGAAGCAATGGATAAATGGATAAGATCAAACAATTTTTAAAGAATGTGTGTAAGTTTGTCAAAGGCGAAATATGCATGGAAATAGAGACGTGTCAAGTTTTGCTAAGTCGACCGTTGGTGACAGTTATGTTAGAACTAGTATATAAGTAGTTTATGTTTGTAGGATTATAGGTCCATAATTTTCCACAAATTTTGATACTCAAAGTATCTGAGTGTTAGCGAGAAATGAGTGATCTTAATCAATGTATGCATTTGCGTTTCAGTTATAAATTCAGTTTCTTTTACTTTCATTCATTTCATTTACTGCAATTTGTTTCCATTATTATTTCGACATTCATTGTGAAATGCTTTTAAACCAATGATATTTGCATAATTTATCCTGTAATATTTTCTAGCTTAGTCCCTTACGTGAAATCAAACTTTTTTTTGTTTACCCAAAATTTCCAGTAAACAAATTGGCAAACATGGTGGGACCTTTCTGCGAAAATTTTATTTTATTTTAGACATTTGTCCACTAAGTTCTTCATTTACGAAACTTTTCAATGTCCTGAGTGGGTATGAGATTGAGAAGTGGTAGGATAACTAAAAAAAGGCGTTAGAAAAACAACTAGAAGATATGTTAGAATGGTTGATCCAAGTAACAATAATACTAATAGAGAACAACCATCCAATACTACGGGTGGAGGCCCGATCACTGCGACTTGGCTACTTAACCCTCAATTGGAATTAGGATCAGCCATAAGCAATCTTAGTTGAATCACACAGCCATAATTATGGGCATGATTTGCCTCTCAAGTGATACCAACGTTAACCACAAACTCTATGATGGTTATGAGACAACAAATGGATGAGAGTAATCATAAAATGGTTAAATTGCTCACCCGACATATGGTTACTATATTCAATCCTCTTATTCAAAATATGAACCATAGTTACCAACAATTAGTGAATCAGATGGGTTAAGTCACTGATTTCTTTGGCGCCCCTCAAACGCATGTTTGACCAATTGTACAACCCAGGTGGCTAGGCCACCTCAGAGCAAAGGGGTAATTCATGAGGAAACCACAGTCAATCAGGGTCAATAGTTTGAATCCCAAAGGGTAGAACAACAAAAACCCAGAGAAGTGGAACAAAGAAATCCACCCGTCCTAGTGGTTAATATAAATCAAGACACTAATCAAGTCGTCCATCAGGTCCGACAAGAAATTATGGTTGGACAAAATAACTTTGTAGCCATGGTTGAAAGAATCATGGCCCATAATGGGTTGAATATATGCCTACATAGGCCAAATTATACATCCCATATGTCAGAATTTATATTACAGACAGAACTCCCAAGGGGTTGGAAAGTCCCAAAGTTCACCAAAATTACTGGTGATACTAGTGATTCTACAGTCGAACATATCGCTCGTTATTTGATTGTAGCAGGGGATATAGCAAATAATGAGAATCTAAGGATGATATATTTCCCTAATTCTCTTACAAAAAAGGCCTTTACATGGTTCACAACACTCCATGCGCACTCTATTTGTAATTGGACTAAGTTAGAAAGATTGTTCCATGAATAATTTTACATGGGGAAATCTAAGATTAGCTTGAAATAATTGGAGAGCATGAAGCAAAAATTAGATGAATCCATTGATGATTATCTTAATTGATTGTGACTATTGAAGGCAAGGTGTTTCACTCAGGTGTCTGAACACGAAATGGCTCATGGAGGCTTAGAATATTCCATTAGAAAGAAATTGGATACCTAATATCTAAGGGATATGGCCCAACTAGTGGATAGAGTTCGACAAGTTGAGCGGTTAAAGGTGGAAAAGACCAGGAAAAACAAAAATAAAAAAGAAAGAGTGGCATATCTTGACATGGACAAAAATGACTGAGGGTCAAATGTTGAATTCAATCACGTTGAAGAGGATGAGGTCGACCTGGCTGAGTTAAAACCAGGACCCCCATATGTGTGTAAACTTCTTACACCAGTTGTAATACGGTGGGAGAACAGACTTTTTGGTTTTATCCAAATATACGGATAGCTAGAGTCACACTCACTTTGATTTTATACAATATTTAGGAAAGATGAAAAAAACAGGAAAGACCTTTGATAGATTTTGAGTTTGGGGGGGTAAGTTATAAAAAGGGAAGGTATTAGAAACCTTTTCATTCATAGTTATATACGGGCTCTTAATTGCTTAGCTCACTTTTGAAAATCTTGCTTTGTGTGTATGATTTATTTGAAAACATTTTGAAATCGCCAATGTAAGTCTGACTTTGTAATGATTCTTGTATCAGTCCTCAAGAATGTTTACAAAGTGTTATTTTAAAAAAATATTTGTTTGAAAGTGTAGTGTGAATTTTTTTTTGAGAAAAGTTGTGAGCAATAAATTAAGAGTTTCTTACCCACTAAAGTCTTTCTTATTCTTTTCCTTCTCCTTTAGAGATAGTACTATCCATACCATTAGTTCGTAGGTAGCCCTATCTATTGGATGTAAAGGGACAGGCGTAGGGTCATCGTATGGTCATCAAAGGCAATAAGTAAGGATATTTTAGCAATTGTACCGAAGGGACTATCATCATTTTGTAGGAAACTCGAAGGGACTAGATCATTTTGTAGGAAGCTCGAAGGGTCATCGAGGAATTATGATCTTTATTTGAAAGGGACATGATGATTTGATCGAGGGTCTTTTGCTAAAGTTTCCCCACTTTCGAGGAACGTGACCAAATTCATAAGGCAACAAGAGAGATTACTCTAGAGGTGCAAATGTGTGAAGTGAAATGATTCAGTTATTTATCTTGAATATTAGGGTTTTCTAGATTGTTTTTAGTCTTGTCACGCAAACGCTAGTTACTAGAAGTTAAATATATATAGAAATATAAAGTGTGGAATGTAAAGTCCTAAGCTATTACATGGCTTTGGGAGAGGTACATAAGCATACAAATTTGCGAGAAAGTAAACTTACGCTATTACATCCTGTAAGCAGTTACATAATTAGGAAAAAAATGCTAGAAAAGAAATCTACGCTATTACAATTAAAGAATGCAACCTATACAATTTTCTATGAAAATTAAATAGCAGGAAGAAAGAAAATAGAAAAATAATGTTAAAATGTTTTATGATTTTTTTGTAGAAAATAATTTAAGTTAATAATAGTAATTAAAACATAAATCCTAATTTATTTTAATGTTAAGAAAAAAGCCAATTTAATTAATTAGTAAATAAAAAATATAAGAAAAAATTAATTACTAACTAAAACCCTAATCCTAATTTGTTAGTTATTAAGAAAAAAAATTAGATTAGTTAATTGTTAATTAAAAAATAATTAAGGAATAATTAAGAAATAAAATAGAAAAACTAGGTTAGAAAAATAGGGTAAAAGAAACTGCATGGGGTGGGTGTTGAACCCACGCCCCCTGGCTTCACAAATTGTACTGCTTGTCACAAGGCCAAGCGCCTGTTGGTGTTTGAGAAATAGGAATTGATTAATATATATATAAAACCTACGCGTTAGTTTGAAAAATAACAAAAAAAAATAACTGTAAGACGCAGGGATCAAACCCACGCCATTCACGTTACATGCCTATGTCTCAACCAACAGCGTTGTGCTTCGCTTCTGTTATTAAAATATGAGCAAAAAAATATATAATAAAGCAAGTGAACCAGGGAAGTGCTGGAGCCCTAGCTCCGGTCGTCTTCTCTGGTGAGAGGATTTTCAAACCTGCAAAATAACATGTGTTAGACCATAAAAAGGACCTTATCCCCTACTTTGACCCTCGCAAATCCAATGGTGGCGTTTGTTTAGCCTGAAAACACTTGTATCATGAGTTTTAAAGGAGACATCTCAAACTTCCCTAGCCATGGCAAAACATGATTCTCACATTAGAGCTTTTGTTGTATGATTCAAACATGTTCTAAGTAACAACAGAAACTCATTTGGGTAGTTAATAAACATTAGCAATGCATGAAATTAATTATATGAATGTTTAAAAGAAAAGAAAATCGAAGAAGATGAGTATGCTTGTTTCAAGCATCAATGGCCATGACTTTCGACTTATTCTTACCCTTAGATACCTTAGGAATATTTTGTAATGGATGGCTTGGACTGAAAGTTGCTGGATCTCTGGTTTTGACTTTGCCCTAGTTTTGACAAAAATTGAGATTTTTTGAGAGGGTGTTCTTGAGGCAATTTTCGTGTCTCTCTTGGTCTGAATGTGTTCTCAATTTATAATGGAAGATTTAGGTCAACAAAAGTGGAATCAATCTTTTGTATTTCATGATCAAATCTTTCATTAAAGTTTTGTATGAAATCTTACTTTTTTAGGACATCCATGTACCAATCAATATTTACATATTTTTTTGCAAGTTGTCACCAGCTTTTTAGACTTATGATTTGATTCAAAAATAGATCTTCATGCCTTGATTCATTCACTTGGTATTTTATTTGATTTATTTTGCTTTTGATTGAACAAAATTAAAACTAAAAGAAATAAAAAACCACAAAAATAAATGAATGGATTTAGGAGTCTATTATGAGGTCAGGAACACATTTGGACCTTAAAAGATAGGCCCATTAGCCCAAAAATTCAAATTTTCTTAATTTGGATTTCATGCACTTTCTCAAAATTGCCCTACTTGCACAAATCATATCTCACTCAATTTTTATCATATGAAGGTGATCTTGGACTCTTTGGAAAGCTCAAAATATCCCATACAATATTCATGTTGGTCATTTTTTTATTTGAATCTTTTATCTTGATGTAAATTGCTTTGACAAAAAGTGTCTTTTTGTTGACTTTTAAAATGACCTATAATGTTTTGGCCCACATCTCTCAAATGAAGCATTTTTGGCCTTGAGCTTAGAGAGACAAAGTTATAGAGATTTGAATTTACTTCAAAATGAGCTTTACTTGATAAATTTCTGATGAAGTATGTGAATTTTTCTTAAGAAAACCCTAATTTAGTAACTTTTGAATTTTGATGAATCTTGAGTTTTCTTGATGAACCATAATCAAACCTTGATCAAATTATGAATGTGACTTCAAAATGTTGATGTTGACAAAAAATCTTGAATTTTGACTGTAAATTGGTCAAAGTTGACTTTTTGCCCAATACAGTTTATTTTTAGTCATCTGACTAATTGACAGAGCAAACTTGTGTTGCACGACTTGGAATTTGGCATGAGGATTCTTTGCTACATATGAGAAACCATGAAATCCACTTGAAGCATTAGAAGTTCAATTTTCCTTGAGAGGAGCAAAACCCTAGTTGTAGGTCAACTGCTTAGGAGGAGGGTTTGTCTGATCAACCCTTGAGTAGTCTTGAGCAATTGAGAACCCTAGAAGCATGGGGATACCTATTGAAATAATTTGTCTTAAATAATGGGATGGAAAATTTTGGGGTACAACAGCTGCCCCTGTTCAATCTTCTTAAACCTGAAGAGTTAGATTGGCATGCTCGCCATTCGTGATCTGAAGGTGGAAGAGGATTGAACACTTAAGTCCCCAGAAATTTACACTCACATGTTCACGAAGTAACACTGTTGGTTGATTGTATTTCTTGAATAGGATTAAAGATGCCATTCGGAAAGGTGATAGAGTGTAGTCGGAGATGGGCTTATAGATGCCATCCAAAGTAACTGTTGATAGGAGTATTAGAATGAGACTATACTTGACTTTATCTGAAGAATGCTTTTCAGAATGAATATATCCGATCCTATCTGAGGGAAATGCTTTTCAGAATGAATCTATGAAGGAAATGCTTATCATAATGAATCTCTGAGGGACGTGGTTTTTAGAATAAATCTCTGAAGGAAATTCTCATCACAATGAATCTCTGAGGGGAGATGCTTTTCATAATGAATTTCTGAAGGAAATTCTATTCAGAATAAATCTCTAAAGGAAATGCTCGTCAGAACCAGTCTCTGAAGGAGGTGCTTTTCAGAATAAATCTCTGAAGGAAATGCTTGTCATAACCAGTCTCTGAAGGAAATGCTCGTCAGATTTAGTCTCTGAGGGGAATACTTTTCAGAATGAATCTCTGAAGGAAATGCTTTTCAGAATAAATCTCTGAAGGAAATGCTCGTCAGAATGAATCTCTGAGGGAGGTGCTTTTAATAATAAATCTCTGAAGGAAATACTCGTTAGAATAAATCTCTGAGGGAGGTGCTTTTGAGAATAAATCTATGAAGGAAGTGCTCATTAGAATAACCTCTGAAGGAGGTGCTTTTAAGAATAAATCTCTAAAGGAAATGCTTTTCAGAATAAATCTCTGAGGGGAATGCTTTTCAAAATGAATCTCTGAAGGAAATGCTTTTCAGAATAAATCCCTGAAGGGAATGCTCGTCAGATTTAGTTTCTGAGGGGAATGCTTTTCAGAATGAATATCTGAAGGAAATCATCTGGTCATATAGATAGTCGCCCTGTCCTATTTCAGGGATTGCTCTACAACTTGTCTACAGATGTCTTATAATATTTGTATGTTCGAGAACTTAACCTGAAAAGACAAAGTTAGTTTTATGCAATTTCATGATGCATGAAATGCATTGCATAATGATGCTCTCAAAATAAATGAGAATACTATATGCGTTTCGTATACATATGCTATGATATTCTGTATGGGTGAAATATGTCGCTAGAACGTATCGGTAGCTTCATATAACATCTTTTCTTGGGGAAATTAAATCCTTGACTGTCGCTGGGGATGAAGACAATAGTTTCTCAATTTTGTTTAGAACATCTTTGTTGGGGATTCCCGTTTTCTGTTTGAGAACACTCAGCTAGGGACTTTCGACTTCTGCTTTGGGATAGAAGAATTCCAAGAAAATTGGCCGTTCATCATTCTTTTGAAGGATTTGATTCTTATGTACCCTGACTGGGGACAAAAAAGATGGATAATCCTCTGATGTGATGTCTGACCAAGTTTCAGATATGAATGTCAACTCTTCTGGGAAGGAGAAAATTGAATGACATCTGGTCAGGGAAGAGAATCCTGTCGGGGAATTGTAATATCAGAGAAATAAACTCCATTAGGGAAATAAACCTTGTAGACTATATTGAGGAAATAATCTCTGATGGGAATCGGGATTTAATAGGATGCACTAAGGAAGTTTCCACCGTATGCTGGGGAAATGATCAAACCTCCTTATCCGTTGGGGGCTTATTAGGGAAGATGATCATGTCGAGCTATCCATCAAGGATATAGAGGTGAACCGCTGGAAGACGCCCCAATTTCTGTCTTATGGCATATTAGATTTTATGGAGAATATATCTCTGTTGGAGATGAACTTATGAAGATAACTCTGTAGAGATAGTTCCGTAGAGATTCCTTTGTGGAGATTTGTGGATGACTTGAACATTATCCCAACTTCTAGACTCTTCAGTAAATGTTAATCCTATTTTTTAGGCATATATTTTGTTAACAGTAATAATTTTCAAATTCATATGTTCATTGGAAATTTTTTCAAAAAAAATAGAGAAAGTAAAACAATTTTGAATTTTGAAATCTAATTGCATTGATTTTAAAAGTTTGACTATAAGCAGACAGTTTTATACAAAGAGACAGAAATCCTAGTAAGAGGAAATAGTCGTAAGAATGAAGAAAGGGTACAAAGAAAAACAAGGAAAAATAGTTATGTGGAAATGATCTAATCAAGTTTCAACTCTGTTATTTCCCCTCTATCTTCAAGCATCTCATCACTTGCTGTTGGAAGAAGATGATTGAATTGTTCTGTACTGTTTGAACTTGAAACTAGTAATGAAGCTGGATGTAAGTAGATGGGTGGTCCAATGGGACACAATCGTACGCTTTAATCCCTAACTTTTTCCTGGACCGCTCTTTCGGGTTTTCAGTACATCGGGATATCCTTTTTTGCCCAAGCCGCATTTTCAGGTTTTTGACTTGCCAGATGTACAATTTTTTATATATATCCCTAATTTTTTCCTGAACCCTTTTGGTTCGCCGGGATGCCTTTACTTTTGCCTAGGCATGTCAACCTAGCAAATCTCTTTTTATGCGTAGTATTTTTTTACTATGTCCGTGTTCACAGGGTGTGGAAAATCTTCACCGTCCATGGTAGTAAGTATCATAGCACCACCAGAAAATATCTTTTTGATCAAAAATGGACCTTCATATGTGAGAGTCCATTTGCCCCTGGGATCACCTTATGGTAGGATAATGCGCTTTCTTACCAAATCATAAGCCTTGTATACCCGACGTTTGACTTTCCTGTTAAAGGCTTTGATCACGCATTTATGATACATTTGACCATGACAAACAACCGCAAGCATTTTTTCATCGATCATATTTATTTGGTCCAGTCAAGTTTGAGTCCATTCGTCTTCATCTAAACTTGCGTCTTTCATAATCCTTAGGGAAGGAATTTGGACTTCAACAGGTAAGACAACATCCATACTGTAGACTAGAGAGAACGGGGTTGCTCCAGTTGATGTACATACTGAAGTGCGATAACCATGAAGATCAAATGGTAACATCTCATGCCAATCTTTATATGTCACTGTCATCTTCTGCAAGATCTTCTTGGTATTCTTATTGGCGGCTTCCACTGTGCCATTCATCTTTGTTCGATATAGATAAGAATTATGATGCTTAATCCTGAATTGCATGCAAAATTCTGCGATCGTAGTATTGTTAAGATTGGTACCATTGTCCGTGATGATCCTTTCATGGATTCCATACCGACAGTTTAGGTTGTATTTAATGAACCGATCTACAACATTCTTGGTAACATAAGAAAATGAGGCTACTTCAACCCACTTCATGAAGTAATCAATAGCTACCAGGATGAAACGATGCCCATTGGAAGTAGTAGGCTTAATCTATCCAATCTTATCAATTCCCCACATTTCAAACGACCAAGGAGAAATTGAGACATTCAAAGGAACCAGAGACACATGTACTTTGTCAGCAAAAATCTGGCATTTGTGGCAAGTTCTGGAGTGTTGATGGCAATAACTTTCCATAGTAGACCAATAATAACCCGCTCTCAGAATATTCTTAGCCATTGTATGCCCACTGGAGTGAGTACTAAAGACTCCTTTGTGCATATCTTCCATAATTTTCCCAGCTTCCTTCTTGTCCATATAATGAAGCAAAGTCAAATTATGGTTGCGCTTGTACAGGATTCTGTTACTCAGAAAGAAATTGGCAGAGAACCTCTTTAGAAATTTATTATCACTGATAGATGCTCCTTCCGAATATTCTTGAGTTTCGAGGTATCTTTTTACTTCATAGTGCCAAGGCTTTTCCTCTACTCCATCAGTATCAACTTCGTAGTAATGCGCCGGTTCGTCTAGTATCTCAATAGTAATTCGAGGAGCTTCATTATACCATCTGACTTTGAAAATAGATGACATGGTAGCTAATGCGTCTGCCAATTGATTCTCTTCTCGTGGAATATTTTCAAAAGTGGTTTCCTCGAGGTACGAAATAAATGCCAACATATGCTCTCAATAAGGAAAGAGATTTGGATGCTTCGTATCCCATTTTCCCTTAATCTGACTGATCATTAGGGCTGAGTCCCCATATACATTCAAGAATTTAATTCTCATATTGATGGCAACTTTGATACCCATGATACATGCTTCGTACTCGACCATGTTGTTGGTACAGTCAAAACACAACCTGATGGTGAAGGGAGTATGGCAACTCCTGGAAGAGATAATCACAGCACCGATTCCATTACTAAGCGCGTTAGAAGCTCCATCAAAACCATAGTCCATCGGGATCCCAATTCAGGTCCTTCATACGGTCCAGGTTCTTTATAATTAATAACTAGCATAATATTCTCATTTGGGAACTCAAAATTCATAGACTGATAGTCATCTACAGCTTCATGAGCCAAATGATCTGTCAATACACTGCCTTTGATTGCCTTCTGAGTAGTATACTGAATGTCATATTCTATCAAGACCATTTGCCATCTTGCTATTCTTCCGGAGAGAGCGGGTTTCTCGAATATATATTTTATTGAATCCATCTTAGAGATCAACAAAGTAGTATGAGTCAACATATACTGTTTTAGTCGGTGAGCAGCACGTGCCAAAGCGCATAAAGTTTTCTCGAGCAGTGAGTATCTTTTTCATAGTCGGTAAACTTTTGCTAAGGTAGTATGCTGCATGCTCTTTTCGACCAGACTCGTCATATTGCCTCAATACACACCCCATTGAGTTCTCTAATACTGTCAG
Organism: Vicia faba; assembly: GCA_948472305.1. Classification (NCBI taxonomy): domain Eukaryota; kingdom Viridiplantae; phylum Streptophyta; class Magnoliopsida; order Fabales; family Fabaceae; genus Vicia; species Vicia faba. Next base: position 260,109 of record CATIWC010002100.1, read on the forward strand.
GTGCATGATCAAAGTTTTTCCTTCAACCGATGGCATCCGAATTGGAGGTTCCTGGAGGTACTCCTTGATTTTGTCGAAGGCTATATGACAATCGTCGTTCCACTTCACTACTTGATCTTTCTTCATCAACTTGAAGACTGGCTCACAAGTAGCAGTCAAATGGGAAATAAATCAGGCAATGTAGTTCAATCGTCCCTAGAAACCTCTGACTTCTTTCTAAGTATGAGGAGCTCGCATTTCTTGAATGGCTTTAACGTTGGCAGGATCAACTTCAATACCTTTACCACTGACGAAGAAACCTATGAGTTTACTGAATCTTACCCCAAAGGTGCACTTGTTTCGATTCAGCCTCAACTTGTACTTTTTCAACCTCTCGAACAGCTTGTGCAGGTGGTCGAGGTATTCTTCTTCAGTATGAGACCTATATATCATGTCATCAACGTAAAACTCTATCTCATGATGGATCATATCATGGAACAGAGCTACCATAGCATGCTGATATGTTGCACCGTTGTTCTTCAAACCAAAAGGCATAACTTTGTAATAGAAAGTGCCCCACTGTCTGACAAAGGTAGTCTTCTCCATGTCTTCAGGTGCCATCTTGATTTTATTATAACTATAGAAACCATCCATGAAGGAAAATACTTTATGTTGAGCGGTGTTGTCAACCAGAACATCAATATGCGGAAGCGGAAAGTGATCTTTGGGGCTTGCCTTATTCAAATCCCTGTAGTCTATACACAAACGACTGGCACCACATATGCAACACACTAAAGAGAGGACATAACATCTAAGAAACCTGCATTGCACTGCTTTACAACCTCAGTTTTTATCTTTTTAGGCATCTCGGGACGCATACGACGAACCTTCTGTTTTATAGGAGGACAACCTTCCTTCATCGATAGACGGTGAACCATAATGTCAGTATCAAGCCCTGACATGTGTTTGCACGACCAAGCAAAGATCTCAACATAGTCACTGTGATACGGAGGGAGAACTTACTTAGTTGTTTTGCATTTTATTGCAAATGTTGTAGATAGCAAGAGTTGCCACCAACTTTTCTTATATCCAATAAAGGAAAGGGTGAAAAGAACAGGAAAGACCTTTCGAGAATTTTCTTGAGTTCGGGGGTATGTTATGAAAAGGGAAGGTGTTAGCACCCTTTTCATCTATAATTATCTACGAGCTCTTAATTGCTAGCTCACTTTGAAATGCTTTGTGTTTGTGTAAGTTTGAAAAAAAAATTGAATACGCCTTCGTACGACAAACTTTGTAATGATTCTCGTATCATTGAGAATGTATATAAAGTGTTGGTTTGAAAAATATTTGTTGAAAGGGAATGTTTGGAAATATGTTTTGAAAATGCCAATGTAAGACAATTTTATAATGATACTCATATCGTTGAGAATATATACAAAATGTTTGTTTTGAAAAGTGGTTTTGAAAGTGTGAGGTGTAAATGGTTTTGTTTGTGAGCAAGAAATTACGAGCAATCTACCTACTCAAAAAGTCTTTGTTCTTTTCCTCCTCCTTTAGATAATGCTTGCCTACCATTGAATGGCAGAGTGCCTTATCATTGGATGTGAGAGACTAGTGTGGGTCATCGTACAATTATAGAAGATAAATCGTAAGATGCTTTAGCAATTGTCGTAAGGGACTAAGATCATTTACCGAAGGCAATATTTGAAGGGTCATTGAGGGACTATGATCTTTTAATCAAGGTTTTTTTGCTAAGACATCTCACGTTCGAGGGACATGATTGTTTTTATCTGAGGCAACAAGTGAGGTTAACCCTAGAGGTACATGTGTGCAAAGTATTTTGTTTTCATATATTTTGTCTTGAATTAGGGTTGTCTAATGTTTGATTTTTAGTCTTTTCATGTAAACCCTAATTACTAGCAATAATAAGGAAAGCGATAAATTGCGGAATTTAAATGTCCTACGCTATTACAGCGTTTTGGGAATGGGGGAGGGGTACAATTTGTGAATGGGGGAGGAAAGCAATAAAGTCCTAATTATCTATTACAAACCATTGAGTATGAATAATAAAAGAATGCACAAATTGTAAATAAGAAGAAGAAAAAGAGATTCTTTTTAGGGTTTTTTTTATGGAGAAAATGGTTTTATAGTTAACCTAATTAGACTAATTAATTTTATTTACAAAAAAAGTTAATTAATTATTAACAAGACCTAAAATCTAAGTTCATTGAAATTAAGAAGAAAATAAAACCTAAGTCTATATAATTTGTTTTAGAAAATAATTTCAATGTTAATACTAATTTGTAAAAGAAAATAATAAAATTTAATTTAATAAAAATAAAATAAAAAGCCTAAATTAAAACATTTTTAATTTAATTAAGAAAATATATCTTTTTGGTGTTTTTGGTTTAGATAAAATTAATAAATAAAAGAAAATAAAGAAAATATAAAAAAAATAAAAATAATTATGTCTGGGTGTTATATAGTGGAAGAGAGGTAAAGAAGTAGCAAACAGGCCCAAATAGGTTTTTTTGTTGGAATCAGAAAAAGAAAAAAATAAAAAGTGAATGGGTCTGCATTGTTATAAGCAATTAGGAGGGTGTATGAAAGCAAAAACAAAAAAGAGTGAGGCCCAAGTTCTGGGAGGCCCAACGCTTTATTTGATTCAGTGTTGTTGATTTCTTGAGGTGCATCTCGGGCTACACATGTGGAAAGTTTGATCTTTACTGCTTGCACATCTGATGGTGATGGCATGAAGTCCATGGTAAGCGCACATGTCTTGTATGTATGAAATCTGAAACAAGAAAAATGTGAAAAAACAAAAGGGTACCACTGGGGCTCAAACCCAGGTCCCTATAGATCAATGCCTTACGCACGCTTCTTCTGCCACCGGGGTTGCTGTTTCATCCAGTCATAATAAAACATGCAATAAACTTAAAATAAACTTGGTCTTGAATATTTGAAATGGCTTCATCTTCAACCTTGCGTGTGTAGAGCAACAACACCCTTTCTCTGAAATCTGATCTTGCTCATTTCTCAACCATTTTCAAAATTGTAAACATGAAAGTTGTTTCTGCCGTACCCCAAATTTGTCATACCTCGAAGATTTTATTTTTCAAGATTTAAATAGAGAAATATTTAATTAAAGATGGTACATCAATATCTGATGGCCCATCTTTATCCAAGACTAGGGGTGTATTTTAATGGGGCTTTCTAAATCAGAAAGACTCATAAACCCATTTACGAAGCATGTTGTCCAATGGCCCATGCGATTCAAAAATGGAAGTTATTTCAAAAGAATAATAATAATTAAGTATTTTTTTTAATTAAATCCATTTAAAGCATTATTGTTTATAGTAAAAGGGGGGTGAATTTTCAATTTATGAACCCATTTTCGTTTGGCCCAGTTATTTTGGAGTTTGAATAACAAACAATAGGGTATAGTTATGAGAGTTACAAGCCCATTGAATTTTTTTAGCCACAACCCATTTAAACATGCTACTGTTTTATTGCAGAAGAAAAAAAACGTTATTTTATTTTACTAAAAACAAAGTCTCTTCTATTATTATTGTTAAAACTTCTTGTTTAATTAATAAAAAAATTTTAATTAAAAAATTTTATATCAAATATTATTTATAATCTATTCATTAAGAAATGTTGTTTGTTGGTATTGTACCCCAATTTTTGCCCCTAAGACCCCTTCATCATACCATATTGATTCATTCACAACAAGATCACACTAGGATTCTTAGTTCCCCTCCCTACATTTGGTCTTGCCCTTTTGAGGGATTACCAAGCACCTTGACTTATGTTCCTTTTGTGATCATGAATATTGTTTTGATTTCTTCATTTAACTAATAAAATGCAATGTTGGTTTGTCTTGCTTGTTATCCATGTAGGTAAAGGCAATGAGATTTAACAAGTTACCCCATGGGTTCATGATTTTATTTCCATGCCCTATTCAATAAAGCTTGAAAAGTTCAAACGTCACCATTGGATTGGTTTTGGAAGAATTGGCATGGCAAGGTTGCTTTGGTTAATCACATTTCAAGGTTATTAGATTTGACTCAAACGTACAAGGGGTTGATTGGAGAAGCTGTCATGTTTGGACAAGGCCTTGTTCCTATTGGTCACAAGAGCATATTTCTCTCAAATTTCAAGATATGGAAGTGGTTTTGGTGGCTATGAGTCCTCATTATCATCATCAACAAATTCTATTCACAAAGCAAGAATGTTGGTACAAGAAGTTTGTTCAAGCTTGTCAAAGTTCCTCAAACCATTTTCTTGATCTAGGAGCCAGGGTTTTGAACTTCAAAGGAGTATATCTTTCTCACCTTTTGGTATTTTTGAGTGATTCCAAAGACATCATTCTCTTCAAAGGGTTATTAACAAATCACTTCAAATATTCCAAGGAGTTTTCATGAGGAAGAGACTTGATGAGGAAGAAAGATTACAAGTCCTCCAGATGAATCCCCAATTTTCTATGTGTGACTTCAAATAGTCATAACTTGGTCAATTTTCATCACCTTGAGTCCATTATTTTTCCATAATTATCTTGTAGATGTGAACTTTATGCCTTATTTTATGTGCAAAGTGAGAAAAGGGATGGAATTTTCCTTAAAGATGCAAAAGATTATAGGTCATTTCATGATTTTTTTTCCAACTTCAACAAGTCACAACATGCTCAAATTTTGGAGATTTTGAATGATTCAAGTTTCAAAATTTCATTCAAGAGATCTACTTCATGCCATCTTTTTTGGTCAAGAGAAAATTCCAAGTGGAAGACCATGTTTGGATACAAGACATTATAGGTCATTTTTGAAGAAGAATTTGGAATATTTCTAAGTATGGAAGTCAACCCTTTTTCTCCAATTTTGACTCAATGCAACTTTCAGCTCAAACATCCATTTAACTCCATTCTTTTTCCATTGCAAAGCTTGTAACGACATCTTTCTAAAGCATCAAGAATCATGCTTTAAGACCCATTGAGCTGAGAATGCCATTGTTTCAAAAATGGTAACTTGGAATTGAAGTTTCCTTGCAAGTCAGATTTTGAATTTCATGTTACAACCACTAAACCTCAAATTAACACGCATTTTGGGTCTAAACTGATTAGCCAACTTTCCCAAGTGGATTAGTGCATCAAAACGCAAGAATTGGATGAGTTTTGGTGAAGTTTGGATCACACTTCACTCGTGCATCAGGTTTGCACGAATTCCCTCCAAAACGCACCATTCACCCTTACTTTTGATCCCATTCGCTTCTCCTATAAATACATGTACTATCCCATTCACTTTCTCAAGCTTGGATAGCCAGAATCACCCTGCGAAACTTGTTTCATAACTCATAATTTAGTAACTTCAAAATCCATTCTCAAGCCTTTTTCAATCCAATTTTTCCATCAATTCACCTTCCTTGATCTTTCCTGAAGCTAACCACATAACTACATTCAAGAATCGTGCTCTATACTGCTTCATAGAAGTCCAGTTTCAGAGCTCTGCAACTCAACTTTAATAGGTAGATTCCTTCATCAATTCTTCAAAACTTTGATATCATTATGTTGCTCTCATTGCCTTGGTTCTAGTCGCAACACTTACCTTTTACTGGAAACACGTTTTGACCATGAAATTTCAAATCCCTTTTCAAAACTTTCATTCCAAATTGCTTGAGCTACAATTTATATTAATTTGGTGCGAGGGTGTGATTGTCTTCGTCTTGAAGAGACGAAGCGAATGGCATAGGTCTGAGCTTCTGATTTTACAGTTTGAGAGACCTGCAATTCGTGATGGCTGGAGGTTGAAGATGACCAACGTGTCATCTTCCAACCAATGAAGGCGCGCCATCTATTTTTTTCAAATTCTGATTTCATTAATGATTATGTACAATATTCACTAATGACCATGATATGCACATCGCGTCAGATCCCTTGGATTTGATTACTAACGCGTTTTGACTCTCATCCAATGGTCCACATATTTTACTTTTATTTTCTTTTTATGATTTTTATATTTTAATTGTTTTAAATTTCAAAAAATCATAGAAAATTCATTTTTAGTCAAAAAAATCTGAAAAAATTATGAAAAATATTTTTGATTATTCACTTTCTGATTTTTAATTTTTTACAATTTAATTTTGTGTTTTGGTATTTTTTATAAATTTTACACTTATTTGATTTGTTTTAAATGTTTAAAAATACTTTTATACATTTTTAAATTCTGAAAAAATTATGGAATGATCCAATGATATTCAGACAAATATTGGTGACCTTATTTTATTTTTGTTTCTGAATTTACTATTTTTTACCATTTATTGTTTATTTTACCCTTTTATTTTAATTTTAAAAATAGTTTCTGACTTTAAAAAATTACCAAAAATTTTGTAAAATTATTTGAGCCTTTTTATGATTTTTCTATGGTCTTACTTTTTATTTCTTGATTAATTGGAACATAGTTGATATTTTTCTCTTCATTTTCTATTTTTAAATATTTTTTTTACCCTTTTGTGTATATTGAATATGATACTATTTTGTGACTATTTTCTGGCTGATCTTGGGTTAGATTTTGGATCATGAACTTTATTAACATCATTGGATCCATGGTGTTGAGTTTGACTCCACAAAAATGGACGAATGATTTTAATAATAGTTTGATTAAAATTTAATTCAAATGTGGTTTGTATTTTTTTCCCCATCCCTCTTCATCTCATCCCTTTCTTATTGCACTAAATGTTGTTGGAACATGATCTCTATATCATGTCTCAAAACAAATTGTGCATAAATTGCGATTGACCGACCTCAAAATAGGTGTGACTTCTATATAAGTCCACTTACGATTGCTTAACATAGCGCTAAATTTTGTCCCGATTCAAATAAATGATCATTCGTGGCCCAAACTTATGATTGCAAGCCCAATTATGTTAATTTGATCTCTTTGATCCAATAAACTTGAGATTTATTATATGGAGGCTTTGGTTCTACCAATCCTCTAATGGATCTACAACACCTTTGGTCAACGCGGATCACTTAAACATCGTTGATCATTAAATGGTACTTGTGAGAATTCTAAATGGATGATATACTTGACAAAAAGCAAATGTAACTTGTTGTGTGGAGGCTTTGGTTCTACCAATCCTCTAATGAGTTCCAAATGCAAGCTTCAAGATTGTCATCCAACTAACCACTAATTATTGACTTATTTACCTTATGCTTTTATTCTTTTTTATGTTTTATGTACCATTTACTTTTAGCATTTACATTTCATGCCATTTTCATCTTTGCTCATTTGAGCATTTACTTTCTTGCCATTTTTACTTTGCTCACTTGAGCTTTTCTTTTCCTTTATTAAGATACTTAATAATCAATATAAACCCTAAAAAATCTTTAACGGTACTTGAACTATTTGGTTACTATCCTTGGCATTATGGAGCATGGGACTTTTCTTGGACTTAGGATTAGAAACCTTGGCCTACTTTGGAAACCTTGTGATCTTATCTGATTATTTTGTCTGGAGTTCTTGAGGTTTACCTCAAGACATTGGGTTGCTTGTTTGTTTTTGTGTGCAGGTTTTCGTGATTACACCCTTTGTTTGTAATCTAGAATTCACCCGTATACAGCCGTTACTCTGCCCAATTTTTGTGAAGACTTAATACACTTGAAGTTTGGTTATCTCAAGAGGTCTAGTATTTTTTGCTTGATTGGTTTCAATCCAAGGAATGAGAATTCTATCTTGGATCATAATGTCAAGTATTGGCTTCTTGTTGGTTAGATGGTACTTATCCCTAGCTTTTACCTTATGCTTTAGAATAGTCCTTTCTTCTCCTCCCATCTTCTTTAATTTCAAAAATCTTCTTCCCCCTTTTGAAAACTCTTCTTGTTCTTGAACTTGAACCACTTTCATAGTAAACTTGGACTTATGTCCATGCATTTTCAAAACATTTTTTTTATAAATAAACTCCAACTAACTTAATAATACCTTGACATTTTTTGTGAGAAGACTAAAAGTCAATCAATCTCATTTCAAACCATTTTGCCACTTTGGCTTTTATCGTTAAATTTTTCTCAAAAAAGGTTGAACCCTTGTCAATCCTTGTAGTGATGCAAACAACTATACTTCTACAATATGCAGTGAAGAGAGATATTTTCCACTTGGGTGTTGAGTGAGGCATTGTTGATTTTAAAATCCAAGCCATATCCTCCACTTTGAGATGATGCAAATTCTCCTTTCTCATGATTGTGGATAGTAGGCATGTTTTCCACACGAACAATTACGATGATGTTTTATCTCATAAAATTAACTAACACATTTGTGTTTCAAAATTTTAAACGAGGAACTACATGTACCCTGATCCCCTATTGCACGAAAGGTGGTACGTAGGCACTAAAGATTCGCAACCGCAACAGGTGCAAAAATTATAAAATAAATATGATCCTTTTCTCACCTCCACCATCCACTTTTTATACATAACATTTTTATAGCCAAAAAAATATATAGATTTTACAAAGAGGCTCCTGCTGAGTACGGTAGATGTTTAGGGTGCTAATACATTCCCTTTGCATAACCAACCCCCTTACCTTGAATCTTTCCCATTCTTTTTGGGTTATTCGCTCTTTTCCCATTCATTTGAAAACAATAAAGCGCGGTGGCGATTTTTATTTTGATCTATATAAGTCTAGTCAATCCAATGGCTTAGTCTTAAAAATTTCTACCGCTACAGAAAAATGGCGACTTCACTGGGGACAGATTGACCTCTTGTTGGTCTATCCCTAAGTGGGTTAAGCCTATCTTTGTTTATATATGTATATGTGATATTACTATTTTTTTGTGTGTTATATGTTATATATATGTTTGTCTGGATTTTCCTGGTTTTCAGGGTGCTTGGTGATTACTCATAAGTCCTATACCCGGACTTGGGCAAGCTTTAAGATAGGATGGACGGTATAGTCATGTTAACTTTGAGGGAGTAATCTAAAAAAAGGAGGCATGAGATCCCCCACTCAGTGGAGGCCCCTTTGACTGTAGTGTCGTTTACCTAGTAATTAGGAAGACGTACTGCTTTCGACCTGGGAGCCGGCTGAAACTGAGGACCGTAGAATACCAAACCCATCTTGGCCTTTTAGGTGTAGTGTGGAAGTTATGACGGAGTAATCCGGAAATAGTTGTCATGCGATACTATGCTCAGTCGAGTCTTTCTTGAGAATATTACTAATTACCGAGTTAATCGAGAAGTTGGTAATATCCGAAGGAAGGATGTAGACTCTGGGAACCTCTAAAACCTTGTTCGGCAGGTGATAACTTTTAGACCAATACCTTATGGGTAGTACCTTCGAACTCATGCTCGTGAAGTTGAACCTATGAACCCTATATGTGTGATCTTGTGTGTGATTGTTGCATCATGCATCCATGCACTCATAAGCATCTTTTGAAGAAACCATATTTCAAGGGATTTAAAGGTTGACTATTTGCGAATATATCAAGTACTTTTAACCATGGATTCTGGAAAGAGAAAGACCGGGAAATACAGTTTCGAGGATCCCAAGATAGATGAGTTGATCAGTCTAATTCCCGAGATCGAGTGTTCTATAGACTTTCGGAAGAAGTATGGATCCATTATTCCTCTCATGAAGCTGAAGATTAAGGAGGGTATTCTCTCGACCTTGGTTCAGTTCTATGATCTGATGTATCATTGCTTTACTTTTCTCGACTATCAGTTGGTGCCTACACTGGAGGAGTATTCTTACCTATTGGATTTACCTGTTACCGATCATGTTCCTTTTACTGGTTTGGAGGGTGAGCCAAAACCACATGAGATTTCTACCTTGATTCACCTGGGGAAGTCTGAGGTGGAAGCCCATATGACTACCAAAGGAGGGATTAGAGGATTACCAGCTCAGTTCTTATTGGAGAAAGCTCGTTACTTTGCCAAAATGAAGAGTACAGTTGCTTTTGAGGCCATCGTTTCTCTACTTGCTTACGGGTTGTTCTTATTTCCTAATGTGGACAAGTTTGTTGACATTAACGCTATCATGATCTTCATGATTGGAAACCCAGTTCCTACATTGTTGGGTGATGCTTATTACTCTATTCATCTTTGGAATTATTATCATGGGGGGATGATTATTTGTTGCACGCCTCTGTCGTACCGGTGGTTTATCTCTCATATGCCTCAGTCTGATGCTTTTTGGGATGTCAAGAAGGAACCCCGTTGGGCTCCTAAGATCGTGGAACTTACTCACTCGAATATTGATTGGTATCATCGAGCTTACCAGGATATAGAGATTATTGAAAGTTGTGGTAGTTTCCCCAATGTACCTCTTCTTGGTACAAAGGGAGGAATTAACTATAACCCTGTTCTTGCACGGCGACAACTTGGTTATCCGATGAGGCATAAACCGAATAGTATTCATTTGAGTAGTTTCTTTCTGAAGGAAGGAGAAGACCATAGGGAAGCTAGGGAGCAGATTGCGAAGGCCTGGCGTCACATTCATAAGAAGAGTAGGAAGGATTTGGGACCTAGGGGTGCTATTTCTTTGGAGCCATATCTTCAATGGATCCGATCGAGAGCCATTCAGTTAAAGATGTCGTATACCCGGGAGACACCCATGCCTGATCTATTTGTGAAGACCACTCCTCCCTTATTAGATGACCTAGAAGAGCTGCAACTTGCTTTGGTTAGGATGCAACAGGAAAGGGATGCTTGGAAGAACAAGTTCCAAACTTTAGAGAATTCCTATAAAGCATACCTGAAGGAGAAAGATGACTTGATTGAGATCCTTGAGAGTCAAGCGGTAGAGTTTATGGAGAGGAAAGGGGATTTATTTTCTCCTAAGCCTCAATCAGGTTCTGATCAGTCACTTCCTGATTCAGATGATTGAAAGGAGGTTGCCATCAGACATGTGGAAGAAAACCAGAGGTTGAAGGCTCAGATTATCAGGCTCATGGGGAAGCGCCAGCGTATAGAGTGATCTCTATCAGTTTTACTTCTCAGGGTTTTAGATTTTATTTTCATCTTGTACTTGGGATCATTGAAACTTGTAATCCATTTTAGAGTTATTATAATAAATAAAAATTTCAGTATTTCAAAAAGTGTTATTACTTTGATGTTTGCAATATGTCTATAAATCTATAAATCCCTTGAAATATTAAATAATAAAGTAAAAATAATCATGTGCATTGTATATCATGCATCATATTTGTTAGAACAAAGTTTGAATCTACTACCCTATATTTAAGTTTTGATGATAACAAAGTGAAAAGAGATAGTATTTATAAGTTTCATGTATGAACTATCTGCTGCCTAAAATTATTATGTTCTGACTTGTAGATACTCTGATTGATATAAGCAAGATCACATCTATTCTGCATCAGAACTTGATTTCAGACACCAGCATCAGAAGTTGCCATATCAGAATGTCAAAATCAGATGATCAACTCACGTACATGCTGAAGCCTGATGAACAAGACTGCGCTCAACACTCTGATAAAGAAACACAAACAGTTCATCAGCAGCGAAGCAGAGTCAGAATGAGCCAAGCCAGAACTTGCATTAAGTAAGCAACGGTACTGTGCATTGAAAGCAAATTAATTCCAACGGCCTCATTCCAGACAAGATCTGCTCAATAAGGAAAGCTTGTTATTAGCATTGAATCAAGAATATTGCATCCAACGTTCATCATCTCAGTGCTATATAAACAAGGCTTTGAAGATTGAAATGGCTAATGCTCTCCAAATCTCTACACGCACAAAAGCTTATTATAATCTTCTTTCTCTCAGTTTTGCTAAACCACACACTCTGATATTCTATCACTGTTTAGCAATCTAGTTTCTAAGCTTCAATTTGTGTATACATCACAGTTGTGATACAGTTTTGTAAAAAACATCCACACACTTAGTTTTATCTCTTTGTAAGAAAGTGTTACCTTGACAAACCGGGTTGTGGTTTGGATCAAGAAGGCTTTAGCAGTTGTTAAAGCAGTCTGTAATATTCAGTTGAATATAGTGGATTAAGACCTCGTTGGAGAGAGGCGAAATCACCTTGACGGGTGGACTGGAGTAGTTTGAGATCAAACGAACCAGGATAAAAATATCTTGTTCATTGCATTAGATTTCAGTTTTACAATTCAACCCCCCCCCCCCCCCTTCTTGTGTTTTTCACCACTTCAATTGGCATCAGAGCGCCTGGTTCTGAGCTAAAACACTTAACCGTGTCAGTACAAGATCCAGCGTCAGAAAAACACAATGGCAGGAAACAATTCTCACATCAGCAATGACAACAATGAGGACAGAGACAGATTCAGTGGCAAACCTCCAGTATTTGATGGAGAAAACTTTGATTACTGGAAAGACAGAATTGAAAGCTTCTTTCTGGCACATGATGCTGATCTGTGGGATATGGTGACAGATGGATACACGCACCCTGTGAATGCAAGTGGTCAGAAGATTGATAGAAAAACAATGTCTGATCAACAAAAGCATGACTTCAAGAATCACCACAAGGCCAGAACCATCCTCCTCAGCGCCATCTCCTATACTGAGTATGAAAAGATCTCCAACAGAGACACAACAAAGAATATCTTTGACTCACTCAGAATGACGCATGAGGGCAACGTTCAGGTCAAAGAAACAAAAGCTCTGGCGCTCATTCAGAAGTATGAGGCGTTCAAAATGGAAGAATCTGAATCCATTGAAACCATGTTCTCTAGATTCCAGATTCTGGTAGCTGGTCTCAAAGTTCTGGACAAAGGATACTCTACTGCTGACCATGTCAAGAAAATCATCAGAAGTTTACCCAAGCAGTGGAGGCCTATGGTTACAGCTCTGAAGCTAGCTAAAGATCTCAACAAAATCACTCTGGAGGAACTTATCAGCTCCCTCAGAAGTCAAGAGATAGAGCTAGAAGCTGATGAGCCTCAGAAGCAAGGTAAGCCTTTAGCATTAAAATCTAACAGAAAATTTGAGTCTAAAGTTGTGCAGGCAGTTGAAGAAACATCTGATGGATCCTCATCAGAAGAAGACGAACTCTCCCTTCTCTCCAGAAGAGTAAATCAACTGTGGAAGCAAAGACAAAGGAAGTTCAGGAATCCCAGAAGATCTGATCAGAACGAGTCTTCTTCCAGATACAGAAGGACAGATTCTTCCTCTGGATACAGAAGATCTGAAGGCTCCTCCAGTAGCAAAAAGCCAAACACCAAAGACATCATCTGCTATGAGTGCAACGAGCAAGGACACTATAAGAGTGACTGCCCAAAGCTTCAGAGGGAAAAGCCCAAAAAGATGTTTGGAAGAGAGAAGAAGAAAAGTCTCATGGCTACATGGGATGACTCTGACTCGTCTGAAGCTGACTCAGAATCAGATGATGAAAGGGCAAACATAGCTCTCATGGCTAACATTTCAGAAGATAGTGAAGCTTCTGAATCAGACTCAGAATCAGACACTGAAGAGGTATTTCCTAACTTTGCTGTTAACTTTACAAAGGCTGAACTTGCTGAAAGCCTTAATGAGTTTCTGGAACGCTATCATCAAATTAGAGCTAAATTCAGAGACCTGAAAAGGAATCTTGAATCTGACTCTAATAAGACTGAGAGTCTCAAATTGGAAAATTCTGAGCTGAGAAATAAGATTTCAAAATTAGAAAACACTTTACAAAACTCTCAGAAGGAACCAATTTCTGAAACTCCCAGCAACGCTGATGAGATCATCAAGGAGTATGATCACAGTTTCCAGAAGTTCCTAGCTAAAAGCATAGATAGAAGCAGAATGGCTTCAATGATCTATGGAGTTAGCAGAAACGGCAGGAAAGGAATAGGATACCAAGGTAAGGTTCCTACACCAAAGAATGTCATGGACTTAACCATTAAACACACTCCTCTGAATTCACATTTTGTATATGGTCACACACATGATATCAAATATACTAGCAGTAAGCACTCTGTGAAACCAAAATTCAACCAGAGTTTTGGTAAAACTAACAAATCAGGACCCAAGAAAATCTGGGTACCTAAGGATAAAATAATACATGTTGCAGATATCTTTAGCAGCAAGTCAGAAACACCAGTCATGGTACCTGGACTCTGGCTGCTCACGACACATGACGGGAAGAAGGCATATGTTCCAAAGCCTGGAACTTAAGCCTGGAGGCCACGTTGGCTTTGGAGGCAATCAGAGGGGAAAGATAATTGGCTCTGGAACTGTAGGTAATGGAAATCTTCCCTCTATTAATAATGTTCTGCTAGTAGATGGATTGATGCATAATCTGTTATCCATAAGTCAATTAAGTGATAACGGTTATGATATAATCTTTAATCAAAAATCATGTAAAGCTGTTAGTCAGAAAGATGGGACTATCCTGTTTAATGGTAAGAGGAAAAACAACATTTACAAAATCAAACTTTATGAACTAAAGAGTCAGAATGTAAAATGTCTTCTGTCTGTTAACAACGAGCAGTGGATCTGGCACAGAAGATTGGGACATGTTAGTATGAGAAGAATATCTCAGATTAACAAACTCAATCTGGTCAGAGGACTTCCTAATTTGAAGTTCAATTCAGATGCTCTGTGTGAAGCATGCCAGAAAGGCAAATTTGCAAAACCTTCTTTTAAATCCAAAAATGTTGTTTCTACCTCTAAGCCATTAGAACTTCTGCACATTGACTTATTTGGACCAGTTAAAACTGCTTCAGTCAGTGGTAAGAAGTATGGGTTAGTAATCGTAGATGACTATAGCAGATGGACATGGGTAAAGTTCTTAAGACACAAGGACGAGTCACACTCTGTGTTTGTTACCTTCTGTAACCAAGTTCAGAATGAAAAGGATCTTAGAATCGTTAAAGTCAGAAGTGATCATGGTGGAGAATTTGAAAACAAAGATTTTGAGTCATTCTTTAATGACAGAGGCATTCTGCATGATTTCTCTTGTCCTAGAACTCCCCAACAAAATGGAGTTGTAGAACGAAAGAACAGAACATTGCAAGAAATGGCCAGAACCATGATCAATGAGACAAACGTTGCTAAGACCTTCTGGGCAGAGGCAATAAACACAGCGTGCTACATTCAGAATAGAATCTCAATAAGACCTATTCTGGAAAAGACTCCATATGAATTGTGGAAGAACAGAAAGCCCAACATTTCATATTTTCATCCATTTGGATGTACTTGCTTTATATTAAATACAAAGAATTATTTGAACAAGTTTGACTCTAAAGCACAGAAGTGTATTATGTTAGGATACTCTGAACGCTCAAGAGGGTACAGAGTATACAATACAGAAACACAGATTGTGGAAGAATCAATCAGTGTTCGTTTTGATGATAAGCTTGACTCTGAAAAGTCAAAGCAGAATGAAGTTTTTGCAGGTATAGAAATTGAATTTGCAGGTTCTGAAGACAAGTCATCAGAAGCTCTCAACACAGACATTCCTTCAACGTCTGAAAGGAGCACTGCTAGCAATCCTACAACAGCTGCTGATCAACCTCAGAAGAGATTACCCAGAAGCAGCTTGGATCACCCAGAAGAGACTATCCTAGGAAGAAAGGAAGATCCAATCAGAACAAGAGCAAGCTTCAGAAAATCTGAAGAAACACTTATGGGACTTGTGTCTCTGATTGAACCTTCTTCTATTGATGAAGCACTTCTGGATAATGACTGGATTCTGGCAATGCAAGAAGAGCTGAATCAATTCACCAGAAACGACGTATGGGATCTCGTTCCCAGACCAAAAGGATTCAACGTCATTGGAACAAGATGGGTGTTCAGAAACAAGCTAAATGAACAAGGTGAAGTCATCAGAAACAAGGCACGACTGGTTGCACAAGGTTATAGTCAGCAAGAGGGGATAGACTATACAGAAACCTTTGCCCCAGTCGCCAGGTTAGAATCTATCAGACTTTTAATTTCATTTGCTGTTAATAGAGGCATCACTCTGTATCAGATGGATGTCAAAAGTGCATTCTTAAATGGTTATATAGAAGAAGAAGTTTATGTACACCAACCCCCAGGTTTTGAAAATACAAAACATCCAGAACATGTTTTCAAACTAAAGAAGTCACTGTATGGTCTGAAACAAGCTCCCAGAGCTTGGTATGAAAGGCTAAGTAACTTTCTGCTGGAAAATGAATTCACCAGAGGGAAAGTGGACACTACTCTATTCTGTAAATCAGTTAAGAGTGACATCTTAGTCTGTCAAATTTATGTTGATGATATTATTTTTGGTTCTACTAATCCTTCTCTTGGAAGAAAATTTGCTAAGTGTATGCAGGCAGAATTTGAGATGAGCCTCATGGGGGAACTGAAATTCTTTCTAGGAATTCAGATCAATCAAACTCCAGAAGGAACTTACATTCATCAGAGCAAATACATCAGAGATCTTCTGAAGAAATTTGACCTCTCAGAATGTAAGCCATCAAAGATTCCAATGCATCCCACGTGCATTCTGGAAAGAGAAGAGGTAAGCAAAAATGTAGAACAAAAAGTCTACAGAGGTATGATTGGTTCTCTCCTCTATCTGACTGCTTCAAGACCTGACATATTATTCAGTGTTTGTATATGTGCTAGATTCCAATCAGATCCTAGAGAATCTCACTTAACAGCTGTTAAGCGAATTTTCAAGTATCTGAAAGGTACTACTAATCTGGGTTTGTTTTATAGAAAATCTAGTGATTACAGCTTAGTAGGCTACTGTGATGCTGATTTTGCTGGAGACAGAGTGGAACGTAAAAGTACTTCTGGAAGCTGCCAGTTTCTGGGAGAAAATCTGATCTCTTGGTCCAGCAAAAGGCAATCAACAATTGCTCTGTCAACAGCAGAAGCTGAGTACATAGCAGCAGCAGGATGTAGCACACAAATGCTCTGGATGAAAATTCAGCTTGAAGACTTCCAGATTTTTGAGAGTAACATTCCTATACTTTGTGATAATACTTCTGCTATTTGCTTAAGTAAGAATCCCATTTTACATTCTAGAGCTAAGCATATAGAAATAAAACATCACTTCATTAGGGACTATATTCAGAAAGGTATTTTGAACTTAAAATTTATAGATACAGACCATCAATGGGCTGATATCTTTACTAAACCCCTTTCAGAAGATAGGTTTAATTTCATTCTGAAACATCTCAGCATGAAAGTGTGTCCAGAGTGAAAATGTTTTAATTCCATATATTTACCTTTAGAATGTAATTGTTTTACTGTGAACTTCTGATCAATCTCCTTTCAGAAAGATAGAACATGCAGATTGTATCAGATGCAAGTCTAAAGATCTGAGAGTCTAAGCTCATAGACAGACGTGCTGATCACTACATCAAACAAGTGTCATCCAATCATCAGCATATCTCTGAAGCAGAACGCGTGCACGCTTCTGAGAAGGCAAAGCGCTGATTGGGTGCATTGAGACACATGTCTGGTAACCGTTTTTAAGTATCTTTCTCAAATCCCCCAAAATCAGCAGGCATTTAATGAAAAGTAATCATGCTTTTAAAATGCAATCATGATTTTTCTCTCTCTTAAAAAACGTTTATCTTTTCAAAACAGTTTTGAAAACTCTATTTAAGCACATTAATCTCTCATTCTCATTCTTTACGCTTTCTCACTAATACTCAAGCAGAATGAGACTGCTGAAAAGATCCAAGCCATGCTGGAGAACCTGTTCACACGCTTGCCTCCTCAACCTTAGTCTCTTTTCTCATTCATGACCTTTTTCATGTTTTCCTTGATTTTCTGATGTACCGTTTGAATATGTTTTGTACTATTTTCTTGTTTTGATTCTGAACTCTCTCAATATGATTAGTTTTTCTGATCTTAATTGTTTTAGCACATCACCTACACTTTTTGATTGCTGACAAAAAGGGGGAGAACAAGAATGATATTTTAATCAATAACGGCTAACTAGACAGAAATTCTCAAACATTCTAACTCTATTACTTGAAAATGTTTTTCTGTTTTGCTTAAAGTCTACAGGTACAAGGAAGCTCCTGGACACTCTGAAGACTAGAAGCTCTGATCACTATGAAGTTCTGATCCGCTCTGATATTCTGATCCAAAGCAAAGCTCTGACAAGAAAAACTCTGAAGCTCTGCTCTGACATAAAGCTTCTGATAAGTCAAAGGCTCTGATACTCTGATGTTCAAAGAAAGGCAAAAAGATCTGATCCTGAAGAACACGTGTAATCAAAGGGAAGTAATAAACTCAGGGGGAGTATCTCTCAACTCTGATATCTCTTTACTCCTTATCCTTTTACTTCTTATTCTGATACATATTCCAGATACCTTTTCACGTTATTTTCATTTAAAATATCTAGTTTTTGTCATCATCAAAAAGGGGGAGATTGTTAGAACAAAGTTTGAATCTACTACCCTATATTTAAGTTTTGATGATAACAAAGTGAAAAGAGATAGTATTTATAAGTTTCATGTATGAACTATCTGCTGCCTAAAATTATTATGTTCTGACTTGTAGATACTCTGATTGATATAAGCAAGATCACATCTATTCTGCATCAGAACTTGATTTCAGACACCAGCATCAGAAGTTGCCATATCAGAATGTCAAAATCAGATGATCAACTCACGTACATGCTGAAGCCTGATGAACAAGACTGCGCTCAACACTCTGATAAAGAAACACAAACAGTTCATCAGCAGCGAAGCAGAGTCAGAATGAGCCAAGCCAGAACTTGCATTAAGTAAGCAACGGTACTGTGCATTGAAAGCAAATTAATTCCAACGGCCTCATTCCAGACAAGATCTGCTCAATAAGGAAAGCTTGTTATTAGCATTGAATCAAGAATATTGCATCCAACGTTCATCATCTCAGTGCTATATAAACAAGGCTTTGAAGATTGAAATGGCTAATGCTCTCCAAATCTCTACACGCACAAAAGCTTATTATAATCTTCTTTCTCTCAGTTTTGCTAAACCACACACTCTGATATTCTATCACTGTTTAGCAATCTAGTTTCTAAGCTTCAATTTGTGTATACATCACAGTTGTGATACAGTTTTGTAAAAAACATCCACACACTTAGTTTTATCTCTTTGTAAGAAAGTGTTACCTTGACAAACCGGGTTGTGGTTTGGATCAAGAAGGCTTTAGCAGTTGTTAAAGCAGTCTGTAATATTCAGTTGAATATAGTGGATTAAGACCTCGTTGGAGAGAGGCGAAATCACCTTGACGGGTGGACTGGAGTAGTTTGAGATCAAACGAACCAGGATAAAAATATCTTGTTCATTGCATTAGATTTCAGTTTTACAATTCAACCCCCCCCCCCTTCTTGTGTTTTTCACCACTTCAATATTGCACATACTTCTTGCATTTGTTATGCATATCCAGGTGTCTTACCAAGCTTCTTTACTTTGTTCAGCAAGCTGACTCATCACTATAATACTCAGGCTAATTTCAAAAAGAAGATGGACAACTTAGAACAGGAGAATCGCAAGTTGCGCGAGGAAGTTTCTACTTTAAAGGTCGGCATGGCCAATCTGACTACTCTGATGGAAGCTCTGGTGGCTTCTTAGAATCATCCACCGAGTGTTCAACCTCAACCAACAAGGGCAACTACTGAAGCTCTGACTGTTCTCGTTTCTGCTACCCCGGTTGTTGTTCAGAATCACATGCCTCAAGGTTATCCATGGGGAATGCCAGAGAATTTTGCACCTGAAGGTTTCAATCTTGGTCCTCAAGATACTCCAGTTGTTCAGACTATTGTTACTCCGGCACCTCCTGTGGTGCATGTTCTTGTTGCGCCTCCTTCGGTAAATATGGTTTCGTTTGTTAATGATGATGTGTGTCGTCCTTTCCCTCCACCGAGTGAATACTTTGGTCTTTATGACAAAATGGATGATTTTCAAGAGCAGTTTGACAAGATGCAAAGAGAGATGAAGGCCCTCAGGGGAAAAGAACTATTTGGACAGAATGTGAATGAGCTATGTTTGGATCTGAATGTTAAGATACCTGCTAAGTTCAAGGTCCCGAAATTTGAGAAGTATAAGGGCAACACTTGCCCTCGTGCTCACCTGGTAATGTACGTGAGGAGAATGTCTACCCATACTGATGATCAGCGTCTGCTAATTCACTTTTTCAGGATAGTTTGACCGGTGTTGTGCTGAAGTGGTATATGAGTTTGGACAGCGTCAACATCCATACCTTCAATGACTTGGGAGAAGCATTCATCAAACAATACAAGTACAACATGGATATGGCGCCTGACCGAGATCAACTCAGGGCCATGGTTCACAAAGACATGGAATCATTCAAAGAGTATGCGCAAAGATGGCGTGAGATAGCCGCCCAAGTGATTCCCCCATGGAAGAAAAGGAGATGACTAAGATTTTCTTGAAGACGCTGGGTGCTTTCTACTACGAGAGGATGGTAGCAAGTGCTCCAAGTGACTTTACTGAGATGGTAGGAATGGGTATCCGCTTAGAAGAGACTAAGAGAAGGCCGTTTGACGAAGAGTGAAGGATCCGGAGGTGTGAAGAAGCCATCTTATGGGTTTACCAAGAAGAAAGAAGGTGATGAAAATGTTGTTATACAAGAGAGGAGGGTAATCGTTCCTAGAAGTAATTTTCAGCGTCATCAGCAAGTCGCCTCAGTTACTCCCGTTATGAATGTCGCTCTAACTACCATTGCTTATCAGAGACCGTCCCAACAGGGGAATCAAGGGTATAATCAGAGAAGGGAGAGTTATGACCATATTCCCATGAGCTATACAGAGTTACTACTAGCATTGATTCAGAAGAAGTCGGTTCAAACCCGACCACCTCCCGCCATACCATCACCATTACCTTGGTATTACAAGGCAGACCAAACATGTGCTTTTCATCAGGGAGCACCAGGGCATAACATTGAGAATTGTTATCCTTTGAATACTGAGGTACATAAATTGGTAAAGTATGGTGTTCTATCTTTCAAAGACGTGGGACCTAATGTGAAAGATAATCCCCTACCCAAGCACAGGGGAGTAAATGCTGTGAATATGGTGGCTGGTTGTCCAGGCGACTTCCGGATTTTTGATATTAATCTGGTTAGAGGAGATTTGGTGAAAATGCATGCAGACCTCTGTGAATTTAGATACTATACGCATGACCATTCTGGTTGTGCTATTTGTAGTATAAACATATAGGGTTGCAAGAAGATAAAGGCTGATTTACATGAGATGATGGATGAGGGCCTAATCCATATAATCAGGCCTAGGGCAGAGTATGAAGAGGAAGTGAACATGGTTTCTGGATGTCCTGGTAAATTAATAATTTTTAATGTGGAGTATATGAATGAGGACCTCGTGCAGTTGCACGCTACCTTCTGCCATACGACTGGTCAGGTTGAACACCAATATGGATCTTGCCTAGTTTGTTGTCGAGACCCCCGAGGATGTTAAATCATGAAGAAGGGTGTTCAGTTGTTGTTAGACAATGGAACTATCAAGATCACGGGTCAGAGGGATGATTACCATGAAGTTGATATGGTTGAGTTTTGTTTAACGAAAGAAGAGTCAGAGGAAGAGTATGCCTCCACAGATGAGTATTTCTCTTGAGAAGAGGATTTGTTTTCTAGAAATGATTTATTAATGACTGATTGTGTTGAAGAAGGGGTAAATGTCATTGTGCCTTGTTTTGGTGCACCCTCCCATTTTGAAATGGAGTATCATAGCAAGCCAGCTGTTACCCCATTGGTGATTAGTTTGCCAGGTCCTATCCCCTACAAATCAAATAAGGTTGTGCCTTAAAAATACAACGCTACAATCTTAGAAGATGGAGTGAAAGTTCCCATCCAGCCAATGCCTGATGTTTGAAATATAGCTGAAAATAGCAGGGTGACCCATAGCGGTCGTGTGTTTGCGCTGGTTGTTCGAAGAGATGTTAATGATGGAAAGAAAATTGCTGAGAATGATGAACCTAAGAAGACTACGGGTGAAACTAGTGGAGCTACATTAGAGAAAGAAGTGGATGATATTTTGAAGATGATTAAGATGAGCGACTACAAAATTGTAGATCAGCTACTGCAGACTCCTTCAAAAATATCTATCTTGGCTTTATTGATGAACTCCTCTGCTCATAGAGAATCCTTGATGAGGGTACTAGACCAAGCTTTTGTGGAGAGTGATATGCCAATAGATCAATTCAGCAGCGTAATAGGAAACATTACGTCATGTAATAACCTGAGTTTCTACGATGATGAATTTCCAGATGAAGGGAGGAATCACAACCTGGCCCTCCACATCTCTATGAACTACAAGAATGATTCACTATCCAATGTGCTGATTGATAATGGATCTGCGTTGAATGTTATACCAAGGAGTACTCTCATGAAGTTGAAATATCAAGGAACGCCTATGCACCCTAGTGGCATCATTGTGAAAGCGTTTGATGGGTCAAGGAAATCTGTCATCGGTGAAGTGGACTTACTTATCCATATCAGACCACATTTGTTTCAGGTAACCTTCCAGGTCATGGACACTGTTCCCGCTTATAGTTGTTTGCTAGGACGGTCGTGGATACATGAAGCAGGGGCTGTCACTTCAACTTTACACCAGAAGCTAAAGTTTGTGCGTGAAGGGAAGGTAGTGATCATAAATGGGGAGCAGGCATTGTTGATATCTCATTTGTCCTCTTTCAGTATTGTAGAAGCGGATGAAGCTGCTGTTGGAACCCAGTTCCAAGCCTTATCCATTGATAACATAAGAGGAAATGATAATTCCATGGTTTCTCTGAAGGATGCGCAGCAGGTTGTGCGTAATGGTCATAGTGAAGTTTGGGGACGAATTGTGGATCCACCTGTGAACAAGAACAGAATTGGCTTGGGGTTCTCTTCGAAGAATGACAAAGGAAAGGGCATGAAGCCGAAGTCTTCTGCATGCAGGTATCAAGACATTTTCCGTAGCAGAGGCTATCTTCATCCGACTGTTTCCAGGATTAACGCCATTGTGGAAGATGAAGAAGAGCAGGAAATGCCGAATTATGTGACGCACAGAGTCAAGGTTCAGAACTGGATCACCATTGATGTTCCCTCTTGCATACATGTTTCAAAGTAATTTGATTTGTTAATCTTTTTTGAAAAGCTTTCACTCTGCCCAAGGTGGAAGTATTAATGTTGTAGGGATTATCTATTTGCTGTGACTTTTAAGATCAATAATAAAAGTTGTCTTTGCTTCCCAAATTATGTCTTTATTTTCTTGGAAAATGGTAATAAAAAAAATTCAAAATAAATAATAACTGAAAATTCAATCTGCATGATCACTTGTTATATGTGTCAGTTTCTAAATGCAATCACAAATCATATGTGCAGATTAACTAAAAAACCCGTTGAATACAATGACCCTGCACCCTCTCCCAACTTTGAATGTCCTGTGTATGGGGCTGAAGAAGAAGATTATGATGAGATTTCAGAATAGGTCTCACGGTTTCTTGAGCACGAGGAAAATACCATTCAGCCATATAAAGAGCCATTGGAAGTGATCAATTTGGGTTCAGAAGAAGATCCAAAGAAAGTCAAGATTGGAGCATTGTTGCATCCCGGTGTGAAGAGAAGGTAGATTGAGCTGTTGAGAAAGTATGTGGATATTTTTGCTTGGTCTTACCAAGATATGCCTGGTCTACATATAAATATCGTCGAGCACTGTTTGCCATTGAAGCCAAAATGTCTGCCAATCAAACAGAAGTTGAGAAGGACTCACCAAGATATGGCAGTAAAAATCAAAGAGGAGGTTCTAAAGCAGATTAATGTTGGTTTTCTTGTGATGCCAGTGTATCCTCAATGGATTGCCAATATTGTCCCAGTACCGAAAAAAGACGGAAAAGTCTGCATGCGCGTAGATTACATAGATCTAAATAAAGCTAGTCCAAAAGATGATTTTCCATTTCCACACATCGACATGTTAGTGGATAGCACATCAAAATTCAAAGTATTCTCGTTCATGGACGGATTTTCCAAGTATAATCAAATAAGAATGGCTTCAGAGGACATGGAAAAAACAACGTTTATTACAGCTCGGGGAACATTCTGTTACAGAGTGATGCCCTTCGGGTTGAAGAACACTGGTGCAACGTACCAGAGGGCTATGACAACCCTATTCCATGATCTGATGCACAATGAAATTGAAGTATATGTTGATGATATGATCGCAAAATCCCAGACTGAAGAAGGGCATATAGAAGATTTGTTGAAGTTGTTTTAGCGTTTGAGGAAGTATCATCTCTGCTTGAATCCAAATAAGTGAACCTTCGGTGTTCGATTAGGGAAATTGTTGGATTTCATTGTTAGCCAGAAAGGAATTGAAGTTGACCCTGATAAAGTCAAAGCAATTCAAGAAATTCCAGCACCAAGAACTGAAAAGCAAGTTAGAGGTTTCCTCGGACGATTGAATTATATTTCCAGATTCATTTCCCACATGACTGCTGTGATACGGTGGGAGAGAACTGAGTGTTTTGGAATGCTGGTTCACATTTTGCGTTTGTTTTCGCAAAATGTCGCGGTAAGCAAGAGTCGCCACCGACTTTTATTTTATCCAACAAGGAAAGGAAAAAAGCACAGAAAAATTCCTTTTTTGAGATGTTTCTCGGGTCCGGGGGGTAGATTATAGAAAGGGAAGGTGTTAGCACCCTTTCTATCTGTGGTTATCCACGGGCTCTTAGGTACTTGCTCAAAGTGTTTTCAAAATTTGCTTTTCTTTGTGTTTGTGGGTTTGAAAGAAGTTTTTTGTTTGAAAGGTGTAAGTGCGAAAAGTTTTATTTTGCTTTAAAAGGAGCAAGTACTTAAGAACCATCTACCTACTCGAAAAAGGAATTAATCTGTACAAATGTCCTTTAGGCAATGCTATCCCACTATTGATGAGTAGGTAGCACCGTCGTTGGAGTTTAAGGGTCAATTCGATTAAGGGACATGTGGTCACTAAAGCAATGTTATGATGCCTTAGCGGTAACCCTAATGTCTTAGATCATTTTTCCGAGGCAACCGTTTCGAGGCAACTATGATCTTGGGACAAGAGGACGACCTCTAAAACTTCCTATACTCAATGACCACGTTCAAAGGCAACCAAGTGAGGTGTACCCTAAGAGTACGCATGTGCGAGTGTGTTGTTTTTCAGTTATTTTATCTTTGTACATGTCATGGGTGAGCTATGTTGATTTTAAGTTCATACATTTGATCTTGTCATGCATTCCCTATTTATCAAACATCTAACAGTTATAATTTGCGGAAAATAAATTACGGAAATTAAATCTAAACTATTACAAGGCGTCGGGTATTTACATCGCCAAAAACAACCCTTGAAATTAAAATGCGGAAAGTAAAATAAAGCGATAAATAAATTAAAGGTCCTATTAAACTATTACATCCCGGGAAACAAATACATCAATATGGCAAAATAGATCGCGTGCGAAAAGTTAAAGCAAATGCGAGTTTTTTAGGGTTTTGACCCTTTTATTGAAAGAATGCATTTTTTGTTTATTTTTGAATTAAATGGAATTAAATCTAAATTAATTATCAAATAAATAAATTAATTAATTAAAAAAGTATTTTTGGATTTTTGAGTATTTAAAGAAATAAAATAAATTGATTTAAAGTTAATAAAACCTAATTATCTAAATTGATTTTAAATATTGCAAAAAATATTAAAAAATTAAACCTAATTAAAGCTAAATTGATTAAATTAATTTATTTACAAGAATAAAGTCATGAATTTAATTTTAATAAATAAAATATATTTTTGTGTTTTTGATTTTATGAGAAAAAGATTTTAATTGGTTAGTTTAAATAATAATAATAATTAAACAAAACAAATAAATGAAATAAAAAAAAATTAGAAATAACCCAATGGGGGGGTTTGGGCCCAGATTGATGGTGAGAGTAGCAATTTCCAAGCCCAATTATGCTAGTCTGCTTTGACTTTTCTGATCATCCATGGCACGTTGACTGGGCAATAGGATGCACCTTCAATCCTGACCATCAGATTTGGCCTGAAGGCTATCTAGCATCTGGAGATCTGAAGGTGTATGGTGTGCTACGCTTTGGAAATCACATGGGATAACCTGAAGAAAAATGAAACAAATGCATTGGGGGACCTGGGATTCGAACCCAGGTCCCATTGGATTTTCCACTAGCGCCTTTACCAACTGAGCCAATGTGTTTAATTGTTAATGGAATACACAATAATTAATATATTTGAAACAAACTCATATGCCTGAATAAAAAATAAAAAGCGCGAATAATTTGAATGGACGTATGGGATGGGGACACATCTTTGTCCGTGTCCTTGGAATTACACAGGAATTACCTGCGGATTCGTATCCGCAGCAAAAAACGTAGGTTGAACCTAAAACCAAATCCAGGCCATGAAAATTCAATCTAAAGCCAAGGTCTTGTTCGTCTCTCCTTCCTGAATTCATCCATGTCCATTATTTGCCTCAATTTTGCCTGAAACTCAAATGCCTAAAAACAAGAAACAAAAACCCTAGATTCGGGTATTGCATTACAGGCCATGAAAACTCAATTGGTTAATGCAGAAAGTCTATAAATGGACCAATTAGCATGATTGTGCAAAGATTTTGGCAAAAAAACGCATGAATATGAGAATATGATTTCATGTACATGGCGACTTTTAGGGAAGCTTACAGTGCGATTCAGGGAGGGAGAGAGCTTGATTTTGATTGCAATAGACTCAGTGGATGTCTAGCAAGAGAACCACGTTGAGTTTTTGCTTTGAATCGGCCTCTAGATGTGATTTCAGTTTCCAACTTTTTTGCCTTTTTTTCAAGTTGTGTTCTTCTGATTGTGCAGCTTCTCCCCTCTAATTTTCGTGCCTCTAGCTTGTATAAGTAATAAGGAATGAATTAGGTCAACATTTGTGGACCCAATCCTTATGCATTGATGATTTTGGATTTGATATGATCTTCCATTACAAAGTTTCCAAAAATGTCCCAAATCCAATATTTTGTTCATAACATGGTTTGATACGAGTTTGATCTTGTCCATGATGATAATTGAAACCTGTATCAATCAAAAAGATCATATTTCATCAATATTTGGATTTTATTTGGATTTAAAATGAATTAATTCAATAAAAATCAAATAAAATGGAAAAATCAATGAATGGACATAAGACTGAAGATAGGACACGTGTGTAGTGTGACAAGATAAAATCAAGTGGAAAAAAGTGGGCCCATTTGGCAAAATTTGGAGTTTTAGGGATAGTTGACTTTTGGCAATTTTGGAAAAATGCCCAACTTCAATAATGCATAACTTCTTCAATTTTGAACTTTTGGAAGTTTTCTTGGACTTTTTAGAAACCTTGAGATGTCCTCTAACCAACCCTTTTGGTTTCATCGCATTTTGATATTCCATTCTCAAGTTATAAGCTTTGGCAAAAAAGGTGTTTTTGTTGACTTTCAAAAATGACCTATAATGTCCAAATTTGTAACTTTTTGTGAGTGCATTTCTTGATCTTGGGGTGTGAAGATGGATTGTAGGAAATTGCATCCTATTAAAAATGAGATTTTGATGGGTCATTCTCATAAAGTATGAGAAAGTTATGCTTGGTCAAAGTTGAGTTGACTTTTCCTACAAAACCCTAATTTAGCAACTTTTGAATCTTGATGAATCTTGAGCAATCCTTAATGAATCATGATCAACCCTTGATCAAATGATGAATTATCCTTAAAAATTAGAATGTTTACAAAAAATCTTGAGGTTTGACTATTTGTAGGTCACAATTGACTTTTGCCCTAGCACAGTCGATTTTTGGACCTCTTAAGCAATTGACTGACCAAACTTCCTCTGCAAGGCTTGAAATTTGACATGGATGAACTTGAGAACATATTAAGGAATTGGGGAGAACTTGAGGTCATTTGGATGCAAGGACCTTGATTCAACACAAAACCCTAGTTTGAGGTTGACTGCCTTAGGAGATGTCTTGACTGTCCAACTCTTGAGCAATCTTAAGCAACTTGGAGACTATTCTTGACATGTCTTGAGAAATATGGGAGGGAAAATTTTGGGGTACAACAGTTGCCCCTGTTCAATTTTCTTAAACCTGAGGATATAGATTGGCTTTCGGGCCTTTCGTGATCCGAAGGTGGAAGATGATTGAACACTAGAGTGCCCAGAAATTTGCACTCGCATGAAGTGGTATCAGCATTGTGATGTCGGGAATGGGCTTACAGACGCCATTTGGAGACTGTTGGTAGGTGGTCTGAACTTCAACTGGAATACGAATCAGAAAGATCTTATCAGTGACCTGACTGAACCAGAGGAGGTTTTGTCTTCTTTGACTGGATTGGTATCAGAAAAATCTTTGGGAATCGATTTAACTGGTTTTGTCTCTTTTGATTGGATTGGCCTCAGAAAAATCTTTAGGAATCAATTTAACTGGTTTTGTCTCTTTTGACTGGATTGGCCTCAGAAAAATCTTTAGGAATCGATTTAATTGGTTTTGTCTCCTTTGACTGAATTGGCCTCAGAAAAATCTTTAGGAATCGATTTAACTGGTTTTGTCTCCTTTGACTGATTTGGCCTCAGAAAAATCTTTAGGAATCGATTTAACTGGTTTTGTCTCTTTTGAATGGATGGCCTCAGAAAAATCTTTAGGAATCGATTTAAATGGTTTTGTCTCCTTTGACTGTGTGGCCTCAGAAAAATCTTTAGGAATTGATTTAACTGGTTTTGTCTCCTTTGACTGCGTTCGTATCAGAAAAATCTTTAGGAATCGATTTAACTGGTTTTGTATCCTTTGACTGCGTTGGCCTCAGAAAAATCTTTAAGAATCGATTTAACTGGTCTTGTCTCTTTTGACTGGGTTGGCCTCAGAAAAATCTTTAGGAATCGATTTAAATGGTTTTGTCTCCTTTGACTGTGTTCGCATCAGAAAAATATTTAAGAATCGATTTAACTTGTTTTGTCTCCTTTGACATAACTGAGAACTTAACTGCATCTTACCTGAAAGGCAAAGGTCAGTCATATGCAATGCATGATATGGATCAAACAATGATGTTCTCAATATAAATGAGATTGTATTATATGATGCATATATGAATGTATCGTGATGTATGGAAATGTAATGTTTTAGCTATGGAAAATAAATCCCGGAGCTGCTGGAGACAAGAGTTGAATTCTTCGTTTCCGCTGGGGATGGTGAACGAAGGTGATAAGCTTGCAGGAGAGGATAACTCTGTTGGGGAATAAACTGATGAGGAGATTACTCCGTGGGGAAGAGATTATATGCTGAGGATTCCAGTGATAAGCTCCGTTGGGGATGGATTACCGTTGCTGGTGATACTGAATCTGTTGAAGATTGAATACCTGTTTGTGAAAGGAAAGAACTTCGCTGGGGATGATCTTTTAGTTGCAGCTTGCTGGGGATAATCCTGTTAGACTCTTGTGGGGATAATCCTTCTGAATTATGCTGGGAATGATCCTTTGAACTTGGCTGGGGATATTTATTTTTGTACTCCGCTGAGGATAAACTTCCAGAGTCTACTGGGGATGATGATTCAACTCCGTTGGGGAAGCTTTTTTCAGATCATGCTGGGAAAATATTGACTCCACTGGGGTACATCTTGTATTCAGCCGGGTGTTGTACCCCAAAATTTGCCCTCCCATATTCTTCAAGAAATTGCCAAGTCATGCTTCAAAATTCCCCAAGGGTTGCACAGTTCAAGAGCCTCCTAAACAGTCAAAATTAGGGTTTTGGTTCTGACAAAGTAAATGAAGTTTCCAAGAGTCCAATCAAGTCCCACATGCCTATAAATATGGTCAAGCATCCTCATATCAAGTTTCAAGACTTTCAGCACAAAATTGCACAGTCAAAACCCTAATTGCACTACAGTCAACTGTAGGGGCAAAATGGTCATTTGACAGTCAAAAGTTCAAATTTTTGGTCAACATCTCATTTTGAAGCCACAAACATCATTTTATCAATGCTTGATCATGATTCTCAAAGCTTGGCTCAAAAATCATCAAGATGCAAAAGTTTCCTTATTTGGACAGCTGAAAAAGTCAACTGTAAATTGACCAGGGCATAACTTTCACATGGATTATCATAAAAATTCCATCCAAAGCTCATTTTGAAGAGAAAGACATTTCCTACAACTCCTCTTCACACTTCAAGTCCAAGAAATGCTCTCACAAAAAGTTATCAATTTCAACATTATAGGTCATTTTCAAAAGTCAACAAAAAGGGACTTTAAGTCAAAGGCCATAACTTGATATTGGTAAATCAAAATGACATGGGACCAAAGACATTGGTTAGAGGACTCAAATAACTTTCCAAAATGTCCAAGAACATGAGCAAAGCTTAAAAAGTGAGCAAGTTATGCCTTGTGGAAGTTGGGAAATTTTTGGATATTTTGAAAAGTCAACATTGATTCAAATGACCTAAAATTGCTAATGGGCCTCTTTTTCTTCCACAATTCATCATCCAAGGCATGTGCACGACCATTTGGCCCAAAGGGAAGTTTTTCTTCATTATTTATTTATTTATTTGGATTTTTATTATTAATAATTCATTTAAATTAATTAAAATACATGAAAAATGTTAAACCTACTATTTCAAATCTTTTTGTGCATATAATATCTTCAATATTTCGTACAAATCAAATTAGGGAAGAATTGAAATTGATTGGATATGATTGAGAGCTAAAAAGCATGAAAAAAGATTGAAAAATTATGGTTTGCAAATCAAATCTTTTTCACATCAATGCATGGATTTTGATCAAGTTTCTTAACCTAAATCACTCTCCTATACATACACAAGCAAGACCTAATGCTCATAACCAAAAAGCTGCGCATAAACTCCATTATCAAACTCACACTTTTGGCCTTAAAATTTCAAAACTGAAAACAGGGATAGAAGGCGATTCAAGGCCAAATAACCATCTCATCATCTTCCTAAGACCTCAAGCGACGCGTCTGGATAGGTTTCCACATTCCTAACACCAAGAATTGGTGAATAGAACTCAGGCTTTGTCACTCTTTTGCATAAATCGTATCTTGTCATTCATAGCATAATTTCAAATTCTAATGCATGTTTTGTGTTGCTCTCATGATTCTGAAGCTTACTCTATGTTTTAATTGCATTTTTATACACTGTATGTAAAGACGCCATTGGCATATTTTAGGGTTTCAGACTTGGAGAATTGGGGCTTTACATTCAAAGAAAAATTGAGACTCGAGACCTGGACCATTGGAATCAGTGTGTTTGGACGATCAAGACCCAACCCTCGCGCCTAATTTATGAAGTCCCAGGAGCTAATCGCTATTTTCCAAAAGGGCACATTTTAGAACGTTTATAAAACCGTTGCCAATGTTTTGTGTTTCAGAAAAAAAATAAGGCAACGAAGAAGACGACCCTGTGGCGATCAGTGATTGGCTTGTTTGAATTTTACGCGCTAAAATTCCACTAACATTTGTTTTATTATATTTTGTTTGTTAATTACGTAAGGTACAAAGAAGCAAAGCAGCTCCACTGGCAGGCATAAGCGTTGGTAACGTTCAGGACCTGGGTTCGAGCCCCAGGTCCCCCATCCCTTTCATATCATTTTCCATATAATGTTCATATGAAATTTCAGCGCTGAGGTGCATCGTACATCATCAAAATCAAGCCTGCCACGCGCTCAATCTCATCAATTCAAGGGCCCAGATTTGGAGAGCATGGTACACGTGAGTCAACGCTTGGGTACGTGAGTGGAAAAGTCAGCCAGGCCTAAGGCTTATTGGGCTCAAATTGCTGGACTTCACCCTCCAAATTAGGGGCAGACCCCCTTAGGTTTGCAAACTCTTTTACATTCTTTATTTTTTTTCATTATTTCTACTTTCTTTCAATTATTGTTTTTTTTAATTAATTTAATATTTTCATAATATAAAAAAAAACACCAAAAATCAGAAAAGATAAAAAATAATAAATATTTTTATTTTAGTATTTTTGTAAATAAATTGCATTAATTAATTTTAGTTATTAAATTAGGTTTAATTGTAATATTTTCCTTAATAAAAATCTAAAATTGGTAGAATTAGGGTTTATAATCATTTTTATCCTTTTCTCTTTTCTTTCATAATAATTAAATATTTCCTATTATTTATTTTATAATTAAATGGCATGTAAATAATTAGGTTAAATATTAGGTTAAAATTTAATCTTTTCTTAATAAACTAAAAAAAAAACAATTAGAATTAGGGTTAGCATTTTATTTTAATTAATTCTTTTTTCATTAAAATCATAAAATACAAAAATACCAAAAACAATTCCTTTTTCTTTTAATTTTATTAATTTAATAATCGTTTAATTTAATTTAATTAAAAAGGGTCCAACGCCCTCGTTTTTAATTCTTATTTAATTCGCATATTTATTTCTTTTTCTTTTGGTTACTTATGTATCTCTCCCAAGGCCATGTAACATTTTAATTTCTCGCACTTTACTTTTCTTTAATTCTTTACTTTTCTGTCAAATCGGGTTCTGGAAATTTCGGCGATGTGGACCCGCGCCTTTTGTAATAGCTTAGAATTTTACTTTTCTCGCAATTTAACTGTTAATCAAGGCATGCAAGAATGAATGACATAAAATAAAAACAAACGCGTAGCTCACTTTAACATGAACAAGACAAAAATAAACGAATCTGACACACAAATCACACACCACCTCTAGGGTACGCCTCATTGTTGCCTTGCCTCGAAAGGTGATCGTCGAGTAGAGGATGTCTTAGTAAGTCCTCATGATCCGGGAACCTGGCATGAGGGTAGCTTCTAAGGTGTCTTCCCATTGCTCTGGTGATCACCATGTCCCGAACCTCGAATTGACCCGAACACCTCCAACGGTGGTGCTACCTACCTCTCAATGGTGGGATGGCACTACTTTAAAGGACATCTACACAGATGAATTCCTTAGGGTAGGTAGACGACTCTAGATACTTGCTCTAAACTTCAAAACAAATCAAAAAATACTTTTCACACCGACACCTTTTCAAAAAGCCTTCAAAAGCAATTTTTCAAACACTCTTGAGGACCGATACAAGAGTCGAACTGGAATTTTCAAAGAAACTTTTTTAAAACCCACAGTTGAAAAGCAAACAAACCATTTTTGAAAACACAAATGAGCAAGTATCTAAGAGCCCATGGATAACCATGGATAGAAAGGGTGCTAACACCTTCCCTTTCTATAATCTACCTCCCGAACCGAGAGCAATCTCTATAAGGAATTTTTTTGTGCTTTTGTCCTTTCCATTTGGAGAAAATAAAAGACGGTGGCGACTCTTGCTTCCGCGAAATTTCGCGAACCAGCGTTAAACAGTCAGTTCCAGATCCACCGATCACACCGGGGAATATTCTTATACTCCGTTGAGGAATATTAAGACTGACGGGGATACTCTTATACTTGCTGGGGAATATTCTTATACTCCGTCGGGGAATATTAAGACCCTTTTAGTGCTGATGGCAGATTAACTCTTCTTAGGGAGAGCATTGCTGATTTGTTCATAATTGCAAGTATCAGCTAGGAGAGCTATCATTACTATCTTATTCTGCGGGGAGTGAAAGTACCTTAGCCATATTTTTCAGCTGAATCTACCTTCGTACTTGGTGGACAGAGCAACTTATACAGCTTGGACAATTCTTATTTCCCCTGTTTCTAATATTACCCGTAATTCGTCTTTCGTTCCACATGTAAATATTTATGAGCAGCAATTAATGTCAAAAATGAACATTGGACGTTCTTTGCAAAACAAAACAAATAAATGAAAAATAGTTTGAAATTTGTCTGAAAATGAATTTGTATTGATTTTGAAGTTTGGCCTGTAAATAGGCGTTTTTGTGTACAAGAGGCTGACGTCCCAGTAAGAGAATGTCGTCGAACAAAATTTACACGATTTGTGAAAAGAAAACAGAACAGCTATGTGAATAATCCCACTGGGTTCCAACTCTGCTATTGCCTTTATGTTCTCGAGCATCTCATCACTTTGCTACTGGTTGAAGATGAATCAGATTGATCAGTGCCTTCCGAGCTTAACAGTTGATACCGAAGTCTGGATGTAAGGTGATCCAATGAGACATAGTGTTACGCTTATCCCTAATTTTTTCCTGAACCTCCCTTTCGGGTTTTCAGTCCACTGGGATACCCTTTTTTGCCCAAGTCGCCTTTTCAGGTTTTCGACTTGCCGGGTGTACAGATTTTTTCAATTTCATCCCTTATTTTTGCCCGAACCCTTTTGGTTCATCGGGAAGCCCATATTTTTGCCTAGGCCAGTCAACCTAGCGGGTCTTTGATTATGCGTAGTATCTTTTCACTATGTCTGCATTGACGGGGTGAGGAAGGTCGTCACCATCCATGTTGGTTAGAATCATAGCTCCTCCTGAGAAAATGTTCTTAACCAAAAATGGCCCTTCGTAAGTAGGGGTCCATTTGCCCCTGGGATCACCTTGAGGTAGAATGATGCGCGTGATAACCAGATCCCCAACTTGATACTCTTGTCGTCTGACTTTCTTGTTAAATGCCTTGATCATTCGCTTTTGATACGTATGACCATGACAAATAGCAGTAAGTCTCTTTTCGTCGATTAAGTTTAGCTGATCAAGCCGGGTCTAAATCCAGTCATCTTCACTCAAACCTGCATCCTTCATGATCCGAAGAGAGGGTATCTGAACTTCGATGGGCAAGACTTCCTCTATGCCATATACCAAGGAATAGGGTGTTGCCCCTGTTGACGTCCGTGCTGAGGTACGGTACCCATGGAGAGCAAATGATAACATCTCGTGCCAATCTTTGTATATCACTGTCATCTTCTGCACAATCTTCTTAATTTTCTTATTAGCCGCTTCGACAACCCCATTCATCTTCGGCCGTTAAGGAGAAGAGTTAAGATGCTGTATCTTGAAGTGCTCGCAGAGCTCAGTGATCATCTTGTTGTTGAGATTGGTACCATTGTCCGTAATGATCCTCTCTGGTACACCGTATCGATAGATCAGATTGTGCCGAATGAACCGTGCCACGACGTTTTTGGTTACAGTAGCAAAGGAAGCTGCTTCAACCCACTTTGTAAAGTAATCGATTGCTACCAGGATGAAATGATGCCCGTTGGATGCCATAGGTCTGATCTCGCTGATCATATCAATGCCCCACATTGCAAAAGGCCAAGGTGCCATCAAGACGTTCAGAGGAACTAGAGGTATGTGCACCTTATCAGCATAGACTTGGCACTTGTGACATGTCCGAGAATGCTGATAACAGTCGGCTTCCATTGTGGACCAATAATATCTTTCCCGTAGGATCTTCTTTTCCATGGCATGTCCACTGGAATGAGTTCCGAAAGTACCTTCATATAACTCTTCTATGATCCTTTCTGCTTCATTCTTATCCATACAACGCAGTAAGGTCAAATCATGGTTACGCTTATAAAGAATGCCATTGCTGATGAAGAACTTCGCCGCGAACCTCCTCAAAAACTTCTTGTCATTAACAGATGCACCCTTCTTGAGCTTCAAGATATCTCTTCAACTCATGATACCAGGGCTTTTCTGTTACCTCTTCAGCCTCAAGATCACAGTAATGTGCCGGTTCGTCCAATCTTTCAATAATGGTTCAGGGAGCTTCGTTGTCTTAATTGACCTTGAACATAGAAGACATCATAGCCAGCGCGTCCGCCAACTGATTCTCCTCTCTCAGGAAGTGTTCAAAAGTTATCTCCTCAAAATGGGGAAGCAATGTCAATACATACTCCTTGTAAGGAATAAGTTTTGGGTGTTTCGTATCCCACTCTCCTTTGATCTGACTGATCACGAGAGCGGAATCTCCGAAGACACTTAGAAACTTAATCCTTAGGTCAATTGCTGCTCGAAGACCCATGATGCATGCTTCATACTCCGCCATGTTGTTGGTGCAGTTGAAACATAGTCGGGCGGTAAACAGAGTATGAGAGCCTTTAGGAGATATGATCACAGCTCCAATGCCATTACCCAAAGCGTTCGAAGCTCCATCAAAGTACATAGACCATCGGGATCCTTCCTCAGGTCCTTCATCCGGTCCAGGTGTCTCACAATCAGTTACCAACATGATATTCTCGTCCGGAAATTCAAAGTTCATAGACTGGTAATCATCCACTGCCTGATGTGCCAAATGGTCCGCCAACACACTTCCATTGATTGCTTTTTGGGTCGTATATTGGATGTCATACTCAATCAAGATCATCTGCCATCTCGCTATTCTTCCGGACAAGGCAGGCTTCTCGAAGATATACTTGATTGGATCCATCTTTGATATTAACAGAGTAGTATGAGTCAACATATACTGTCTCAGCCGGCGAGCAGCCCATGCCAAAGCGCAGCAAGTTTTCTCAAGCAGTGAGTATCGGGTCTCGCAGTCGGTAAACTTTTTGCTAAGGTAATAAATAGCATTCTCTTTTCGGCCAGACTCGTCATGTTGACCCAGCACACACCCCATTGAGTTGTCGAGTACTGTCAAGTATAAGATTAAGGGTCTCCCTTCAACTGGTGGCATCAAAATGGGTGGCTCTTGGAGATACTCTTTGATCCTTTCGAAAGCGGCCTGGCATTCAGCGTTCCATCGTACCACTTGATCTTTCTTCAGTAGCTTGAAGATTGGATCATAAGTATCAGTCATGTGCGAGATGAATCGGGAAATGTAGTTTAGACGTCCCAGAAAGCCTCTGACTTCCTTCTCTGTTCTGGGAGCTGGCATCTCTTGTATAGATTTCACTTTGGCAGGATCCACTTGAATACCTTTGTCGCTTACGAAGAAACCTAGCAGTTTACCAGATCTCACCCCGAAGGTGCACTTGTTCGGGTTTAACCTCAGCTTGTACAACTTCAACCTGTCAAACAGCTTCTGCAGATGGTCAAGGTTTTCTTCCTCAGTCTGGGACCTTGCAATCATATCGTCGACATATACCTCAATCTCATGGTGGATCATATCATGAAACAAAGCAACCATGGCACGCTGATACGTTGCCCTAACATTATTCAGTCCAAAAGGCATGACCTTGTAGCAAAAGGTACCCCACTGAGTAACAAAGGTTGTCTTCTCCATGTCTTCGGGAGCCATTTTAATCTGATTATAACCAGAGAAACCATCCATGAAGGAGAATACCTTATGCTGAGCAGTGTTGTCAACCAGAACGTCAATATGAGGTAGAGGAAAATCATCCTTGGGGCTCGCCCTGTTCTGATCCTTGTAGTCAACATACATTCGAACCTTTCCATCCTTCTTTGGTACTGGAACCACATTGGCTACCCACTGAGGGTAAGAAGTAACTGCTAGAAATCCGGCATCAAACTGTTTCATAACTTCAGCCTTGATTTTCTCAGACATCTCTGGGCGCATTCGGCAGACCTTCTGTTTCACGGGAGGACAGTATTCCTTGGTAGGCAAGCGATGAACCACAATATCAGTATCCAAACCAGGCATATCTTCGTAAGACCAAGCAAAGATCTCAACATAGTCATACAACATCTGAATCAACCGTTGTTTTACACTAAGCTCTAGATTTGCACTGATCTTGACTTCCTTCTTGTCTGTCTCAGTACCCAGATTCACTGATTCCACCGGCTCTTCATGCGGCTGAATAGCCCTCTCTTCCTAGAGTAGCAATCTTGCAAGTTCACCAGGCACTTCGCAATCATCTTCACCTTCGTCTTTGGCTAAGTTGATCGAATTTTCGAAGTCATAACTGGCAGTAGCAGAGTCGTTACCAGTGAGATCCAGAGTGGATATGGACCTGTATACATGAGTGTGTGTAAAATAGTTGTTTTGCAATATATAATAAAGAAAAACAAGGAGCGCAAAATTTGAAATGCAAGAACGTCCAATGCTTTTATTAATGATATATGAAAATGACACACATAAAGCCCTCACAAATGAAGCCACGGTGCCCCGGGTAAGACACCGGGCCATAAAGTTTAAAACATTGTCTTGTTACAAATTCAAAACAAAAAGTTTCATTACTGAGTGATAACGAAAACGGGCATAGAATCCTTCGCTATCCAGTTGCTTAATCCACCCTTGACAGTCGGGTAGATCCAACTGTCGATATCAAACTCTTCATCATCGTCATCCCTGATAGCATTCACCCCTGCATCTTGTTTAGGCTTCTCTGGTGCTCTGAACTTGATCTCTTTTGCATCAATCAAGTCTTGTACCTTGTTCTTCAAAACCCAACAATCATCCGTATTATGCCCCGGGCTATCAGAGTGAAAATCACAGCGGGCATTAGGGTTGTACTTCGGTGATGTTATATTTGGATTCTTCGGGGCTTCCTTTGGAATCACCAGATTGGTTTTCAGTAATTGTGGCAGAATCTGAGATAAGGTCATGTTGAGACGGGTGAATTTCCTTCGAGGTCTCTCATCCTTCTGTTGATTATTGTGCTGCAGAGCACCAGCAGGTTTTGAAATAACAACCGCATTAACAACTTGGCGGTGTTCAGGTCTATTCTGTCTTCTTGCACTGTAGACAACACTGGACTCTTTCTTAAAGGGCTTCTTCTCAGTGCTTGATGAGGCACCCTTTTGTATCTTACCAGCCTTAATATCAGCCTCAATCCTTTCACCAGTCAAAATAAGCTCTGTAAACCCAGATGAAGAGCTTCCAATCAGATGGTTGAATAATGGACCAGACAAGATCCCCAGAAACATGTCAACAAGCTCCCGATCAGCTAAGGGTGGTTGTACTCTTCCGGCGAGGTCTCTCCACTTCTGAGCCTAATCCTTGAATCCTCCTCCCGTTCCCATTGACATATCCCTTGAGTTGGGTACGCGTAGGAGCGAGGTCGGAGTTATACTGATACTATATGTAGAATGCAGTAGCCAAATCTTCCCAACTACGAATACTGGCTCCGTCCAACTGATAGAACCATTCAAGCTGAGTCCCTGAGAGACTGTCTTGAAAGAAATGGATCCATAGGTTTTTATCAGCGGTGTACGGCTGAATCTTCCTCACATATGACCGGAGGTGTAGCTTCAGACAAGAAACTCCATCATACTTAGCAAAGGCTGGTGCCTTGAATTTGTGGGGAATCACCACCCTAGATGATAGACCCAGATCACCAAAGTCCAGACCAGGCACTTTCTGAACTTCCATAGCATTCAACCGGTCTTCCAGTTGCTTGTATCTACCCTCGGCAGGAGGATATTGTTCTTCATCATAGTCTGTCTCGTTGTCGGAGACCACAGGGCTAGGAGCCCTCCTTTCCTCTTGACTATCTTTCCCTACAGATGAGGTAGTTAGATTAACTTCATTCTG
This sequence comes from Vicia faba, assembly GCA_948472305.1. Lineage (NCBI taxonomy): Eukaryota > Viridiplantae > Streptophyta > Magnoliopsida > Fabales > Fabaceae > Vicia > Vicia faba. Next base: position 299,301 of record CATIWC010002100.1, read on the forward strand.
TAGCCTATTTCCAAACTTGTGCCCTGTGTTAAATAGGATTGTCCTCTTCTTCTTCTTCTTCTTCTCTTTCAGAATCAGGGTCTTTAGGTCTTGCTGACCCTTAGCTAGGTTCATGAACAACTCTTGGAATTGGGCATTCTAGGCCTGGAGGGCCTTGATAGCTTGCTCAGTTGAAGGTTCAGCAGACATGATAAGTGCTGAAATAAACAGCGAAGAAGATAAGAGACCTGTAATGAGTACCTGTTATGGAGTGCATGGGATGGAATGCGTATGATTATGACTTCAAAGACAATCGGGAGATTCAAATTTGTAAACCAGAAAGGAAACACACTTTATTAGATAAACTTTGTAATTCAAATTGTTCAACAAATTACCCTTAAGGCATTACAAGAATGGAAATACTGAAAAGTAAATAAAACTGGAAAGGAAAACATCAAAGGTCAATCAATGCTCCCATGGTCTCTTCTTATCAGTGCGGACATAGTCGTTGAGAATCCGCTCGTTCTCCAAATGCCTAGTCAACCTTTGGATCTTCTGCTCTTGCTCGTTGAACTTCTGTCGGTAAGAATCCCGTTCTTCCCTCAGTTGCATCCAAGATCTTTTCAGTGCCCCAATGTCAGTGGGTATATGAGGATGGAGGATGGTCGGAAGAACCCCTTCTTCATTAGCAACTTCAACAATGATAGGCCGGACGGCTTCACATGGCATACCCAGCTTTTGGGCACGGATGCGAACCCATCTGAGATATGGCTCCATTGGAAGTGAAGTCTTTGGACCCAGCTCGTGTGGATCAGATCTGTGAACTCTATCCCAGGCCTTTATGAATCTGTGACGTTGCTCGTCGCTATCCCCTTGAAAATCAAAGATGATACTAGGCATTAACAGCTCATGAGGTCCTTTTCTTCTGGCTCTCCCAAACTGACGTAAGGCCAAGCACGAATTGTAAGAAATTCCTCCATGGGTTCCTAACAGTGGAACATTGGGATACTCCCCACAACGATCAATGATAGCCTCTTCATCCATACCCTCGAGAGTCCAGATAATTTCATTATGAGAAAGAGACATAACCCTATAGGCCCAGTCCATGCCTTCTTTATTCTTCAGCACTGATTTGGGAAGGTGCGAAATAAACCACCTTGCCAACAACGAAGCACAGCACATCAAGGTTCCCCGCTTTCGGGAAGTACGAGCATATAGCTGATGAAGGATGTCACCCAAGAGAGTGGGTACCGGATTCCGAGAGATGAAGATCTTTACCGCATTTACATCAACAAAGGTGTCAGTTCGGAAACAGAAATAAGCCATATATCAAAAGAGCCAGAATATCCTCGAATGCCTTGAAATCCAGACTATCCCAGAAATAGTTAGCCTTACCAACCAAGAACTTAGTCAGAAAGCCCTTTGCTCCACTTCTAGTCTCCCAATTGGCCATTACCTCCTCTTTGGTCAAATGAAGGGATGCAGCAATCTCTTCGGGCCTAAGAATCTTCTCCCAACCAGTAAACGGGGTCTTCTCCAGAATAGAGATATCGAGCAGATCAGAGAACTCTTCTAAAGTGGGAACCAGCTGGTAGTCCTGGAAGGTAAAGCAATGGTACAGCGGATCATAGAATTGAACCAGGACACTCATCATCTGCTAGTCCAATTTAGAGGTGACCAAACTGAGAAGATAACCATGTCTTCTGAGGAAGGAAGTAGTATCAGGCATCTTTGCAATCAAATCCCCAAGCAAGGTGGGAACCTGAACAAAGTTGATCCAGATGGTATTCCTACGCATGGGCATCATGATGACCTACAAAACAGAACAAAGATGAATCCCTCCTGTCTTTGAAATAGGTTAGTCCAATGCAGGATGTATGCAATGTTATGATGTCATGATGTCATGATAGATAGCACACCACAAGTATCCACAAATAACAAACATGGTAAAGGCACACAAGTCACACAGAGAGCCCTTAGATTTCAGGCTGGCAAGGAGCTTAGGTACTACCCTCTTTCAGTTCAGTTGGTTTAAACCTGTCCTAAAAATAGTAACCGGGTTCTAGAGGATCTCAATATCACTGACTACCCTCAATCGGTCATAATTCCAGTTTAGCAACCTTTTCTTGCAGCCAAAATCATCGCGAGAGTTTAGTCTCAATGAGTGTAGCATATTGCTACTGTTCTATGGCCAAGTTGGTCAATTTAAAGGTTCTAAGGTCAGTTAGTGCTTAATGACCCCTTAGATGACCCATATTCTCCTTGTTCCAACACAAGGGATATCGGTACAATCTAAAGTGCCACACCAATGTAGCTACTGCTTCAACTGTATCGGTCTACGCCGTACAGTTCCCTCACAGTTTATTGCTACTTACCTAAAGGGTATCCCTAGATCCGGGTTAGGATCTATAGAAACTCGGATACAAGCCCACAAATATAAAGCATACAAAGCAAACAATTGAAAACACAATGATCTAATCCTAAGGTACAACCCACTTATAATATTCCCCAGCAGAGTCGCCAGTTTTGTGATACGGTGGAGAGAACTGACTGTTTTGGAATGCTAGTTCGCATTTTGCGTTTATTTTCGCAAAATGTCGCGGTAAGCAAGAGTCGCCATCGAATTTTATTTTATCCAACAAGGAAAGGAAAAAAGCACAGAAAAATTCCTTTTTTGAGATGTTTCTCGGGTCCGGGGGGTAGATTATAGAAAGGGAAGGTGTTAGCACCCTTTCTATCCGTGGTTATCCACGGGCTCTTAGGTACTCGCTCAAAGTGTTTTCAAAATTTTCTTTTATTTGTGTTTGTGGGTTTGAAAGAAGTTTTTTGTTTGAAAGGTGTAAGTGCGAAAAGTTTTATTTTGTTTTAAAAGGAGCAAGTACTTAAGAACCATCTACCTACTCGAAAAAGGAATTAATCTGTACAAATGTCCTTTAGACAATGCTATCCCACTATTGATGAGTAGGTAGCACCGTCGTTGGAGTTTAAGGGTCAATTCGATTAAGGGACGTGTGGTCACTAAAGCAATGTTAGGATGCCTTAGCGGTAACCCTAATGTCTTAGATCATTTTTCCGAGGCAACCGTTTCGAGGCAACTATGATCTTTGGACAAGAGGACGACCTCTAAAACTTCATATACTCAATGACCACGTTCGAAGGCAATCAAGTGAGGTGTACCCTAAGAGTGCGCATGTGCGAGTGTGTTGTTTTTCAGTTATTTTATCTTTGTACATGTCATGGGTGAGCTATGTTGATTTTAAGTTCATACATTTGATCTTGTCATGCATTCCCTATTTATCAAACATCTAACAGTTATAATTTGCGGAAAATAAATTGCGGAAATTAAATCTAAACTATTACAAGGCGTCGGGTATTTACATCGCCAAAAACAACCCTTGAAATTAAAATACAGAAAGTAAAATAAAGCGATAAATAAATTAAAGGTCCTATTAAACTAATACATCCCGGGAAACAGATACATCAATATGGCAAAATAGATCGCGTGCGAAAAGTTAAAGCAAATGCGAGTTTTTTAGGGTTTTGACCCTTTTATTGAAAGAATGCATTTTTTGTTTATTTTTGAATTAAATGGAATTAAATCTAAATTAATTATCAAATAAATTAATTAATTAATTAAAAAAGTATTTTTGGATTTTTGAGTATTTAAAGAAATAAAATAAATTGATTTAAAGTTAATAAAACCAAATTATCTAAATTGATTTTAAATATTGCAAAAAATATTAAAAAATTAAACCTAATTAAAGCTAAATTGATTAAATTAATTTATTTACAAGAATAAAGTCATGAATTTAATTTTAATAAATAAAATATATTTTTGTGTTTTTGATTTTATGAGAAAAAGATTTTAATTGGTTAGTTTAAATAATAATAATAATTAAACAAAACAAATAAATGAAATAAAAAAATTAGAAATAACCCAATGGGGGGTTTGGGCCCAGATTGATGGTGAGAGTAGCAATTTCCAAGCCCAATTATGCTAGTCTGCTTTGACTTTTCTTATCATCCATGGCACGTTGACTGGGCAATAGGATGCACCTTCAATCCTGACCATCAGATTTGGCCTGAAGGCCATCTGGCATCTAGAGATCTGAAGGTGTATGGTGTGCTACGCTTTGGAAATCACATGGAATAACCTGAAGAAAAATGAAACAAATGCATTGGGGGACCTGGGATTCGAACCCAGGTCCCATTGGATTTTCCACTAGCGCCTTTACCAACTGAGCCAATGTGTTTAATTGTTAATGGAATACACAATAATTAATATATTTGAAACAAACTCATATGCCTGAATAAAAAATAAAAAGCGCGAATAATTTGAATGGACGTATGGGATGGGGACACGTCTTCGTCCCTGTCCTTGGAATTACACAGGAATTACCTACGGATTCGTATCCGCAGCAAAAAGCGTAGGTTGAACCTAAAACCAAATCCAGGCCATGAAAATTCAATCTAAAGCCAAGGTCTTGTTCGTCTCTCCCTCCTAAATTCATCCATGTCCATTATTTGCCTCAATTTTGCCTGAAACTCAAACGCCTAAAAACAAGAAACAAAAACCCTAGATTCGGGTATTGCATTACAGGCCATGAAAACTCAATTGGTTAATGCAGAAAGTCTCTAAATGGACCGATTAGCATGATTGTGCAAAGATTTTGGCAAAAAAAATGCATGAATATGAGAATATGATTTCACGTACAGGGCGACTTTCAGGGAAGCTTACAGTGCGATTCAGGGAGGGAGAGGGCTTGATTTTGATTGTAATAGACTCAGTGGATGTCTAGCAAGAGAACCACGTTAAGTTTTTGCTTTGAATCGGCCTCTAGATGTGATTTCAGTTTCCAAATTTTTTGCCTTTTTTCAAGTTGTGTTCTTCTGATTGTGCAGCTTCTCCCCTCTAATTTTTGTGCCTCTAGCTTGTATAAGTAATAAGGAATGAATTAGGTTAACATTTGTGGACTCAATACTTATGCATTGATGATTTTGGATTTGATATGATCTTCCATTACAAAGCTTCCAAAAATGTCCCAAATCCAATATTTTGTTCATAACATGGCTTGATACAAGTTTGATCTTGTCCATGATGATAATTGAAACCTGTATCAATCAAAAAGATCCTATTTCATCAATATTTGGATTTTATTTGGATTTAAATTGATTTAAAATGAATTAATTCAATAAAAATCAAATAAAATAGAAAAATCAATGAATGGACACAAGACTGAAGATAGGACACTTGTGTAGTGTGACAAGATAAAATCAAGTGGAAAAAAGTGGTCCCATTTGGCAAAATTTGGAGTTTTGGGGATAGTTGACTTTTGACAATTTTGGAAAAATGCCCAACTTCAATAATGCATAACTTCTTCAATTTTGAACTTTTGGAAGTGTTCTTGGACTTTTTAGAAACCTTGAGATGTCCTCTAACCAACCCTTTTGGTATAATATCATTTTTATATTCCATTCTCAAGTTATAAGCTTTGCAAAAAAGGTGTTTTTGTTGACTTTCAAAAATGACCTATAATGTCCAAATTTGTAACTTTTTGTGAGTGCATTTATTGATCTTGGGGTGTGAAGATGGATTGTAGGAAATTGCATCCTATTCAAAACGAGATTTGGATGGGTCATTTCTCATAAAGTATGAGAAAGTTATGCTTGGTCAAAGTTGAGTTGACTTTTTCTACAAAACCCTAATTTAGCAACTTTTGAATCTTGATGAATCTTGAGCAATCCTTGATGAATCATGATCAACCCTTGATCAAATGATGAATTATCCTTCAAAATTAGAATGTTGACAAAAAATATTGAGTTTTGACTATTTGTAGGTCACAGTTGACTTTTGCTCTAGCACAGTCGATTTTTGGACCTCTTAAGCAATTGACTGACCAAACTTCCTCTGCAAGGCTTGAAATTTGACATGGATGAACTTGAGAACATATTAAGGAATTGTGGAGCACTTGAGGTCATTTGGATGCAAGGACCTTGATGCAACACAAAACCCTAGTTTGAGGTTGACTGCCTTAGGAGATGTCTTGACTGTCCAACTCTTGAGCAATCTTAAGCAACTTGGAGACTATTCTTGACATGTCTTGAGAAATATGGGAGGGAAAATTTTGGGGTACAACAACTACAACATGTGAACCGATCTTTAAGTTGTTAAAGAAAGATCAAGGTTGTGTATGGACGGATGACTGCCAAAGAGCATTTGAAAATATTAAAGAATATCTGCTTGAACCTCTTATCTTTCTCCCTCCTGTAGAAGGAAGACCGTTGATTATGTATCTGACAGTGTTAGATGAATCCATGGGTTGTATTCTGGGACAACATGATGAAACAGGGAAGAAAGAGTATGCCATTTATCATCTCAGTAGAAAATTCACTGATTGTGAGTCGCGGTATTCCATGTTGGAAAAAACATGTTGTGCTTTGGCCTGGGCGGCAAAGTGTTTGCGGCAGTATATGTTGAATCACACCACTTGGTTAATCTCCAAAATAGATCCAATCAAGTACATTTTTTAAAGGCCTGCTCTTACTGGGAGAATTTTCCGCTGGCAGATGTTGTTATCTGAATATGATATCGAATACCGCACTCAAAAGGCTATTAAAAGTAATGTGTTGGCAGATTACATTTCTCACCAACCAGTAGGGATCACCAGTCTGTAGAATATGAATTCTCCGACGAGGATGTGATGTTCCTGAAAGTAAAGGATTGTGATGAGCCATTGCCTGAGGAAGGTCTTGACCCTGAATCTCGTTGGAGTATGATATTTGATGGAGCTGTGAATGCTTATGGTAAAGGAATTGGTGCTATAATTGTCACTCCTCATGGATCGCACATTCCTTTTACTGCAAGGTTAACATTCGATTGTACTAACAATATGGCAGAATACGAAGCTTGCATCATGGGTCTCGAAGAAGCTATTGATCTCAAAATTAAAATTCTAGATGTCTATGGTGATTCAGCTTTGGTAATAAATCAGATTAAAGGAGAATGGGATACTCATCACCCCGACTTGATCCCTTACAAAGATTATGCTAGAAGATTATTACCATTCTTCAATAAAGTTGAATTCTGTCACATCCCTAGAGATGAAAATCAAATGGCGGTCGCTCTGGAAACTCTGGCTTCTATGTACCAAGTGAATACTTGGAATGATATACCCTGAATTACGGTTCGACGGCTGAATATGCCCGCTCATGTGTTTACAACAAAGGAGGTAACAGATGAAAAACCTTGGTATTATGACATCAAGCATTTTCTTCAGACTCAAGAATACCCGATTGGTGCGTCGAAGAAAGATAGAAAGACATTGAGAAGATTGGCAGGAAGTTTCTTCCTCAGTGAAAATGTGTTATACAAGAGAAATTATGACATGGTCTTGCTCAGATGTGTGGATAGACACGAAGCAGACATGTTGATACATGAGATTCATGAAGGTTCGTTTGGCACTCATGCCAATGGAATTCTATGGCTAAAAATATGCTAAGGGTAGGTTATTATTGGCTGACAATGAAGTCTGACTGCTACAAATTTGCAAAGAAGTGCCATAAATGTGAGATTTATGCAGACAAGGTCCATGTGCCTCCGACACTTCTCAATGTGATTTCCTCCCCGTGCCCTTTCTCTATGTGGGGGTATTGACATGATTGGGATGATAGAACCCAAAGCTTCGAATGGGCACCGTTTTATCTTGGTAGCAATTTACTACTTCACCAAGTGGGTGGAGGCTGCTTCATATGCCAATATTACTAAGCAGGTGGTTGTGTGCTTCATTAAGAATAGTTGTTGTACCCCAAAATTTTCCCTCCCAAATTTCTCAATACATATCAAGTGAGGTTCTCAAGTTGCTCAAGGAAGTCCAAGGGTTGACCAGACAAACCCTCTCCTAAGGTAATCTACCCCAAATTAGGGTTTCATTTTACATCAATATGCTTGAGTCCAAAGGATCCCAAATGCTCACCATTGTCCTAATATGTTCTCAAGATCATCCATGTCAAGTTTCAAGCCTTGCAGAGGAAGTTTGCTCAGTCAATTGCTCAAAGGCCTGAAAATCGACTGTGCTAGGGCAAAAGTCAACTGTGGCCCACATACAGTCAAACTTAAAGATTTTTGGTCAACATTCTCATTTTGAAGTATTATTCATCATTTGATCAAGGGTTGATCATGATTCCTCAAGGATTGCTCACAATTCATCAAAACCCAAAAGTTGCTAAATTAGGGTTTTGTAGGAAAAGTCAACTCAACTTTGACCAAGCATAACTTTCTCATACTTTATTAAAAATGACCCATCCAAAGCTCATTTTTAAGAGGATGTAGTTCCATACAATTCATATTCAGCTCCCAAGTTCAAAATATGCACTCACAAGAAGATGTAAATTTGGACATTATAGGTCATTTTGGAAAGTCAACAAATCACCTTTTGGGTCAAAGCTTCATACATGAATATGGAAGACTCAATTTAGATGAGACCAAAAGGGTTGCCTATAGGACATCTTAATATTTCTAAAAAGTCCAAGAACACCTCTCTAGGGTCAAAATTGAGAGAGTTATGCATTGGCCAAGTTGACCTTTTTTGCAAAATTGCCAAAAATCAAAAGTGTCCAAAATTGCATTTTTTTCAAATGGGCCCAATTTTTTATGCTTGCACTGAGTTTGTAATGTGACCCAAGACCCATGATCCCTTCCACTTGTCATTCTTTTATTTTTGTTATTTATTTTGATTTTATTTCATTTAAATCAAATAAAATCAATATAAAATAATGAAAATATCAAAAACTAATTAAATCTTGAGATTTTGTGCATGATTAGGTCCATTACACATCTGGAGACAAGATCAAATCGTGCAAGGCTCCATTTGGACACAAAAAGATTGAATTTGCTTGATTTGGAAAGATTTGGTGCAAGGATTGAATCATGAATCAATACTCATAATTGGAGAAGATTTGAAACAAATTATAACCCTAATACATTCTAGGATACATAAGGAACAAAGGCAGATCAAAAAAGAAGAGGCTGGAGGCGTGCAAAGGAGAGAACGAATTTCAAAAATTCAAGAAAAAGTTGCAAACTGATTTCCAAATTTCAGGCCACCTTAAGCCATTCTGATCATACCAATCGTTTGTTGGACATCCTACGATCGTATTTCAATCGCTAGCAAGCTTCCCCACGCCTTGAAACACCCTGTAAGAGTCACACGTTTATCTATTTTCTTGAATTTGAATATCTTAATTTTGGCATCTTTAACATGATTGAGTGGCATATTTTTAATCCTTGAGATGTTTGCAAGCTAATGGTTATATTTAATTGTATTTTTGTTGACTGAACACGAAGATGCCATGGCTAGGGTTCTTGCTTCGTTTTTAGGGGTTTTATGTACAGGGAAAATTGGACCTTAATAATGGTACCATGATGCTCGTGAGGTTGAAACGAGTTGATTGGTACCATTGGTTTGATTTATCATGCGTACACAAGATTTTGGAATGAACAAGGGCTGTAGTTACACTCAAATGTCCATAGGTAAAAGCTATGAACTTACAGCGACGGTTGGAGGAAGAAGATGGTTATGTGGCGCTCCATGACTTGCCAGTTTAAATTTCACACGTTTTGAAATATAACATTTTTGCTTTTATCATATTATAATTGTTGTTGATCATATGTACAACTAATCATTATGGCTCAGCTAGCAGCATGGCAGTGGGATAATGCTCCAGGACCTGGGTTCGATCCTCAGGTCCTAACTTTAGTTTCATATTTTTTTCCTTACATGATCAGGTGCGCTGGTACCCCATGTGTCCACCATGCATCATCAGCATCCAACCATCAGATCACCAACAAGCCAGATCTAAGGCCTTCCCAATGAAGGTCCACCATATGCCTAAGTCAAGTGTATGCATGGGATTGGAGAAGTCAAAGGGGCCAAGAGCTTGTTGGGCTTAGAATTGCAAACTGCACCCCCCCCCCCCCCTTTTGCTAATATCAGGCCCATTACTAACTTTCTCTATATTTCTTTTTCTTATTTCTTTTTTCTTTTAATTTTCTTTATTCATTTAATTTACAAACTAATTAATTTTTCACATAAAAAAATCACAAAATCAAGAGTTTCACAAAAATTAGAATTAGGTTTTATTTTATCAAATTTAATTTACTATTAATTTAGTTTAATCTATGGTAATTCTAACTTCTTTATATAATTAAAATCAATTAGAAAAAATTAGGGTTAGACTTGTGATTTAATTTAATTTTTATTTCTTTTCTCAAAAATAAAAAAATATAAAAAGATAGGCTAATTTAATTATTTTTCTTAAATAAAATTAATTAGTAATTAGGTTTTTTTATTTATTCAATTGAACTTTATTTTCTCAAAATAACACAAAAACGACAAAAAAATGATTTTCCTTTTAAATTACAATTAGGCTTAGTTGGGGTCAAAACCCTAATTATTTTGCATTCGATTCATCGCGTGCGTTTATTATTTTTTGCAATATTAATGTAACTATCTACGGTATGTAATAGTTTAATCTAGGATTTTCTTTTATTTATCGTCTTTTGCGGGTTTTTTGGCTATGTAATTAATCCCTACCCCGAAGCCTTGTAATAGTGTAGGTTTTATTTCCCGCATTTTAATTATCGCAAATACTAACTGTTTAGATGTATGTTAATAGGATTGTATGACAAGATTGCATGATAATTTAAAACGGCTAGAAAACCCTAATGTGCAAAGATAATAACTGAAATCAAATCACTCGCACATACGCACTTTAGGGTATACTCCCACTTCGGTTGCCTTCGGTAAACGATCATTAAAGCATAGGGTGTCTTAGTGGTTGCCTTCCTGTCTAAACAAAGATCAAATGTCCCGTTCGGAAACGTCGCCTCGGAAATGTTGCCTCGAATATGATCTTAAGACTCTAGGGTTATTACTAAGACGTCCTAACATTGCTTTAGTGATCGTACGTCCCTTACGAATTGACCCTTACAAATCCAACAACGGTGCTACCTATTTCTCAATAGTAGGATAGCATTGCCTAAAGGAAACGAGAACAGAAACGATCTTTTTTCGAGTAGGTAGATAATTGTTAGGTACTTGCTCAAGTCAAACTTTTCACACCATACACTTTCAAACAAAAAATTTCCAAACAAAGTTTTTCAAAACAACTTCGTAACACTCTTGAGGACAGAAACAAGGGTTAAAACAAAGTAAAACAAAACTTTTCAAAACAAACACACACAAGCAATTTTAAAAGATGAGCAAGTACCTAAGAGACCATGGAAAACCATGGATAGAAAGGGTGCTAACACCTTCCCTTTCTATAATCTACCCCCCGTACTCAAAATCTCGAAAAAGGATTTTTTTTCTGTACTTTTTTCCTTTCCGGTTGGATGAAATAAAAGTTGGTGGCGACTCTTTCTTACCGTGACATTTGCGAATACAAAATGTAAACCAATATTAAACAGTCGGTTCTGCCACCGTATCACAGAACTGGTGACTCTGCTGGGAGATGATAAGTGGGGTATACCTTAGGATCTAGTTCATCATGATTGCTTCTCTTATTTGTTTTGGTTGCTTTACTTTTAAGGGTTGTTTGGGAGTTACTATAGATCCTAACTCGGATCTGGGGACACCTTTTAGGTAAGTAGCAATAAATTGTGAGGGAACTGTATGGCGTATACCGATATGGTTGAAGCAGTAGCTACGTTGATGTGGCATATTGGTTGGTACCGGTATCCCTTGTGGAGAAACGAGGAGAATACGGGGCCGCTGTGTGTGTCGTTAAGCATCAACTGACCTTAGAACCTTTAATTGACCAACTTGGCCATTAGAAAGTAGTGAGATAGCCGGCCTCGGTGTAAAGCTGAGAACTGGTTGATACTCGATGCTACACTCATTGAGACCATACTCTCGAGATAGTCCCGGCGGCAAGAAAAGATTGTGTGAGCTGAAACCATGACCGATGGAGGATGGTCAATGATATTGAGAACCTCTAGAAACCAGTTACTTTTGCTAGGACAGGTTGAAACCAACTGAACTTCAAGAGGGTAATACCTTTGACCTCATGCAAGCCTTAAACTCAAGGGCTTTTGTGTGACTTGTTTGCCTTGGCCATGCCTGTTATTTGCTATACCTGTTGCTTTTACCATGACATCATGCATCATAACATGGCACTCATACTTAATTATACTAACCATTTCAAAGACCAAGGGAACTTATCTTTGTTCTATTTTGCAAATTATGGCTTCCAGGCACAGAAATACCATCTGAGTTAACTTTGTGCAAATACCTTCTAAACTTAAAGAGTTAGCCTCAAGAGTTTCTGAGACTTCTATGTTCATTAAAAGACATGGTCAACTTCTTAGCCTGGTCACCTTAAAGCTTGATGAGCAGATGATGAGTGTACTTTTCCAGTTCTTCGATCCTGTGCTTCATTACTTAACCTTTCCAGATTACCAGCTGGTTCCCACTTTGGAAGAGTTCTCTCACTTATTGGGCATATCCATCCTTGAGCAGGTGCCCTTCACAGGTATGGAAGAGACTCCTAGACCAGAAGACATTGCTTCAGATCTACATCTGAAACGGGTTGATGTAGTATCTAATTGGGAAACACGAAGCGGGGTCGAAGGTTTCTTAACCAAATTTCTGATGGATCAGGCTCAACTATTCTGGGATAATTTGGATTTTCAGGCTTTCGAAGATATCTTAGCTCTCCTTATCTACAGTTTGGTTCTCTTCCCGAATCCGGATTCCTTTGTGGATGTGAATGCGATCAAGATTTTCCTTTCTTGCAATCTTGTGCCTACCCTACTGGGCGATATCTTGCATGCCCTCTATACTCGTACTGTGCGAAGAAGACAGACTCTTATGTGTTGCATGTCATTACTGTCGAGGTGGTTTATTTCACACCTCCTCAAGTCTGTGTTGAAGAACGAATAAGGTTTGGGATGGTCTTACAGGATAATGTCACTTGCCCATACAAATATTCTCTGGAGCTCCCGGGCTATGGTAGACACTGTTGTCATTGATTTTTGTGGGGGATACCCTAATGTCCCATTGCTTGGAATTAGAGGGGGTATAACCTACAGTCCTTGTCTAGCTTTGCGACAATTTGGTCGTGCTCGGAGGGATGGTCCCCATGAGCTACTTCTTGAGGATATTGAACTTGACTACAAGGAAGACGTTGACGAGCACCGCCAGAGGTTTATACGAGCTTGGGGCATGGTGAACAGATCTGACCCCCAAGAGCTGGGACCAAGGACTTCTCTCCCTATGTAGCCTTATCTCCAGTGGATCCGAGCTCGTGCCCAGAAGCTTGGGATTCCTTATGAAGTTGTATTGCCGGTGATTGTGGAGCCCACCAATGAAGAGGGCGTTCCTTAGACAGTTATTTATCCTTACATGCCCACTGATCCCGGGGCATTGCAGAGATCTTAGATTCAGCTAAAAGAGGAGAGGGATACGTACCGCAAAAAGTACCATGAGCAAGAAAGGAAGATTCTGAAGCTCACCAGGCAGCTCGAGGAGGAAAGAGTGATCAATGATTACGTCAGCACAAAGAGGAAGCATCCATGGGATTTCTGATTTTGATTTTTTTCTAGTTTAGATTTGTTTTCCATTTATTTCTTTGTAACGCCTTAAAGGCATTGTTGAACCTTTTACAAGTTGATCTAATAAATTTTGTTTATTTTTGGTTTACAAATTTAAATCTCCCAAAGTCTTTGAAATCATTACATGTGCATCCCATTATCATGCACACCATTACAGGTACCATTACAGGTTTCTCATCTTCTTCGCTGTTTATTTCAGCAAGAAATGTCTTCTGATCAAGCCATCAAAGATCTTCAGGCACAGAACGCCCAATTTCAGCAAATGTTCTTAAGCTTGGCTAAAGGGAAAGAAGATTTGAAGACCCTGATTCTGAAAGAAAAGAAGAAGAAGAAGAAGAAGAAGGTAGGCATTCTGAACATGGGTAGAAGATTCGGAGAAAGGATAAGACAATCAGCTGATCTGACCTCCTCATACAAAGACGGGGAGAACCAAGAAACGAGAAAGGACCCTAGTCCAACAGTTTCTGATAATGATACGAATTATGATGATGAGCAATATCCTCCTGTCGAGGATAGGTACAAGCAATTAGAAGACTGTCTGAGTGCTATGGAGATTCAGAAGATCCCTGGTTTGGATTTCGGAGAGCTGGGACTGGTATCGGGAGTGGTGATCCATCATAAGTTCAAAGCTCCGGTTTTTGCCAAGTACGATGGAGTATCCTGTCCAAAACTCCATCTCCACTCGTATGTCAGGAAAATCCAACCCCACACTGCTGATAGAAATTTGTGGGTACACTTCTTTCAAGATAGTCTGTCAGGGACTCAGCTTGAATGGTTTTATCAGTTGGAAGGAGCCAGTGTCCGAAACTGGGAAGACCTTGCTGCTGCTTTTTACAGGCAGTATCAGTATAACGCCGACCTTGCTCCCACTCGTACTCAGCTTCAGGGTATGTCTATGGGTGCAAGTGAAGGTTTTAAGGACTATGCTCAAAAGTGGAGAGATTTTTCCGGTAGAGTCCAACCCCCTTTGTTTGACAGGGAGTTGGTTGACATTGTTTCTAGGGACGCTATCTGGTCCATTTTTCAATCACCTAATCGGCAGTTCGTCGTCTGGGTTTACTGAGTTGATCTTGACTGGAGAGAGAGTAGAATCTGGTATCCGAAGTGGTAAGATACAGAAGGATACTTCATCAAGTACAATAAAGAAGCCTTTCATCGGTAAGAAAGAAGCTAGTGCAGTCTACGGCTCGAGGAGCCAAAGTAGACATGAACACCGTCAAGCAATAAATGCGGTAGTGATATCAAGAACCACAGTTTCTCCACAATGCAACAATAAACAAAGGGTGGAAAGACCACAGAGACAGTTCACTCGGCTCAATATGACCTTGTCTCAAATTCTACCACAATTATTGAAGACCAATCTGGTAACTCTGAGGGAAGCCCCGAAGAAACCAAACACCACATCTCCTCATTATAACTCGAATGCCCGCTGCGCCTATCACTCTGAAAGTCCAGGTCATGATACAAACAACTGTTGGGCTTTGAAAAATAAGGTGCAAGACTTGATCGAAGCCAAAGAGATTGAGTTTGACACTCCGGAGAAACCCAATGTCATAACTGCTCCCATGCCCAAACATGGTCATGGAGTAAATGCTATAGACGATGATTTATTTGTGACCTCTGTGGAAGAAATTTCTACTCCTTTGATGACATTTAAGAAGAATTTGTTATTGGTCGGTTTATTTCCAGGATGTGGTGAAGGTTGCCACATGTGTTCGATTCTGCCTGCTGGTTGCCACTTATTGAAATCAGGTGTTCAGCGCCTGATGGATAATAAAGAGATCCTGTTCGAAAAGACTATGATTTCGTTGGTTCCAATTCAAGATGTTGCTATCATAACCATTTTCGCCAATCCTTCCAAAGTTCCCTTAAGAAAACCTGTTAGGATTACACCTGTCCCAAGAATTGCTCCGTTAATAATTACTGTCCCCGGTCCTATCTCATACACTTCGGATAAGGCTGTTTTATGGCACTATGGTGCTGATGTGTATTGCCATAGAGTTAAACAAGACTTAAAGAGTGAGGAAGTTGATGTTAATGTCAACAATATTGTCGGGGCTAGCAAGGTCACCAGAAGCGGAAGACTCTTTTCTCTTAAGATTTCCCCTCCGACTGTTCACAAAGCTGTTGCCATTCTGTCTACTAGTACGTCAGCCACTGTCCCAATTTCTACTCCAGTTATCACCCCTGTCGCCGAGCCATCTTGGACTCGGGGCGAAGAAATCACATATGAGCCTGCCCGGGCGGAGGCACCTAAGAAGATGATTGTAGAAACCTCGTAACAGGAGATAGAAGAAATTTTGAAGATTATCAAAAAGAGCGACTACAACGTAGTCGAACAGCTGGGGCAGACCCCATCAAAATCTCCATGTTGTCCTTGTTATTGTGTTCCGAAGCCTATGCAAAGGCTCTAATTGCATTCCTCAAGACTGCGCATGTGCCGCAGGAAACTTCGGTCGACCAATTCAAAGATTGTATAGCTAGCTTGACTGCCGACAATGGGCTGGGTTTCTCAGATGCAGATCCGATTGCTAAGGGGAGAAACCATAATGATGCTTTGCACGTCTCGATCGAGTGCAGGGGCACTACTATGGCCCATGTACTGGTGGATATCGGGTCCTCATTGAATGTTCTGCCAAAGAAGGCATTAGACCGTCTGGACTATGAAGGTTTGATTCTAAAGCCGAGCAATATTGTGGTCAGGGCCTTCGACGGGTCAAAAGGAATGGTGCACGGGGAGGTAGACATCCCTGTTAAAGTTGGCTCTCAGACTTTTACATCAACCTTCTATGTGATGGATATCAGACCATCATATTCTTGTTTGCTGGGCCGCCCTTGGATTCATAAGGTCGGGGCAATGACTTCCACACTCCATTAAATGCTGAAATATCTGGTGAAAGGAAAGATTGTCACGGTACGAGGTGAAGAGGAGTATATGGTGAGTCATCTCAATTCCTTCCGCTACGTGGAGATGGATGGGGAATTCATCGAAACCCCTTGTCAGAACTTTGAAGAGGTCCCTCAGACTTTGGCATTAACTGAAGTTGCTACCGATAAACCTCCGATGAAGATGGCTTCTCTCAAGGATGCCAGGGTTGTAATCGAAGAAGGTGGGTGTACCAATTGGGGTCAGCTCCCTGATTTCACGCACAAAACTGATAAATTTGGTTTGGGCTTTACTACAGGGGCTCAAAGGGATGTTAGGTGCACATGGATTGGAAGACCTCCTCTCCACATCAGCAATCAAGGAGTTAATGCAATTGAAGATGATGAAGATGATTCAGATATCGACAGCTGGATCTACCCTACAACCAATGGTGGATTGAACAACTGGACGGCGAAGGACTTCATACCTGTTTATTTTATTCCACAGTAATTTACTTTTGTTTTAAGAGTTGTAATAGACAGTTTAAAACTTTACGGCCCATTGCCTTGCCCGAGGCACCTTGGCTTTGCTTGTGAGGGCTTATTATTTTTCATTTCATATATCATTAATAAAACATTGGACGTTTCTTGCATTACAAATTTTGCGCTCCTTGTCTTTCTTTTCTATCTTGCGCTTTATCAAAAACAGCTATTCTCTTACACACACTCACGTATCATAATGCAGATCCATATCCACTATGGATCCCATTGATAACAACTCTGCTACTGCCAGTTATAACTTCAAAAATCCGATCAACCAAGCTGAGGACGAAGGTGAGGATGATTGTGAGGTGCCTGGAGAACTTGCTAGACTATTAAAGCAGGAAGAAAGGGCCATACAACCTCATGAAGAGCCAGTCGAATCAGTGAATTTGGGTACAGAGGAAGACATGAAAGAGGTTAAGATAGGTGCGAATTTGGAGCCTAGTGTCAAACAACGGTTGATACAGATGCTATGCGACTATGTTGAGATCTTCGCTTGGTTTTATGAAGATATGCCTGGTTTGGACACCGATATTATGGTTCATCGCTTTCCAACTAAAGAAGACTGCCCTCCGGTAAAACAGAAGGTTCGTCGTATGGGCCCTGAGATGTCTGAGAAAATCAAAGCTGAAGTCATGAAACAGTTCGATGTAGGATTTTTAGCTGTCACTTCTTATCCGCAGTGGGTTGCCAACATTGTTCCAGTACCTAAGAAGGATGGTAATGTACAAATGTGTATGGAATATAGAGATCTGAGTAGGGCAAGCCCCAAGGATGATTTCCCACTTCCTCACATCAATGTTCTGGTCGACAACACTGCGCGACATAAAATCTTCTCCTTCATGGATGGTTTTTCTGGTTACAATCAGATTAAGATGGCTCCCGAGGACATGGAGAAGACAACCTTCGTTACACAGTGGGGCACCTTTTGTTACAAGGTAATTCCTTTCAGGTTGAAGAATGCTGGAGCAACTTATCAGCGCGTCATGGTCGCTCTGTTCCACGACATGATTCACCATGAGATTGAGGTTTATGTTGATGACATGATAGCAAGGTCCCAAACTGAGGAAGAGCACCTTGACCATCTCCAGAAACTGTTCGACAGGTTGAAGACGTACAAGCTGAGGTTGAACCCGAACAAGTGCACCTTCGGGGTAAGGTCTGGTAAGTTGTTGGGTTTCTTCGTCAGTGATAAAGTTATTCAGGTGGATCCTACAAAGGTGAAAGCTATACAGGAGATGCCAGTCCCCCGCACAGAAAAGGAAGTTAGAGGTTTTTTGGGACGTCTGAACTACATCGCCAGGTTCATATCACATCTAACTGCTACTTGTGATCCAATCTTCAAGCTGCTGAAGAAAGATCAAGTGGTAAAATGGAATGATGAATGTCAAACCTCTTTCGAAAGAATCAAAGAATATCTTAAAGAACCACCAATTCCGATGCCTCCAGTTGAAGGAAGACCTTTGATCTTATACTTGACGGTACTGGATAGTTCAATGGGGTGTGTGCTGGGGCAGCGTGACGAGTCTGGTCGAAAAGAGCACGCTATTTACTACCTTAGCAAAAAGTTTACCGACTGTGAGACCCGATACTCATTGCTCAAGAAAACTTGTTGCGCTTTGGCATGCGCTGCTCCCCGGATGAGACAGTATATGCTGACTCACACTACCTTATTGATATCAAAAATGGATCCAATCAAGTATATTTTCAAAAAGCCTGCCTTGTCTGGAAGAATAGCAAGATGGCATATGATCTTAATGGAGTACGACATCCAATATGCAACCCAAAAAGAAATCAAAGGGAGTGTATTGGCGGATCATTTGGCGCATCGGGCCGTGGATGACTACCAATCCATGAATTTCGAGTTCCCGGATGAGAACATCATGTTGGTGACCGACTGTGCGGAACCCGGACCGGATGAAGGATCTGAGGAAGGATCCCGATGGTCTATGTATTTTGATGGAGCATCAAACGCGCTAGGTAATGGCATTGGCGCTGTAATCATATCTCCTGAGGGCTTTCATACTCCGTTCACCGCCTGATTATGTTTTAACTGTACCAATAATATGGCGGAGTTTGAGGCATGTATCCTGGGTCTTCAAGCTGCTATTGACCTGAGGATTAAGTTCTTGAGTGTATTCAGAGATTTTGCTTTAGTGATCAGTCAGATCAAAGGCGAGTGGGATACGAAGCACCCAAATCTTATTCTTTACAAAGAATACGTACTGACATTTCTCCCACATTTTGAGGAGATAACCTTTGAACACTTCCCAAGAGAGGAGAACCAGTTAGCGGACGCGCTAGCTACCATGTCTTCTATGTTCAAAGTCAGGTGGGACAATGAAGCTCCCCAGATTACCATTGAGAGGTTGTACGAACCTGCATATTGCTATGACATTGAGACTGAAGAGGTAGCAGATAAACCTTGGTTTCACGAAGTAAAGAGATATCTTGAGACTCAAGAATACCCCGAGGGTGCATCTGTTAATGACAAGAAGTTCTTGAGAAGGTTCGCTGCGAAGTTCTTCATTAGCAATGGGATCCTTTATAAGCATAACCATGATTCAACCTTATTGCGATGCATGGACAAAAGCGAGGCAGAAAGGATCATGGAAGAGTTACATGAAGGTACCTTCGGAACTCATTCCAGTGGACATACCATGGCAAAGAAAATCCTACAAGCAGGATATTATTGGTCCACTATGGAAGCCGATTGTTATCAGCACTATTGGACCTGTCATAAGTGCCAAGTCTATGCTGATAAGGTGCACGTACCTCCAGTTCCCATGAATGTTTTAACAGCTCCTTGGCCTTTTGCAATGTGGGGCATCAATATGATAGGTGAGATCAGACCTACTGCGTCCAACGGACATCGTTTCATTCTGGTAGCTATTGAATATTTCACGAAGTGGGTCAAGGAAGCTTCCTTTGCTACAGTAACCAAGAACACCGTGGTGCGGTTTATCCGACACAATCTGATCTGTCGATATGGTATACCAGAGAGAATCATTACTGACAATGGTACAAATCTCAACAATACGATGATCACCAAGCTCTGCAAATAGTTCAAGATACAGCATCACAACTCTTCTCCCTACCGACCGAAGATGAATGGGGCTGTTGAAGCGGCTAAAAAGAACATCAAGAAGATTGTGCAGAAGATGACAGTGACATACAAAGACTGGCACGAGATATTACCATTCGCTCTTCATGGGTACCGTACCTCATCACGGAAGTCAACAGGGGCAACACCCTACTCTCTGGTGTATGGCATGGAGGCGGTCCTACCCATCAAATTCCAGATAACCTCTCTAAGGATTATGAAGGATGCAGGTTTGAACGAAGAAGACTGGATCCAAACCCGGCTTGATCAGTTGAATTTAATCGATGAAAAGAGACTTACTACTATTTGTCATGGTCAGACGTATCAAAAGCAAATGATCAAGGCTTTTAACAAGAAAGTAAGACGTCAAGAATATCAAGTCGGGGATCTGGTGATCAAACGCATCATACTGCCGCAAGGTGATCCCAGGGGCAAATGGACCCCCACATACGAAGGTCCATTTGTGGTTAAGAACATTTTCTCGGGAGGAGCTATGATTCTAACCACCATGGATGGTAATGACCTTCCTCACCCCGTCAATGCAGACATAGTGAAAAGATACGACGCATAATCAAAGACCCGCTAGGTTGACTGGCCTAGGAAAAAAATAAGGGCTTCCCAGCGAACCAAAAGGGTTCGGACAAAAGTAAGGGATGAAAATGAAAAAAATGTACACCCGGCAAGTCGAAAACCTGAAAAGGCGACTTGGGAAAAAAAGGGTATCCCGGTGGACTAAAAACCCGAAAGGGCGGTTCAGAAAAAAATAAGGGATTGAAGCGTAACACTATGTCTCATTGGATCATCTTGCAACCAGACTTCGATATCGACTATCAAGCTCGGACGGCACCAATCAATTTGATCCACCTTCGACCAAGTAGCAAAGTGATGAGACGCTTGAAGATATAAAGGCAATAGCAGAGTTGGAACCCAATGAGATTGTTTCACATAAGCTGTTTTCTTTCTTTTTCACAAATTGTATAATTTCTATCTTTCGGCGGCGTTCTCTTACTAGGAAGTCAGCCTCTTTGTACAAGACGCCTATTATAGACCAACTTCAAAAATCAATACAATTCATTTTCACAAAAAATTTCAACTCGTTTTTCTTTTTCTATTTTGTATTGCAAAAACGTCCAATGATTCATTTTTTATATATGCATTTGAAAATAATTGCTTCTCATAAATATTTACATGTGAAACAAAATACAATTACTCGTAATTCCAGGAACAGGGGAAAACAAGAAGTGTCCAAACCTTACAATTGCTCTACCCACCAGGTACAGGGATAGAGCCAGCTTGAGAATCTAACTAAAGGTACATACACTCCCCGCAGATTTGGAAGTATCCAAAGACAGTGGTGTTAGCTCTCCCCAGCCGATGTTCATAATCGCGAATGAGTTGGCAAAATTCTCCCCAAGCAGAGTTTATCTATAACTAGCAATAAAAGCTCACCACCAGCTGAGTTTATTTCTCCAAATCAGTAGATCCTCCAATGGAGTATCTCTCTTCCCCACAAAGTCATTCTCCCACAGGATTATTCTCAAACAGAGTCTCTCCCGACGGAATATTCTTAAGCAGAACAGACGCAAGTCTCCAGCTAATCCTCTTCGGTCACTATCCCCAGTAAGAATGAAGAACTCAACTCCTTATACTCTCCAACAACAGTCCGGTATTTATTCTCCCTAACTGGAGAATATCACAAGAACATTGCATATCCATACATCGTGGCATGCGCATATGCATCATACAGCACAATCTCATTTATTTTGAGAACATCATTACTCAATACATTTCATACATCATGATATTACATACGACTAACCCTTTACCTTTCAGGGAAATATGCAATTAAGTTTTCACAAGTTTTCTCTAGTTTAGTCAAATAGATACTAAGATTTCTATTCCAGTTCAAGCTATGAAGCCCGAAAGTCGACCGGATAATATCTTGATTTCTTCAAAATACTACGAAGCCTGGAATCGACCAGATAGTGGTATATCTTAAATACAAGCTATGAAGCCTAGAAATCGACCAGAAAACAACTTAACCCCCCAGCAAGTTACTGTGAAGCCTGTAAATCGACAAGATAGTAGTACAAGATACTACGAAGCCTGGAATCAACCAGATAACGGTATAAGACGCTGTGAAGACTGGAGCACGACCAGATAACAACAAAAGACACTGAAGCCTGGGACACGACCAGATAACAGTATAAGGTACTGCGAAGTTTGGAATTCGACTAAATAGCAGTTTACCCGGCCAATTACTATGAAGCCTGGAAATCGACCGGATATTAGTATGCCTTAAATTCAAGTTGAAACCCGGATGCGACCGGATAACCACTTAATTCCTTCTAAATCCTGGAGCACGACCAGATAAGAATGGAGAAATTACAAAACCTAGAGCACGACCAAATAGCAAGTTTAATCTCATCTCCCCAGTAAGTCGCTGCAAAGCATGGAGCACGACCAGATAACAGTTCATTTTCACCTCCTCGACTAAGAGATGATTCCCCAGTAGAATAACGGGCGACTGAAGCTCCTAAAATTCTATTTCTCCCAAGACAGAGACCAGCATTCCCCAGCGAAATCTTCCTCAACAACAGGTATACGGGTTCTCGCAAATGAATCTCTTATGCGATCGAAACTTCTTCAGATGGCATCTTTAAGCCCATCTCCCGTCAATTGACTTCCAAATGGAATCTATAAGCCCATTCACGAAAGGCAGACAAGCCAATCTACATCCTCAGGTTTAAGAAGATTGAACAGGGGCAGCTGTTCTACCCCAAAATTTTCCCTCCCATATTTCTCAATACATATCAAGTGAGGTCCTCAAGTTGCTCAAGTAAGTCCAAGGGTTGACCAGACAAACCCTCTCCTAAGGCAATCTACCCCAAATTAGGGTTTCATTTTACATCAAGATGCTTGAGTCCAAAGGATCCCAAATGCTCACCATTGTCCTAATATGTTCTAAAGATCATCCAAGTCAAGTTTCAATCCTTGCAGAGGAAGTTTGCTCAGTCAATTGCTCAAAGGCCTGAAAATCGACTATGTTAGGGCAAAAGTCAATTGTGGCCCACATATAGTCAAACTTAAAGATTTTTTGTCAACATTCTAATTTTGAAGTATTATTCATCATTTTATCAAGGGCTGATCATGATTCCTCAAGGATTTCTCACAATTCATCAAAACCCAAAAGTTGTAAATTAGGGTTTTGTAGGAAAAGTCAACTCAACTCTGACCAAGCATAACTTTCTTATACTTTATCAAAAATGACCCATCCAAAGCTCATTTTGAAGAGGGTGTAATTACCTACAATTCATCTTCATCTCCCAAGTTCAAAATATGCACTCACAAGAAGATGTAAATTTGGACATTATAGGTCATTTTGGAAAGTCAACAAAAACACCTTTTGGGTCAAAGCTTCATACATGAACATGGAAGACTCAATTGATATGATACCAAAAGGGTTGCTTATAGGACATCTTAATATTTCTAAAAAGTCCAAGAACACCTCTCCAGGGTAAAAATTGAGAGAGTTATGCATTGGCCAAGTTGACCTTTTTTGCAAAATTGCCAAAAGTCAAAAGTGTCCAAAATTGCATATTTTGCCAAATGGGCCCAATGTTTTATGCTTGCACTGAGTTTGTAATGTGACCCACGACCCATGAGCCCTTCCACTTGTCATTCTTTTATTTTTGTTATTTATTTTGATTTTATTTCATTTAAATCAAATAAAATCAATATAAAATAATGAAAATATCAAAAACTAATTAAATCTTGAGATTTTTTGCATGATTAGGTCTATTACACAGCTGGAGACAAGATCAAATCATGCAAGGCTCCATTTGAACACAAAAAGATTAAATTTTCTTGATTTGGAAAGATTTGGTGCAAGGATTGAATCATGAATCAATACTCATAATTGGAGAAGATTTGAAACAAATTGTAACCCTAATACATTCTAGGATACATAAGGAACAAAGGTAGATCAAAAAAGAAAAGGCTGGAGGTGTGCAAAGGAGAGAACGAATTTCAAAAATTCAAGAAAAAGTTGCAAACTGATTTCCAAATTTCAGGCCACCTCAAGCCATTCTGATCATACCAATTGTTTGCTGGACATCCTAGGATCGTGTTTCAATCGCTAGCAAGCTTCCCCACGCCTTGAAACGCCCTATAAGAGTCACACGGTTTATCTATTTTCTTGTATTCGAATATCTTAATTCTGGCATCTTTAACATGATTGAGTGGCATATTTTTAATCCTTGAGATGTTTGCAAGCTAATGGTTATATTTAATTGTATTTTTGTTGATTGAACACGAAGCTGCCATGGATAGGGTTCTTGCTTCATTTTTAGGGGTTTTATGTACAGGGAAAATTGGACCTTAATAATGGTACCAAGATGCTCGTGAGGTTGAAATGAGTTGATGGTACCATTGGTTTTGATTTATCATGTGTACACAAGATTTTGGAACTAACAGGGGTTGTAGTTACACTCAAATGTTCGTAGGTAAAAGCTATAAACTTACAGTGACGGTTAGAGGAAGAAGATGGTTATGTGGCACTCCATGACTTGCCAGTTTAAATTTCGCGCGTTTTGAAATATAACATTTTTCTTTTATCACATTATAATTGTTATTGATCATATGTACAACTAATCATTCAGGCTCAGCTGGCAGCGTGGCAAGGGGATAATGCTCCAGGACCTGGGTTCGATCCCCAGGTCCCAACTTTAGTTTCATATTATTTTTCCTTACATGATCAGGTGCACTAGTACCCCATGTGTCCACCATGCATCATCAGCATCCAACCATAACATCACCAACAAGCCAGATCTAAGGCCTTCCCAATGAAGGTCCACCATGTGCCTAAGTCAAGCATATGCATGGGATTGGAGAAGTCAAAGGGCCCAAGAGCTTGTTGGGCTCAGAATTGCAAACTGCACCCCCCCTTTTTGCTAATATCAGGCCCATTACTAACTTTCTCTATATTTCTTTTTCTTATTTCTTTTTTCTTTTAATTTTCTTTATTGATTTAATTTACAAACTAATTAATTTTTCACACAAAAAAAATCACAAAATCAAGAGTTTCACAAAAATTAGAATTAGGTTTTATTTTATCAAATTTAATTTACTATTAATTTAGTTTAATCTAGCGTAATTCTAACTTTTTTATATAATTAAAATCAATTAGAAAAAATTAGGGTTAGACTTGTGATTTAATTTAATTTTTATTTCTTTTCTCAAAAATAAAAATAAAATATAAAAAGATAGGCTAATTTAATTATTTTTCATAAATAAAATTAATTAGTAATTAGGTTTTTTTATTTATTCAATTGAACTTCATTTTCTCAAAATAACACAAAAACGACAAAAAATGATTTTCCTTTTAAATTACAATTAGGCTTAGTTGGGGTCAAAACCCTAATTATTTTGCATTCGATTCATCGCGCGCGTTTATTATTTTTTGCAATATTAATCTAACTGTCCACGGTATGTAATAGTTTAATCTAGGATTTTCTTTTATTTATCGTCTTTTGCGGGTTTTTTGTCTATGTAATTAATCCCTACCCCGAAGCCTTGTAATAGTGTAGGTTTTATTTCCCGCATTTTAATTCTCACAAATATTAACTGTTTAGATGTACGTTAATAGGATTGTATGACAAGATTGCATGATAATTTAAAACGGCTAGAAAACCCTAATGTGCAAAGATAATAACTGAAATCAAATCACTCGCACATGCACACTCTTAGGGTATACTCCCACTTCGGTTGCCTTCGATAAACGATCATTAAAGCATAGGGTGTCTTAGTGGTTGTCTTCCTGTCTAAACAAAGATCAAATGTCTCGTTCGGAAATGTTGCCTCGGAAACATCGCCTCGGAAATGTTGCCTCAAATATGATCTTAAGACTCTAGGGTTATTACTAAGACGTCCTAACATTGCTTTAGTGATTGTACGTCCCTTACGAATTGACCCTTACAAATCCAACGATGGTGCTACCTATTTCTCAATAGTAGGATAACATTGCCTAAAGGAAACGAGCATAGAAACGATCTTTTTTCGAGTAGGTATATAATTGTTAGGTACTTGCTCAAGTCAAACTTTTCACACCATACACTTTCAAACAAACTTTTTCCAAACAAAGTTTTTCAAAACAAATTCGTAACACTCTTCAGGACAGAAACAAGGGTTAAAACGAAGTAGAACAAAACTTTCCAAAACAAACACACACAAGCAATTTTAAAAGATGAGCAAGTACCTAAGAGCCCATGGAAAACCATGGATAGAAAGGGTGCTAACACCTTCCCTTTCTATAATCTACCCTCCGTACTCAAAATCTCAAAAAATGATTTTTTCTGTACTTTTTTCCTTTCCGGTTGGATGAAATAAAAGTCGATGGCGACTCTTGCTTACCGCGGCATTTGCAAATATAAAATGCAAACCAGTATTAAACAGTCGGTTCTGCCACCGTATCACAATAACCTTATATGTTGGTATGGTGTGCTAAACAAAATCATCCCTGACAATGGCTCGAATTTGAACAACAAGATGATGACAAAACTGTGTGAAGAATTCAAGATTGTCCATCACAATTCATCTCCATACAGGCCGAAGATGAATGGGGCTGTTGAAGCTGCTAATAAGAATATCAAGAGAATAATCCAGAAAATGGTTATTACTTATAAGGATTGGCATGAAATGCTCCCTTTTGCTCTCCATGGATATCGAACATCTATCCGCATTTCAACAGGAGAAACCCCGTTCACCCTAGTGTATGGAATGGAAGTTGTACTCCCAGTCGAGGTAGAGATTCCCTTGTTGCGTGTGATAACGGAAACAAAGTTGACAGAGGCTGAATGAGTCCAGAACAGGTTTGACCAATTGAATTTGATTGAGGAGAAGAGAATGACAACTTAGTGTCGTGGCCAGTTATATCAGAAAAGAATGAAGAAAGCTTTTGATAAAAAGGTCAAACCTCATGAATTCAGAGAAGGCGACCTCGTGCTCAGGAAGATCATGTCTTTCAACACTGATTCTAGGGGAAAGTGGACTCCCAATTTTGAAGGCCCATATGTTGTCAAGAAAGCCTTCTCTTGCGGTGCACTAATTCTTGAAACTATGGATGGTGAGGAGTTCCCACGTCCCATGAACGCTGACGCAATCAAGAAATACTTCGCCTAAAGAAATAATAGAACAACTCGCTAAGTTGAAAACGCGAAAGGGGGGTTTAGGCAAAAAAGGAGCGTTTCGGTAGGCCTAAAACCTGAAAGGGTGGTCTAGGAAAAAATTAGAGACCTAAACAGAATAAATCTCCCGCTAAGTTGAAAACTCGCAAGGGCAGCTTAGGAAAAAGTTAGGGATTTTCTTGGCAAGTAACTACGTCAGACAAGACTTTATCGTTGAGGCAACAATCTTCTCGGATCCTCACGATACTTCAACAGAAGCTGCTGCTCAAAATTTCAAAAGTTGTTAGAGGGGATAATGGTCATTTCATCTCAATGTATCTTTTCCATTATATGTTACCATTTTCCGAACTTTGTAATCATCTATGAAGTCTCGCCATTCGTAGACTACCATTCTATTAATGAAATTTGAGCTTTTACCCAATTCTTTGTATTTCTTATTTTATTTAGTTTGCAAAGACTACATTTATTATTGATAATAACTTTCAAAGCAAAAAAAGATTAAATAACAAAAATTGATTTTTCAAAAAGAGATTTTACAATCTGCTTTTACTTTGAGATTTATGATGAAACAATGACAACAAAAATGGTGATCCCAAGAATGGACAAACTCTAGTTGCTTTGAGAAGTTTTTGTTCCCCTTGGGAAGGTCTACTCGGGATGTTTTTGCCATATTGGGTTTATGATTCTGGTATCCTCGGTCAAGTTTGGATTCATTTCTCCTCTTTTCTGAGTTTTCATGATGAGAAGTTTCAATCCGCATTTTCTCAAGTGAAGTTTTCGTTTGGCCCAATAGAAGTTCTTTTTCCAAAGAAGTTGGTATCATACCCGCTCTTGAAGAACATAGGTCCCTGGTTTCTCTAAGTGAAGGACGTATTGTGAATGTGGTGTTAACCTCGCCAATGAAGTAGGTCTGAATTCCCCAGTGAATGTTTGGATGTTTTGGTGTCAGTCTTCTTTGCTTGAGACTGGTTTTGCAATCTCCAGTAGGAATGTTACTTTTGAAAAACACTTGTTTCCCCGGTGAAGCCTGAAGAAGGATGTTCTATCCCTGTATCCGTACTATTTCATCACTTTGATTTATCTACCTCCGGATCATGTTTCTCCTCAGTAAAGTTAAAGCAGGCAGTAGGTTTTGTTTCCTCAGCTGGCCTTTACCTTTCTTGGAATGATCGTCTTGATGAAGTTTAGCCGAGTGTTGTTAGTGCCCGAGGCAGTTTTTCCTGGTTGTTCCTAATGTTGCATATCTGTTGTGTCAGCATACGCACGATAACACTCATACATTCATGCATACATCATGCATAGCTAAAATTGGCAAATCATTGTTCATTAACATTTGTTAATATTTTTGTTGACATATTACCCTGTTTTGCAGAGTTACGTTGTCCTATTTTCAAGAAAGTGTTGGTCTTAAGCAGAAAGCATATATTCTTTCAATGTTCCCACTGCGTTGTCCCTCATGGAAGATTTTTGTTTTAGCCTTCCAGTACAGCTCCTTGTTTGGATGGATTTGGTTTTCCCTCTTGAGTTTATTTCTCAAAGGATGTATTCTGGTTGACTGTTTCATTCCAGTTTATTTTTGGTTTGAATCTGTGGTTCCACGAAAATGTTATTTACTTTGAATTTCTGAAAACTCTAAGCTTTGGTTAGTGCATTTATTTTGTATAAGAATCCTTTATCTCCTCAGCAAGAATATCAAGGCATCTCCCCGGGAAGTCATACCTCCTTCCCAAAAAAGTCATTTCTTTTTACAATCCTCTGTGACAACAAGTAGAAAGTCTATTTATTTGAGACAGCTTATATATTATCCTTTCTAGGCGGAGTGCCTTGGTTAAAGAAGAAGTTGAGAGCCGTTCTAGGTGAAGCACCAAAACCTTGGGGAAACTTGTTATCTTTTTGCTACCCTCAGTGAACGCTGGTAGTTCATCGTCAGTGAACGGAGGTGCTATGATATATTCTATTTCTACCTTAAGTGAAAGTTGGTAGACCATCGGCACTGAACGTCGATGCTTGTTATCTTTTTGCTACCCTCAGTGAATGTTGGTAGTTCATTATTAGTGAACGGCGGTGCTATGATATATTCTCTTTCTACCTTCAGTGAAAGTTGGTAGACCATCGGCAGTGAATGTCGATGCTTGTTATCTTTTTGCTACCCGCAGTGAATGTTGGTAGTTCATCGTCAGTGAATGGCGGTGCTATGATATATTCTCTTTCTACCTTCAGTGAAAGTTGGTAGACCATCGGCAGTGAGTGTCAATGGTTGTTATCTTTTTGCTACCCTCAGTGAACGTTGGTAGTTCATCGTCAGCGAACGACGGTGCTATGATATATTCTCTTTCTACCTTCATTAAAAGTTGGTAGACCATCGGCAGTGAACGTTGATGCTTGTTATCTTCTTTCTACATTCAGTGAAAGTTGGTAGACCATCGGCAGTGAACTTTGATGCTTGTTATCTTTTTTCTACCCTCAGTGAACGTTGGTAGTTCATCATCAGTGAACGACAATGCTATGATATATTCTCTTTCTTCCTTCAGTGAAAGTTGGTAGACCATCTACAGTGAACATCGATGCTTGTTATCTTTTTGCTACCCTCATTGAACATTGGTATTTCATCGTCAGTAAACGGCGGTGCTATGATATATTCTCTTTATACATTCAGTGAAAGTTAGTAGACCATCGGTAGTGAATGTTGGTGTTTGTTATCTTTTTGCTACCCTCAGTGAATGTTGGTAGTTCATTGTCAGTGAACGGTGGTGCTATGATATATTCTCTTTCTACCTTCAGTGAAAGTTGGTAGACCATAGGCAGTGAACGTCGGTGTTTGTTATCTTTTTGCTACCCTCAGTGAACGTTGATAGTTCATCGTCAGTGAGCGGCGGTGATATGATGTTCTCTTTCTACCTTCAGTGAAAGTTGGTAGGACATCGGCAGTGAACGTCGATGTTTGTTATCTTTATCTCTTCCTTCAATAAACGTCGGTAGCTTTGCCTTCGGTAGAAGTTGGTGTATCCTTTGACCATTCTACCATCCTCTTTGATTCAGGTCTTTTGATCCACCAGTGATTTATTTTCCTGGTGGGGGTTGTTCCCTTGTTTCTTTATTATTGTTACATCCCTAGTGATGTTTTGCGTCTCTTTGGTCCTATTCATATGCATTGATAATCATAAGCATTTTCATGGAATCTTAGGACCAAAAATAGGGTTTGTTTTATATTTAAGTATCTTCGATCGCGTCGACACAAAGAGTTTTAACCTTCATATCTCCGGATAGAAGAAAATTAAATAAGGGCAGTTGTTGTACCCCAATTTTCGCCCCTAAGATCCCTTCATTATACCATGTTGATTCATTCACAACAAGATCACACTAGGATTCTTGGTTCCCCTCCCTACATTTGGTCTTTCCCTTTTGAGGGATTACCAAGCACCTTGACTTATGTTCCTTTTGTGATCATGAATATTGTTTTGATTTCTTCATTTAACTAATAAAATGCAATGTTGGTTTGTCTTACTTGTTATCCATGTAGATAAAGGCAATGAGATTTAACAAGTTACCCCATGGGTTCATGAGTGTACCCAAGGCCTAAGGAGGATTTGCTATACTTCCTTTACCGTTGTAAGAACAAAGGTTCACAAGCTTGCTTGTATCCTAGGTGTGGCGCCTTGACTGACAAAATAGCTGCTTAAAATTTCCAGAAGTTGCAGTTAGAAAAGAACAAGGGCAAGTCGTACAATCAAAGGTTCCCTACACCAAGGGACCCAAGAAGAATTGTGGGAAACTCCCATGCCAAACCAAGAAGTTATATTCCTTCATCAAAAGCTCCTAACAGTACTTGGATTAAGCCTCAAGGGAGAAGGGGGGCACCAATCGATGGTGTTATTGCTAGAGACCCAAACAAAGGAAAGTCGGCTATCAACTACCGACACGAGTTTAAGTCTGAGAGGAAAAGTCATATTTCTAAAAATTACATGGGGAAGAATCCTATGACTCGAACCCAATGGAGATGCTTCCAGCATCGAAAGCAAGCTGAGAGGCAAGCATCTGCTGGCCAGATTGCTGCAAACAAAGCTGGAAATCAGAAGCAGTATAAAGTGAAGGTTGATTCCTCTACAAAAGAACGAATCAAAGAGTTCGTGAGTCGACCAGTTGCTAAGTGTTCTGAAGAAGCTACTGATAATTTTGAGTCTGAGTCTGAAGAGATATTGAATATCTTAGTTAATATGGTATCAATTCTGCAAGCAGAATATGATGGCTTAACTGAAGTGGAAGATTTAGCAGACGTTGATGTTGAGGAGATGGCTTTACACAAGCCAACACGTTACTTTGTGATGAATAATGGTTCGATTGAGAACCAAGATGCGTTCTTTGAAAGACCAGATATGGCCATGAGTAGCCATTTGAAGCCTCTTCTAATAAGGGCTAAGCTTGAAGGGGTGGCTATCAACAAGGTGTTTGTAGAATGTGGTGCTACGGTAAATATTATGCCACACCACCTATTGCATAAAATTGATAAATATGACACCAATTTTAAATCTCATAACATGGTCTTATCAGACTACAAAGGAAGGACTAGAAACACTATGGGTGTGATCCAAGTTGATATTACTATCGGCTTCGTTACTAGGCCGACTATATTCATGGTGATTCAAGGTAAGCCAAGTTACAACCTCTTAGTAGGGAGGGAATGACTGCATGATGTAGGGTTATACCATCTTCTATGCACCAGCGTTTGGTGATTTGGAGGGAAGATGGTATTGTCTGTTGTACCCTAATTTTCCACTAAGATCCCTTCATCATACCATATTGATTCAATCACAACAAGATCACATTAGCTGAGTTGATGCTACCTTATCTCTTCTTTGGGTGTTCAACCAATAGAGTCAGGTCTTTTTGATTTACCAGTGATTTATTTTCCTGGCCGGGTTTCTCTTTTGATCCTTATTTCCTTTGCTACATCCCCAGTGGTGTTTTGCGTCCCTTTGAAGTTGTTCATATGCATTCATACTCATAAGCATCACATGGCATCTTAGGGCCAAAAATAGGGTTTGTTTTATATTTAAGTATCTTTGATCACGTCGACACAAATATTTTTAACCTTTGTATATCCGGATAGAAGAAACTTAAATAAGGGCAGCTGTTGTACCCCAATTTTTGCCTCTAAGTTCCCTTCATCATACCATATTGATTCAATCACAACAAGATCATATTAGGGTTTTTGGTTCTCCTCTCTATCTTTAGCTTTGCTCTTTGAGGAATCACCAAGCACCTTAACTTGTTTTTATTTTGTGATCATGCATGTTTTGTTTTGAATTTCCTTTTAATTAATAAAATGCAATTTTGGTTTGTCTTACTTGTTAATAATGTAGGTAAAGGCAATGTGGCTTAGCAACTTGATCCATGGGTTCATGAGTTTATTTCCATGCCCTAGTTAATAAAGCTTGAGAAATTCAAACCTCATCATTGAATTTGTTTTGGAAGAAATGGCATGGCAAGGTTTATTTTGGTTCACCACATTTCAAAGTTATCAATATTGATTCAAAAGTACAAGGGGTTGATTGAAGAAGTTGTCATGGTTGGACAATGCCTTGTTCCCATTAGTCACAGATGCATATTTCTCTCAATTATCAAGATATGGAAGTGGTTTTGGTTGCTATGAGTTCTCATTATCATCCTCAACAACTTCTATCTACAAAGAAAAAGTTTTGGTACACGAAGGTTGTTTAAAATTGTCAAAGTTCCTCAAAGCATTTTCTTGATCTAGGAGCTAGGGTTTTGAACTTCAAAGAAGTATATCTTGCTCATATTTTGGTATTTTTGAGTGATTCCAAAAACATCCTTCTCTTCAAAGAGTTATTAACAAATCACTTCAAAAGTTTCAAGGAGTTTTTATGTGGAAGAAACTTGATGATGAAGAAAGATTACAAGTCCTCCAAATGAACCCCCAACTTCCCATGTGTGACTTAAAATGATCATAACTTGGTCAATTTTTATCACCTTGATCCCACTCTTTTTCCATAATGATCTTGAGGATGTGAACTTTATTCCTTATTTTATGTCCAAAGTGATAAAATGGATGGAGGATGCCTTAAGGATACAAAAGATTATAGGCCATTTCATGATTTTTTCCAACTTCAACAATTCATAACTCTCTCAATTTTTTGATATTTTGAATGGTTCAAGTTTTCAAAATGTCATTCAAGAGGTATATTTCATGCCATATTTTTTGGTCAAGAGTAAATTACAAGAGGAAGGCCATGTTTGGATGCAAAACATTATAGGTCACTGTTGAAGAAAAACTTGAAATATTTCTAAGTATGGAAAGTCAATCTCTTTTTCCCAACTTTGACTCATTGCAACTTTCAGATCAAACATCCATTTGATTCCATTCTTTTCCAATTTTAAAGCTTGTAATATCATCTTTCTAAATCATCAAGAACCATGCCTTAAGACCCCTCGATCTAAGAATGCCATTGTTTCAAAAGTGGTAACTTGGAATTGAAGTTTCATCGCAAGTCAGAATTTGAATTTCATGTTACAACTTCTAATCCTCAGATTAGCACGCATTTTGGGTCTAAACATGATTAGCCAACTTTCCCAAGTGGATTAGTGCATTAAAACGCGCGTTTTGGATGAGTTTTGACAAAAGAGAATTCACACTTTCTTCATGATGCAGACCCACACGAATTCCCTCCAAAATGCATCATTCACCCTTCCTTTTGATCCCGTTTTCTTCTCCTATAAATACATGAGCTATCCCATTCATTTTCTCAAGCTTGAAAAACCAAAATCGCCCTGCCAAACTCGCCCCATAACTCACTTTTCTGCAACTTCAAAATCATTGTTCAAGCCTTTTTCAATCCATTTTTTCTATCAGTTCACCTTCCTTGATCTTCCCTGAAGCTAACAGAAGAAGAATTGAGTCTTGAAACCTTCTGAACTGATCTGACCAAGTCCATTTACAGAGCTCTGCAACTGAACTTCAATAGGTAGATTTCTCCATCAATTCTTCCAAACTTTGATATCATTGTGAAGCTCTTATTGCCTTGATTTTTGTGCTTCTTTCAACTTTTAAATCCATTGAAAATTGAGAGAGAAATCTCAAATTGAAGGTGCTCGCTATTTTCTGGGTTTTTGATTCATATCTCTTTGCATACCTTTATAAATTTGGTGCGATGGTGATGTTAGGATCGTCTTGAAGAGACGAATCCAATGCTACTTGTATGGGATCCTAAATTTTCCATTTGAAGGATCTCACAAAATCTCCATTGCAGGGCGTCTGGAGGTTGAAGATGATGACATATCTCGTCTCAGCCAATGATAGCGTGTCAAACGTTTTAATTTCAGTGGTTGCCTTTTTTCTGATCCTATGCGTATCTCACTAAGGTCCATATCAAGCACAATGCGTCTGGTCCATTGGATCATCTTAGTAACGTGTTTTGACTATGATCTGATGGCCCACATATTTTTGGTTTTATTTTATTTTCTGATTTTATATTTTAATTGATTTAATTTTCAAAAATTCACAACTCTTTTATTTTTTATCCAAAAATTATGAAACAAATCATAAAAATACTTTGAATTATTTCTGATCTTATGACTATTTTTTCACATTTTTATTTTGAAATTTGATAGTTTTTATATTTTTTTCATTATTTGCTTTCTTTTAATTACTTTAAAAATACTTTCTAACATTTTTTAATTCTAAAAAATTTCATAAATATCATTTTACATATTTCTGACTTTTTGAAAATATTATGGAATTTTATATTGATGTTTACTATTTTTTTAATCTATTTTCTATTTGTTTGAGAAATTTTAATTAGTTTAAAAATAATTTCTGACTTTAAAAAATTACCAAAAATTTTATAAAAATATTTGAGTCTATTTTTGATTTTTCTATGACCTTATTTCTTTTTAGAAGAAGTATTATGACTATGCAATATAATAATAGTATTATAATTAAAACAAATTAACACTTCTAAGAAAATGGCGACGAAGAAAAACCGGGGGCGGCCGCCAAAAATTTCGGTACCTCCGGTAACTTTGAACCTTTCACCACCACCTTCTCTGATGCCGGAAGAAAGCCCATAAGCAAAGATGGAATCAGAGACAACATTGGAAGTTCACGACGAAGAAGCTAGCACTGCAGATACCATAACTAAGACGAATCTAGAAATTCCTAATCGTAAGTTATGGGTTGATGTGCTTATAGAGAACATGAATAAAGCTAAGGGTTTGGAAATGAAGTACATACCCCCAACTGTTATTGATGGAAAAATCGAAATTGAAATCGATGAGGACGATGCAAACTGTGAAGCTCTATACTGGGAAAATTCGCTTATCATGTACGTATTGGGGGAAGACCTAAGTATGCACTCGGTAAAGAATTTCATGATAAATACTTGGAACAACGTTCAGTTACCTAACATTCTCTACCATGAAGAAGGGTATTTCATACTCCGATTTCGTACCAAAGACGCGATGGAAACAGTTCTAATGAAGGGGACTTACACCCATAGAGGAATGCCTATGATCCTGAAAGAATGGAGGAAGGGTTTCAATCTAAAGAAAGATATGATGAGAACCATCCCAATCTGGGTGAAATTCTCCATGTTGCCCCTCCACCTTTGGGGTAAGTCTAATCTGAGCAAACTAGCTAGTGCCATTGGAGTACCACTTGTGACTGACGAATGTACTGCTAGCAAACTGCGGGTATCCTATGCAAGAGTCCTAATATAGGTTGATATCACTTAGAAATTGTTAGAGGAAATCAGTATTAAGGAAAAGGAGGGTACCACGGTTATTCAAAAGATAGAATATGAATGGAGGCCTAAATAATGTGAGAAATGCCAAACTGTGGGTCACAACTGTGAAATCAGAGTAAGACAAAATGAATGGAGACCAAAGAAGAGACAACCACTAGAAGCAGCTCAAAGTAAGGAATCAGTCGGTTCCCTGTCCCAGAAAATTCCTGAGATGGAAAAAACTACTGCAATTGTGTCTACTCCAAAAGGGAAGGATCCTGATAGCAGGACTCAGGGTGTGGGCTCAGAATCAAAAGGGGAAGGGAGCTGGATTTCTCAAAACAAACAGGGGAAAAGCAGAAGTCCTATGAAAGGCCAGTATGAAGACGCATCTTCTTTACTATGTGAGAATGGTTATGGGGTACTAGGGACTTTGAATGAGCCTCTAGTATTAGATAGAGGACCATGCTAGTCTCTTGGAATGTTAGGGGGCTCAACAAGCTGGGGAAGATAAAAGAGATAAGCTCCCTTCTCTTACATCTACAACCAACCATTATCATCTTGCTTGAAACAAGAGTTAAAGAAAATAAGGCCAAAAAAGTCAGAGATAAGCTTAATATGCACAGATCCTGCATCGATAACTACTCTGCCCACCCCAATGGTCGAATCTGGAATCTTTGGGATGATACAAAGGTTGATCTGAAGTTGCACAGTATGTCTAGTCAACACCTTCACTGTGGCATCTACACTGTCACAGGGGAGTTTCTCTTCTGGCTTACTGCAATCTATGCCTTAAACCAATTGGACATGAGAAGAATTCTTTGGAGAAAGCTGGAAAACATCCACACAAATCAAGTTGGCCCTTGGTGTGCCATAGGAGACTTCAATAATGTGGTTACAGCCATGGATAGAATTGGTGGTAAAATGGTGAGTGATTATGAATTTGTTGATATTGCAAGCATGATGAGAAATACTGAGCTGTATGAAATGGATAGTATGGGGGACCATTACACCTGGTCAAATAAGCATGTCACTGGCACTATATATTCTCGGATTGACAGGGCAATCTGCAACACAAAATGGTTCCAGCTTTTCCCAGAGCATGTGCTGAGTGTTTTGCCTCCAAATGTTTCTGACCATTCCCTGCTTTTTATCAGTGGGCCTACTGAGGATAAAAGAAGTAATCACTTTAAATTCAACAACTACCTCATTGATATCAATGGATTCAAAGAAATGGTCAAGGTTTCCTGGGATAAACCAGCCTGTGGGGACCCTATGCAGGTTCTTTGGTACAAGCTCCAAAGGCTAAAGGAAGATATCAAGAAGTTTAGTAAGCAGATTGGAAATTTAAAGCAGAGGCTACTGGAAGCGAGGGAGAAGTTACATAATGCCCAAAATGATCTCCAAAATAATAGGCAAGATGGAATTCTGATAGAGCAGATCAAAACCCTTACTGCAGATATCATTAATCTTCATGATCATGAGGAGAATAGGTTGATCCAAAGGGCAAAAATTGACTGGATAAAAAAGGGAGATGGCAATAATAAATTCTACTTTTCGCATATCAAAGCTAGACAGAAAAGGAATTACATCAAATTCCTGCAGAATGATAAGGGGGATGTCATTACAGGGAAAAACAACATTGAAAATGAGGTTATGACCTTTTACCTCCATCTGCTGGGTGAGACCCCTAACCAAACCAAGCATATTGACGTGGAAGCTATGAGAATGGGCAGGCAGATTCTGAATGATCATAAGAGCAACCTTGTCAACTGTGATTTTTTCCAGGAGATTGAAGATGCCTTAAAGAGCATTGGTGACAACAAATCTCCAGGCCCTGATGGATTTACTGCAAAGTTTTTCAAAAGTTGTTGGGATATTCTGCAGAAGGATGTTATTACATCAGTTGAGGAATTTTTCAGAACTGGTAAAATCCTCAGTAATTTTAACAGGACTCTAGTAACCCTTATCCCTAAAGGAGACAGTGCTATCGGTATTAAGGATTACAGGCCTATTTCTGGGTGTAATGTCTTTCTCAAAATTATCTCGAAGATTCTTACAACTAGATTGAATAAGATCTTGCCTT
Source organism: Vicia faba (assembly GCA_948472305.1). Lineage (NCBI taxonomy): Eukaryota > Viridiplantae > Streptophyta > Magnoliopsida > Fabales > Fabaceae > Vicia > Vicia faba. Next base: position 337,411 of record CATIWC010002100.1, read on the forward strand.
CTGTTATTAACAAGAATCAGGCAGCTTTTGTCTCAGGCCAAGACATTCACAACCACATCCATTTAGCCTATGAACTTGTCAAAGGATGTGATAGGAAACATGGTACTCCAAGGTGCATGCTGCAAATGGACCTTCAGAAGGCTTATGACATGGTTGAATGGGGTGCTTTAGATAGTATTATGAGGGAATTGGGATTCCCTACCAGATTTGTTCATTGGATCCGCAATCTGATATCAATAGTTTCTTATACCTTCAATATTAATGGTAAACTTTCTAATATTCTGCAGGCAAAGCGAGGTATCAGACAGGGGGATCCAATGTCCCCGCTCCTGTTTGTGATCATGATTGAGTATCTTGATAGCTGCTTGGTGAAAATGCAAAGTAATCCTGATTTTAATCATCACGTAAAATGTGAGCAGATGGCACTGACAAACCTGGTTTTTGCAGACGATATCCTCCTTTTCTGCAGAGGGGATGTTGGATCTGTGGATATTCTTATGACTGCTGTTAGGAACTTCTCCCTCTCTACTGGCCTTATTTTTAATCCTAGCAAATGTAACATTTTCTTTGGCAGTGTGGAGGTGACAGAGAGAAACAAAATCAGGACTAGAGTTGGGTTTGTAGAAGGTAGCTTCCCCATCCGCTACTTAGGGGTACCACTCAGCAGCAAGAAGCTCAGTTTGCAGCATTACCTTCCCCTAATTGCGAATATTACTGGGCGTATCCACCACTGGTCTACAAATCTGCTCAGTTATACCGGACGTATTCAACTTGTTAACAGCATTATCTGCTCTATTACTCAGTACTGGATGCATAATTTCCCCCCTTCCAAAGTGCGTGCTCAGGAAAATTGACACTATTTGCAGGACTTTTGTTTGGACTGGTAGGAGTGAAGCTAGCCATAAAAGTTATGTTGCTTGGAAGAACATGTGTAAACCAAGGAAGCAAGGAGGTTTAGGTGTCAAGAACCTAACGATTTGGAATCAAGTTGCCTTACTTAAGTGCCTTTGGAATATTAGTAAAAAGAGTGACAGTCTGAGGGTCAAATGGATACATAAGGTGTATCTGAAAAATTGTGACGTTATGGAAGTTTCTGTGGGGAAAAGCTGGACGTGGAACATTAGGAACATTTTGAACCTTAGAAGTAAGGTTACTCAAATCCAACATCTTTGGGACCAAATGCTTCTTCATCAAAAATTTTCAATGAAAGCAGTTTATAACTTGCTTATTGATGACTTGAGTAGAAGTATTTGGAGTAAGCTCCTTCTGCATAATCATGCTAGACCGAAAGCCAAATTTACTACCTGGTTGTTGTGCATGGGAAGCTCCCAACTAAGGATAGGCTGGTGAGGTTTGGTATTGTTCAAGATAGCTTATGTAGGTTGTGTGATCAGGAGGAAGAAAGTGCTAACCATATTTTCTTTAGTTGCTCCAAAACTATTACTGTCTGGATGGCAACCTCAACTTGGTTGGGGGTAAACCACAAACCCCTTCTCTGGGAGGATGAGTTGAAGTGGATTCTGTCTAGTACTAAAGGTAAGGGTTGGCGGGCAACAATGCTCAAAACGGCGTTTACAGAAACAATTCATGAAACTTGGCTGCTTAGGAATGCTACTATTTTTGATAACATTACTTTTAACAACAATTCGGTAGAAAGAATTATTGATTGTATAGTGTATAGATGCTGGGGAAATAGGAAGATTAGGCCTAATATTGCTAGATTAATGTGTTAGTTTTTTTTGTAGACTTAGTTGGCTGAACCTGTAAAGGTTGCCTTGGTTGTATTGTTTCCTTTTGAATTAATATATCAGTTTTGGTTAAAAAAAAAACCTTTTTAATGCATATATTAAATGTAATATTATTTTGTGATTATTTTCTGGCTGGTCTTGGGTTTAATCTTTGATCATGAACTTTGTTAACATCGTTGGATCCATGGTGTTGAGTCTAACTCCATAAAAATGAATGAATGATTTTAATAATAGTTTGATTAAATTTTAATTCAAATGTTGTTTGTATATCCTTTCCAACCCCTCTTCATCTCATCCTTTTCTTATTGCACTAAGTGTTATTGGAGCATGGTCCATATATCATGTCTCAAAACAAATGGTGCATAGATTGCTATTGACTGGCCTCAAAATAGGTGTGAATTCTATATAAGTCCATTTACGATTGCTTAACATAGCGCTAGATTTTGTCCTGATTCGAATAAATGATCATTTGTGGCCCAAACATATGTTTGCAAGCCCAAGTATGTTAATTTTATCTCTTTGATCTAATTACCTTGAGATTCATTGTGTGGAGGCTTTGGTTCTACCAATCCTCTAATGGATCTACATCACTTTCGGTCAACGCGGATCACTTAAACATTGTTGATCATTAAATGGTACTTTTAAGGATTTCAAAATGGATGATATACTTGACAAAAAGAAAATGCAACTTGTTGTGTGGAGGCTTTGGTTCTACCAATCCTCTAATGAGTTCCAAATGCAAGTTTCAAGATGGTCATCCAACTAACCACTAATTACTAATAGTTAACTTTATTTTGTGTTTTTATTTTATGCTCTTTTATTTTATGCACCATTTACTTTAGCATTTACATTTCATGCTATTTTCATATTTGCTCACTTGAGCATTTACTTTTATGTCATTTTTATTTTGCTCACTTGAGCTTTTTTCTTTTTGAAGATACTTAATAATCAACATGAACCATAAAAAACTTTAATGATACTTGGACTATTTGGTTACTATCATTGGCATTATGGAGTATTGGACTTCTTGGACTTAGGATTAGAAACCTTGGCCTATTTTGGAGGCCTTGTGACCTTAATTGATATTTTGTCTGAAATTATTGAGGTTACCTCAAGACATTGGGTTGTTTGTTTGTTTTGTGTGCAGGTTATTGTGATTATATACTTTGTTTGTAATATAGAATTCACCCGTATACAACCGTTACTCTACCCAATTTTTGTGAAGACTTAATACATTTGAAGTTTGGTTCTCTCAAGAGGCATAGTATCTTTGATTGCTTGGTTTCAATCCAAAGAATGGGAATTCTATCTTGACTCATAATGTCAAGTATTGGTTTCTTGTTAGTTAGATGGTTCTTCTCCCTATCTTTTATCTTATGCTTTAGGATAGTCTGTTCATCTCCTCCCATCTTCTTTAATTTCAAAAATCTTCTCCCTCCTTTTGAAAACTCTTGTTTTTTTAACTTGAACCACTTTCATAATAAACTTGGACTTATGTCCATACATGTTCATAAATAAACTTCAATCAACTTAATAATACCTTGACATTTTTTGTGAGAAGACTAAAAGTTAATCAATCTCATTTCAAACCATTTTGCCACTTTGGCTTTTTACTTTAAAATTTTTTTCTCAAAAAGATTGGACTCTTGTCAATCTTTGTAGTGATGCAAACAACTATACTTCTACAATATATAGTGAATAGAGATATTTTCCACTTGGGTGTTGAGTGAGGAATTATTGATTTTAAAATCCAAGTCATATCCTCCACTTTGAGATGATGAAAATTCTTCTTTTTCATGATTGCGGGTAGTAAGTATATTTTCCACACGGACAATGACAATGATGTCTTATCTCATAAAATTAACCAACACACTTGTGTTTTTTTAAATTTTTTTTAAAAAAATGAACTATGTGTATCCTGATCCCCTATTGCACGAAAGATGGTACGTAGGCACTAAAGGTTCGCAACCGCGGAGGGTGCAAAAATCATTAAAAATATATATTTCTTTTCTCATCTCCACTATCTATTTTTTTATACAACATTTTATAGCCAAAATATACAGATTTACAAAGAGGTTCCTACGAAGTACCATAGATGTTTAGGGTGCTAATACCTTCCCTTTGCATAACCAACCCTCTTACCTTGAATCTTTCCCCCTCTTTTTGGGTTATTTGCTCTTTTCGCATTCCTTTGGAAACAATAAAGTGAGGTGGCGATTTTTATTTTGATCTGTATAAGTCTAGTCAATCCAATGGCTCAGTCTTAAACATTTCTACCGCTACAAAAAAAAATGGTGACTTCACTGGGGAAAGATTGGCCTCTTGTTGGTCCATCCCTAAGTGGGTTGAGCCTATCTTTGTTTATATTTGTATATGTGTTATTGTTTGTTATATATTATATGTTTTATATCTATCTGTTGCATTTTCCTGGTTTTTAGGGTGCTTGGTGATTAATTATAAGTCCTATACCCGGATTTGGGAAAACTTTAAGATAGGACAGGTAGTATAGTCGTGCTAACTTTGAGGGAGTAATCCCAAAAAAGGAGGCATGAGATCCCCCATTCAGTGGATGCCCCTTTGACTGTAGTATTGTTTACCGAGTAATTGAGAAGACGTATTGCTTTTGACCTGGGAGCCTGCTGAAGCTGAGGACCGTAGATTACCTAACCCATCTTGGCCTTTTAGGTGTAGTGCAGAAGCTATGACGGAGTAATCCAGAAATAGTTGTCATGCGATACTACACCCGAACGAGTTTTTCTTGAGAATATTACTAATTACCGAGTTAATTCGGAAGTTGGTAATATCCGAAGGAAGGATGTAGACTCTGGGAACCTTTAGAACCTTGTTCGGCAGGCGATAACTTTTAGACCATACGTTATGGGTAGTACCTTCGACCTCATGCTCGTGACGTTGAACCTATGAACCCTATGTTTGTGATTTTGTGTGTGATTGTTGCATCATGCATCCATACACTCATAATCATCTTTTGAAGAAATTTAATTTCAAGGGAGTTGAAAGTTGACCATTTGTGAATATCTCAGGTACCTTTTGACCATGGATTCTGGAAAAAGAAAGACCAGAAAATACAGTTTCAAAGATCCCAAGATAGATGAGTTAATCAGTCTAATTCCCAAGATTGAGTGTTCTGCAGATTTTCGAAAGAAGTATGGATCCATCATTCCTCTCACGAAGCTTAGGATGAAGGAGGGTATTCTCTCGACCTTGGTCCAGTTCTATAATCCAATGTATCATTTCTTTACTTTCCCTAACTATCAGTCGATGCCTACACTAGAGGAGTATTCTTATCTGTTGGATTTACATATTACCTATCGTGTTCCTTTTACTGGTTTGGAGGGTGCGCCAAAACCATACGAGATTGCTGCTTTGATCCATCTGGGGAAGTCTGAGGTAGAAGCCCATATGATTACTAAAGGAGGGATTGGAGGATTACCAGCTCAGTTCTTATTGGATAAAGCTCGTTACTTTGCCATAATGAAGAGTACAGTCGCTTTTAAGGCCATCTTTTCTCTACTTGTTTACGAGTTATTTTTATTTCCTAATGTGGATAAGTTTGTTGACGTTAATTCTATCATGATCTTCATGATTGGAAACCCAATTCCTACATTGTTGGGTGATGCTTATTACTCTATTCATCTTCTGAATTCTTATCACGGGGGGATGATTATCTGTTTCATGCCTCTGTTGTATCGGTGGTTTATTTCTCATATTCCTCAGTCTGATGCTTTCTGGGATGTAAGGAAGGAACCCCGTTGGGCTCCTAAGATCATGGCACTTACTCACTCAGATATTGATTGCTATCATCGGGCTTACCATGATGTGGAGATTGTCGATAGTTGTGGTAGTTTCCCCAATGTACCTCTTCTTGGTACAAAGGGAGGAATTAATTACAACCCTATTCTTGCACGACGACAACTTAGTTATCCGATAAGGGATAAACTAAATAGTATTCATTTGAGTAGTTTCTTCTTGAAGGAGGGAGAAGACCATAAGGAATCTAGGGAGCATATTGCAAAGGCCTGGCGCCACATTCATAGGAAGAGTAGGAAAGAACTGGGACCTATGGGGCTGTTTCTTTGGAGCCTTATCATCAGTGGGTCCAAACGAGAGCTATTCAGTTGAAGATGTCGTATTCCCGGGAAGCACATATGCCTGACTTGTTTGTGAAGACCATTCCTCCCTTATTGGATGATGTGGAAGAACTACAACTTGCTTTGGTAAGGATGCAGTGGGAAAAGGATGCTTGGAAGAATAAGTGCCAAACTTTAGAGATTTCCTATAGAGCATACTTGAAGGAGAAAGACGACTTGATTGAGATTCTTAAGAGTCGGGCTGTAGAGATGATGGAGAGGCAAGGGGATTTATTTTCCTCTAAGCCTCAGTCAGATGCTAGTTGCTCACTTCCTGATTCAGGTGATTGGAAGGAGGTTGCCACCAGATATGCAGAAGAAAACCAGAGGTTGAAGGCTCAGATTGCCAGGCTTACAGTGAAGCGCCAACATATAGAGTGATCTCCATCAGCTCTACTTCTTAGGGTTTTCGACTTTATTTTCATCTTGTACTTGGGATTATTGAAACTTATAATCCATTTTGAAGTTATTATAATAAAAAATTTAAGTACTTCAAATGTTTTATTACTTTGATATTTGCAATGTGTCTATAAATCTTTAAAGTCCCTTGAAATATTAATAAAATAAATCATGTGCATTGCATATCATGCATCATACTGCACATATTTTTTGCATTTATTATGCATATCTAGGTGCCTTACCAAGCTTCTTTACTTTGTTCAGCAAGTTGTCTCACCACTACAATACTCGAGCTAATTTCAGAAGGAAGATGGACAACTTAGAACAAGAGAATCGCGAGCTACGCGAGGAAGTTTCTTCTCTGAAGGCCGGCATGGCCAATCTCACTTCTCTAATGGAAACTCTGGTGGCTGCTCAGAATCATCCACCGAGTGTTCAACCTTAACAGACAAAGGTTACTACTGAAGCTCCGACTGTTCCTGTGTTTGCCACTCCAGTTGTTGTTCAGAATCACATGCCTCAAGGTTATCCATGGGAAATTCCAGAGAACTTTGTGCCTGAAGGTTTTAATCTTAGTCCTCAAGATACTCTAGTTGTTCAGACTACTATTACTCCTGCACCTCCTGTGGTGCATGCTACTCCTGATGCACCTCCTTCGGTGAATATGGCCCCATTTTCTAATGATGATATGTATCGTCCTTTTCCTCCACCAAGTGAAGGCTTGGGTCTCTATGATAGAATGGATGATTTTCAAGATCAATTCAACAAGATGAAGAGGGAGATGAAGGCCCTTAGGGGAAAGGAATTGTTCAGACAGAATATGAATAATTTATGCTTGGTCCCGAATGTCAAGATACCTGTGAAGTTTAAAGTCCCAAAATTCGAAAAGTACAAGGGAAAAACTTATCATCGTGCTCATCTTTTGATGTATATAAGAAGAATGTCTACCCACACTGATGATCAATGTCTGTTGATTCACTTTTTCAGGATAGTTTGACCGGTGCTGCGTTGAAGTGGTATATGAGTTTGGACAACGTCAATATCCATACTTTCAATGACTTGAGAGAAGCATTTATCAGACAATACAAATACAACATGGACATGGCACCTGACCTTGATTAACTCAGGGCCATTGTCCAGAAGGACATGGAATCATTCAAAGAATATGCACAGAGATTGCGTGAGGTAGCCACCCAAGTGATTCCTCCCATGGAAGAAAAGGAGATGACAAAGATTTTCCTGAAGACTCTGGGTGCTTTCTATTATGAGAGGATGGTAGCGAGTGCGCCAAGTGACTTTACTGAAATGGTGGGCATGGTGTGATACAGTGGGAGAACTTACTTGAGGTTTTGCGTTTCTGTTCACAAATGTTTCAGTTTAGCAAGAGTCGCCACCGACTTTTTATTTTATCCTAAGGAAAGGTCAAAAAGCACAGGAAAGACCTTTGAGATGTTTTCTTGGATTCGGGGAGTAGATTATGAAAAGGGAAGGTGCAAGCACCCTTTTCATCTATGGTAATCCATGGGCTCTTAGTTACTTATTTAGATCACTTGCTTTTGCTTTTCAATTGTTTGAAATGGTGCTTTGTGTGTGGTTTTGGAAGATGTTTTGAAAAGAGGCCATCGTTGTGGCAACCTTTGTAATAATTCTTGTTTGAATATATACAAAGGTTTTTTTGTCTTTTGAAAAGATTTCAATGTTTGAAAGTTTGATTTGGGAAAATGTTTTGAAATTGTGTTGTGAAGTGTGTTTGAAAATAGCAAGGATGTTTTTACAAGCTTTTGATCAAGTAACTAAGAGCTATCTACCCTATTTTACTCAAAGATTTCTCCTTATGTTTTTAACCCTTTTGACAGTGTTGTTTCACCATTGCATTTGGTGAACAACCTTGTGTTAGGATGTTAAACGGGACAGGCACGGGTCATCGTATAGACCATGATAGCAATTATGTCAAGTATCTTTGGAAAATTTTTGTGGGACTTGATCATTTTTGTTTAGGCAACTAAGATAGCGTCATCGAGGGACTATGATCTTTTATTTTGTTTTTGTTTTGCCAAAGTACCCGACATGCATAGCATGGCCCATTTTTGAAGGCAACAAGTGGATTGTAACCCTGTTGGCTCCTAAATTCGACACCCTTGTTTGTTATCATATAGACCATTAATTATGAGTCAGAAGAGTTTCCTACATAAGGAGGCTTCGACCAACTGATCATGTCGAAGGGTCATCAAAGAATGACAAGATACTTAGAAAAATTCCTTTAAGTTGGAATCTTGTTGTCTTCGACATCGAAGGAACCTCTCGACAAAGGTACTTGATGCCCAAGGTCGAACGGTTTGAGATTTGAATTGTTGGAGGGAAAACGGTTCCCAGCAGTTACCAAGTGCAACGTGTCGAGAACATAGGCATCGAAGGTTGTTTTAGTATAAATACTAGTTGTTCACGTAGTTTTCGCGTGTGTTCATCATTTTATACAAGTCACTCATTTAGATTCAAGTACCCAGCGTGAGAGAAATAATCATTGAGAATGTATGTGTGAAACACCATTTAAATTAATCAAATCTTTTATATTCAAGCAATTTATCGCTTTTCATTTACTTATCTCCGTCGAAGCCTTTTACTTAACAATTCCTTAACGCTTTTATTTATTCTATCAAGCTTTCTCCATGCAATTCACTTAAATTGTCTTTACTGTACTGGCATTAATCACCATTAGGGTTAGTCAAACTCCAGAAAATCAACCATGTCTTAGGATCAATCTGATCGATCCTGCTAGTCACCAAATAAGTAACCTTTTGGAAGATCAGCGGTTGTTTACCAATTTTCACGGTAAACAAACCCTAGGGGTGCAAGTGTGCATTGTGTTTGATTTTCATGCACTTTTTGTCTTTGATTAGGTCAAACTATTTGTTGATTTGATTTTTGCATACAAACCCTAATTCTCTAATCATGGCATAATTGAAAGCATAAAGTGCGAGAATTAAAATTCTAAACTATTACAACATGATTATGGGGATGGGGTACAATTTTTGAATGGGGGGTATTTGACAAGAAATATAAACCCTAATTTACTATTACATCCAAATTGAATTTAATTGCATAAAATAAAAGGACAATATTTAAATATTCAAAATAAACAAATATATCAAATAATATGAAGTATGCAAAAAGGGGTTTTTGTTCATTAATGTATGTAAAATATTTTTAATGTGAAAAAAGTATAAAGAAATAAATAAAAAAAGATTAATTTTATTTGTTTAAGGGTAAACCCTAATTTCTTTAAGAAAATAAATACAATATATTATTTATATACAATAAAAGATATTAATATATGTAAAAGTAAAATATACATAGAAAAAAGTATTTTTTAGTATGAATAATAATAAAAATAAAAATAAAAAATGTAATATTTTTATATTTTTTATTCTAAAGTATTTAATAAAAATAAAAAGTATATATTTATATATGTATATTAAATATATTAAACATGCATAATATAAAATAAAATATGTACAAAAATAAATTATATTTATTATAATATTTTCAATGTGAATAAAAATAAGAAACAAAAATAAAAGTATATATATATATATATATATATATATATATATATATATATATATATATATATATATATATATATATATATATATATATATATATAT